>JAYRBT010000181.1:2723977-2823683 GCA_036023395.1 Myiotriccus ornatus
ATCCTTTGTGTCTAACATATCAAAACAGGCTACCGAAGAAAAATCTGTAATATCAGCCTAAAATGCTACAGCTTCCAATAGAAGATAATAGTTTATCTTCCAGAATTCCTGCAGTAAAAAAAGTCAAATGTTATTCTATTGATTATTTATTCTAGATTAAAAACTAAAATGGTGTGAATTATTAAATCACATTTTTTTATGTTTGGTTGGTTTTTGGTTTGTTTGTTGTTCTTTATTTAGACACTTGTTTTATTTTATTTTATTATTTTATGTTATTTTATTTTATTTTTATTCATTTTATTTTGTTTTATTTTATATTTATTTTATATTTATTTCACTTTATCTTATTTTATTTTATCTTATTTTATTTCATTTTATTTTATTTTTGTTTAGTTTGTCCTATTTTGTTGCATTTTGTTTTGCTTCATTTTACTCTTTTTAAGTACTAGTTTTTCTTACAAAATACTACACAAATTTATTGAAACTTGCTGCTCCTTAGACTTATGCACGGGATGTTGGACTTCAGATCAGTCTGTATTTAGTCAAGTGTTATGAAGGACATGTACTGTTGATAGTTTAAGTAGGATATGGTCAGACATCCCTTTCAAATTTAAATTATTTGCATAAAAGGCACCATCAGCTCTCTCTTGCCCCATCTTAACACTTTTTACTGAAGGTACGTTGAATAATTTTGAACGAAGTGTTGTTATAAAATATAAAGCACCCAGATAGGGCTCTAATATTTTACTTCTATTTCTAGAAGGGAAAAAAATAATTATTGAAGGTTTCTTTAAACTCTGGGTAACACCAACCAGTGTTGCTGCACTGAGTGTATGAGCTGAATGACTGTGAATCCAAATTAAATTTCCATTTATGTCTCACAAAACTTAGAGAAGACAAATCCACGATAATCCAGGCCAGGAATCTGGCAGGACAAGTTCCATTCGGGAGATATTTTTTTCAGCTGTGGAATACACTCCTGCAAACCAGGATTTATAGCAGAAATGCTGACAGACAATACTGGTGATACTGTTCTAATTTATTTGTGTTGACTGGTTTTTTCATCTCTTTCCCTTTTAATGATCTAAGTCTTTTTGCATCTGGCAGTGTGTTTCCTCACTGTTTACCTTGCCTGCCAAAGCAGTATCATCCATCTATGACTGTGCTTTTCTTGGTTTCTTGCTCTCTGTCTTTAATATTTGGAGCCAATTTTCCATTTATTCCAGGACTCCTGTACCTCTGATGTTGCCATTGACTTGTAAAGTGGAACCCTGTCAAAAATGCTTTCAAGATGCAATTTTTTTTATGATGAAATATGCGCTTATGGTCTGGTATATTTTTACCATAAACACTGAAAAATCCTACATCTAGCTGGCATTTGTCATTAAAACAAAAATAAAAAATAATCCTTAGCTCTCAGATCCCGAGGGAGGCATTTCTGCCTCTTACTTGCTGATCAGGAGCTACCTGTTCTCACTTTACCAACCACAGGAGCACTGGAAAACATCGATAATCCAAAGGAGCATGTTGGGAATTTGAATCTCACATATGTACATATTATAAAGTGATGATTATGTAATCCAGTGACATTTACATTTTTGGAATGCAACCTCTGCCATCCCACTTTGCAGTAGCAGTAATAACTCCTAAGTCTCTGATCAGATGAATGTGTTCCTGTTGCAGTGGGAGAGAGGGAGGATCCGTGGTTGTCTGGGCTTTTAAAAGTTGGAGTCAGGGAACAACAGGGTTTGGCCTCCTTATAAGCCCTGCTGAAGAACCTTCAGGGTTTTGGGCACACCTCTTGGAAAGGGGTTTGGGACAATAGGAAACATCCCCCTGGATGGGGGGACTGAGGGCAAGACAAGTGAAGCTGTGGCTGCCCCATCCCTGGAAGTGTTCAAGGCCAGTTTGGAACAACCTGGGATAGTGGAAGGTGTCCCTGCCCATGGCAAGGTGGTGGAATGAGATGATCCTTCCAACTCAAAGCATTCTGTGATTTTATGACTTCGTTAGGATGGAGTAAGGAATGAGGAACGTGAGGCCAACAGCCCAAACTCTGGACCTGCAATACCACTTACAAACAGCAAGGTCTGCTTTGGTAACTCATTGTCAGATAGTATTCAGGACATCTCCAGTCTTGTCCCTTCTCCAGCAGGGACAACCGGACATGCCCAGCTTGTGGTGTGCTCAGAAATTGCTTATTTTTATTAAACTTAATAAAGAGCACTATCCCAAGATAAAAACGCTAATTACAGATGCTTAAGGAGGTGGGTAACCTGCCTGAACAAGTCAATTTGGTTTAGAGACTCTAGGACTAAAACTGAGATCAGGCATTTTAAATTGGCCTTTTTTTTCTGCCTTCAGTTTGCATGAATCATGTGGGTTTTTTTTTCCTCCTGTTATTCTCAAGTATTGGCCACTTCTAGTGGGCCACAACTCTCATAGACAAGCCCTTAATTTAACAGCTCATTCTCGCTGCTTCATTTAAATAAAGATTCCAAAGGAAACTGTAATCCTACTGATTTGCAAATTGAACTGTTTTGTAGATGTTATTTAAACAGTGCCACTACGACTGTCTTTCATGAGAAACATGGTACAGTGAGAGAGATCAAAGATTCATAAGGAAGCTCTTTTTTTTGAAAGCCGATGCTCCTGGCTTCTTTAACTAATTGAAAAATTTTCTTTACAAGAACAGACCTTCAAGCACTGTGGCTGCTGCCACGAGCCTTATCATTACAGAGTTGTTACTTCCTCCTTTAAGGGACTGAGCTGGAGATTAATGGAAGCCTGTGCTGGCACTTTAGGATGAACTTTGTTATTTTCAGTGCACTAAACAAATCCTAAGACACAGGTGATTATCAGTGGCCTCAGATTGAAAATAAATGAGTGCCTCCTTTTTTTTTTTTTTTTGAGTTCAGAGGCAGTGCTTCATAATTTCATGGGATGTCACAGGACTCAGCTGCATTTTCTCCTAACTGATTTTAATGATGATAAAAGGGAAGAAGAATAGCACTGGCTTGATTTTTGAGGTGAAAGCTGTGCATGGGGGAGTTGCTCCTGGGACTGCCTGGTCTGCCAAGGGACCAAGGTAAGAGATATTTGGGTTCTGGCTTTGGCACGATTTTCCCATGAGAAAGGTGTTCAAAAAAGCTCTAATAAGAGAGCTACCACTGTTGTGCTTGAGTGCTGTGAATGAAAGGTATCATCCCTCTCACTCTGCCACTGTAGACTTCACCATAAGACAGTAATTAAATTGAATTTCTTTAAGCATGTGGTTTATTTTAATTTTATTTTTTTTCTGATTTAGAAGTCACACTGGAGCCTCGATGCTCCCTGAGAGATCTGTGTAGCTGAGCCAAGTCTATCAGTCCCCAAACGTGTCTAGTGATTTTCTAAAATGAGAAAGGGGTTGGTAAAGGATGTCTTTTTTTTTTTTTTAAACATAAAGTCAGTTTATACACGGCCTGTGTATTTTAAGGGTACAATGAGATATTTCTGAAGCAATCTTTTGGCTTGGGTTATAACCATGGAATCCTTTTGGCTTCAGCAGAACGCAGCCCATGGATAACAGCGTGGATGTATGTTAAACTATAGGAACCTATCAGGATTTATGGATCACATGCTGCCATCTGAAGTCAGAAAGAGTCCATGGTCAGGAGTGAGAGCCTGATTTGGCATTAAATCTGAGCAGCTCTCACTGGCACTTGGGCTGGATCAGACAATAGCTCTATTTTTGAGTGCTGTCACTGCTCAGCAAAGAAGCACCAGCTTAGGTGCTAAAACCTGCCTGTTCCACTTGATAGCCTGTAAATAGTCCAAACCTTTGCACTTAGCAAACCCCAGGATTTACCCTCCAAGGTGTGACATTCTCAGAACTTACTGAGAAAAAAAAAAAAAAAAACACAACAAAAAAAGAGAGCAAGATTCTGAGGTTAAAATGGAAGCTTGCTATTATTATTAATTTAAACTTAAATTTTCTATGTCTGAACTGGTATTTTTGAAGCTGCTTTTGGGAAGAGCTGCACACAGCACAGCAGTCCCAGGCTGCATTTTTCTGAATTCAGTTTTGCATCACTGATGCACTTCAAACCTTTTGAAGTAGAACAGCACAGGACTGCTCCGTACTGCTCTGTGAGCAGGTTTCTGACCCTTTCTCCCCTCTTTTAGGGGGGATTTAAGCTAAATTGGCCTCCTTCATTACCGTCAGGTGAACGGTTTTTGAACTCCAAGCAAGAGTGAGCTCCCTCATTAGAAATATTCTCACTCCTCTCCTGCCAGTGGGGAGGCAGGTGTGAGAAAACCCACGTTTAACCCTCCCTGGTTTGCTTAATTGCACCAGAGAACTTGATTAAGCAAGTACAGGGTTCGGAATTTGTGGGTTGTGCAATAGAAACTTGAGCAGTTTTCTCTCCAGTGGCACTTCTTTTTTTCCTGGGAACAAAAGTGCGACATTAATAGCTGTGCTCAACAGAAAACTTGTGAGTGGGCCTCCCTGGCAAGAAAGAGCCACAGAGATTGCCTTACATTGTGTGCCAGTGAGGAAGGTATATGCAGAAATAAGTTTATATTCCATGAGTGAGGCTTTTATCTATTTATATCACCTCCTACACGAAGCTACTCGGGCCAAACTCCCCTGCAGAGGCAGTCCTGGGCACCTCGCTACGCACGTGGAGAGGCAGAGCAGCCAGCAAGGGCAGAACATCTTTTTAATTCAACATATCCTTATTTTCTTCTGGCTAACAAAGTAACTCAGGAGCATGGGGTAGTAAATGAAAACAGACGCTTGAGTCAGGCAGAGGAGCTGGGATTTTTTGATTTTTTTTTTTTCTCTCCCCCCTGTGCTGTGACTGTAATTTTCCAACCCAATTAAAGGTTGGAAACTTAAGCAAGGAATCGTAATTGCAGCAAAGGAGGAAAAACATAACAGGCAAATTCCTGTCCTTCCTCCTTTGGGGAGTTCAGGGGTGTGGGGATGGTTGAGCTGGGCCCACCTTCTGCTCCAGCACCTCACAGGGACCAGAATCCCAGGGCTCAGCCCAACCAGACCCGGCTCAGCAGCTCCTCTGAGCTGTTTAACCTCTTGGTCCCCAAAGCTGTCGGAGGGGACTAGTGCTAAGCTAAGCTCATTCTGCTCAGGAAGGGCTTTAGGATGCTCATTAGAGAGGTGTGATCATCCACACGGACAGCACAGGGCTGGGCTCAGCAGATGTCTTTCCCCAGTTGCCAGAATACCAGGCTGCACGACAAGGAATCCAAACTCACCTTCTTCCTGGATTTATTATCTGAGTAATTAACAATACAGCACAAATCCTGACTCAGTCCTTCCTCCCGAGCTTGTTTCCCTCTCTATAACTTTATGTGCCCTGCGTGGTGCTGATAAGATTGACACGTTAACGAGCAGAAATAACACATCTGCTGGAAATCCATTGAGGGCCTGAGATATCAAGGGATCTCCTTCCTGGCCCTGGTGACTAATGCTCATCAGTTGCTAAATGAAAGGCCTGGCAGTGCTGGTCCCTGCTGGTGTAGGCAGAGGTTGACCATCCTCTGCCTCCCTCCCACCATGGCGTGGCTGATTCCCCTAACAGCACCCACAAGCCTGAATTTGCACTCAACACCTGTTTTTTTAACAGGAAAAAGGGTGAAGGAAATGAGGTGCATTGGTCTGTGATGTCCCTTCCCCAGAACAATCAGGAAATAGGATCACAGAATCATTAAGGCTGCAAAAGTCCTCCAAGATCGTCGAGTCCAACCTTTGACTGATCACCAGCAGCGTCTTTGTTGGTCAATTAAAACAGATTTTAGTGTGTCCAATTCTAATCCCTGTCCCTTCCTTCACCTCTAAGTCCCACTGGGACTGTGTAATCACGGCATTCCCTGCTCCTTACCTACGTGTGCCAAGACAGAAAACCTTCATAAGATTCTCATTTGCCTCCTAAGTTTCTGCCAGCAGAGGTTTGTTTTTTTCAGATAAATGGTTGCTATACAGCTCATTCTCACAAATTACAACTCCTGACTTCCTGGTTGGCTGGGAATGGGTGGAGGATCCGAACTAAACTGATAGTAAGATGCCAGTGGGTGGATGTGGAGGCAACATCTGTACCTCTGATCTCATGTGCTGATCTCGAGTACTGGCAGGGACGTGCATGACACTTTGTTATTCCAGAAGTATCTCAAGGACATAAAATTTCGACAGCTGGAACCTGGTCTGGAGCGTCTGTGTTGTAAAAGTTCTCTCTCCTGCAGCTCTGCTGGGGCTTTCTGGCATTAACAGGACAGAAAAAAATGCCCTTATTTTTTCTTGAATTAACTTAGAAGGCAGCATGGGTGTGTGTCATGCATTAAAAAGTGTAACCATGTACATATATATATATATGCATATATTTTACTTCAGCCATATGGTTGTAGACCATTACCTGAGAGTGAGACAAGCAAGAATTTCCTTTATGAGGATGAAAGTTTATTTCACCTGGAACAAAAGCACTGCCAAAAAGGAAAACACACACTATTGGCTACATGAGTTAGATGGCCACCATCCATGAGTATGGTTCAATTGCTCTGCACTATTCCAGCACCTGGAAAAGCAGCTTGTCAATCTTCCTAGAGCCTAAAAGGAAGGAAAAAACCCCTCTGAGTGCCCAAGCAGTAAACAGCCTGGATTTCTGAAACAGAAACCTTGACAAAAGCTCCTCGTATTTATGTAAGGTGAAAATGCAATAGCTGTAATGCATTTGTATTTTAGTAATGCATTTGTGCTTTAGTAATGCTTTTTGTGCCTCATGGCTCAATATTTACTTCAAAAGTCACTTTGGTTGAAAGCTGGGAGATTGACTGGGCACACAAAAGTAACAGTACAGGGGGTGTGTGAACAGAAATGGGAACAGCAAAGTTACAGAGGGATCTGAGGTGAGTCTGGTGGCACTTAAGGTTTAATTATCTGGATGTTGCTGCAGTGACATTTTCCCCCCCAAAAAAGTCCCAAATGCGAGTACATACAGGAACTAGTGAAATAAGGGAGATGATCTAAAGAAACATCTTTTGCTTCTGATGTCCTCTAAACCCTCACTGCCTTCAGCTTCTTCCCTTCAGCTTCCCTAACCAGTGTCCTGCACTGTAATTTGGAAAACAATGATGTCATTGGAAGCATTAACAGCAATAGTCATCGTGCTGCAGTTCAGACAAGCTGTTATGCTTTTTGTACAGGCAGAGGCTTTAACCAGGAATTTCCACCTTTTTTTTTTTCCCCTTTTTTTTTATTTTTTTTAAAATTATTATTATTTTTCCATGTTGTGGAGGGATGGCTTCACAGGGGCTGTCAGAAACGACGCCTTGCCAAGGTTCCTTTCGTACCTTGGAGATCCAGGATAACAAGTGATGGGTGGGAAGAAGAAGGGAAAAGGGCCTCCAAGGGGAAAAGCTGGGAGTATTGCTACTTCTCACCAGGGAAAAAGGGTTTTTCACGTTGAGAGGTGACTTTGCTCGTGGCATGAGCAGCAGGGAGGGATGTGTCTGGCCTTCCAAGATGGCAATTAAAAGCTGCCTTGACCCAAGCCCCCAGTATCTTCCAGTAGGAAAGGGAAGTAGCTATTAATAGGAAAACAAACTCTCTGCAAAATACTTTACTCCTCTGAGGTGCCAGTGACAGATACTTTGTGGGATTTCGTGTATGAGGTGGTGGTTTTGTGATGGGAAGAAAAGGGAGAGATATTTAAATACAGGCCACTCTGTGAAAAAAGCTTGAGAAGATTGAACTGCATCAGTTTTCCAAGGCCTTGCTACCCCATAACACTGAGTTTTGATAATAAATTCTCCCAGCCCAGGTTGGAAGGGGCACCTAAATGCCCTGGAGGGACTCAGGACTAACCAGATGTGAGCAGCTGGAATTTGCTGGTGCAAGGGTTAAACCAGCAGAGAACTCACCCCCCATCATTCCTAAACATGCAATTATGATTAAAAATGTGCTTGTCCTTAATACCTCAAGAGCCCAAAATTCTTTGTTCTTAATTCACCATGAATTTAACACAAATAAAGAGCCCAATGGTAGCACAGAGATTTTGGGGTGGGACAAGCCATTTAGGGTTTTTTTAGCACTCTTAGGTGCTCACATTATCTTCCCATCAGCTGAATCACAGATGCTTTTTCTGCAGCAACCTTGTTTACCTCCGTTCCTAATTCCTGTCTTATTTTGTTCAAATGTCAACAAAATTATAACTATTATAGTCATAACAGTGATCCTGTGTACCAAATCAAAGAATGAAGTCTGACTCCGTGCACAGAGTAAAGGTCTAAGACCACATCATGATTTAGTTGCACAATCTAAGTTCTCAAAAAATGCTTTAATATCCTTTTTCGGTTTTTCCTTGTGTGGCTTTTTTTCTTTCTCTTCCCCCCCGCCTTTTTTTTTTTTTTATCTAATTAACGTGGAAGTGACTCTTTTGTTTAAATAGTATTTGGCTTTTAGAACAGAAAAAACATGGATACACTACCCTGCTGTGACAGAAAAGAGTCGAACTGGTATTTAAACGAGGACAATTTCTGCAGATCTTTTTGACTATTAGATGAGATGCAGTTTAATTTTCATTGCTCTAAATTAGTCCTGGAGGAGGAGGAGACCCTCCTTTAAAGGCAAGGCGGATAATGAAACTCTGGGACTGATTCTGGGCTGGTATTAACACAGACTGGTTCTGCCACAAAGAGCTACCTTGGCCGAGGAGCTGCCCCCTGGTTTGCAAAAGACTCTGCTTTGGTTCTCTAGGCTATAATAGAAAAAGCAGAAAACCTCACAAGCCAGGAGTGAGTCCAAAGAAATTATATAAATCATTAGGAGTGGAATGAATTGTTTCCTGCGACCTGCAGACAGCCAAGAGCGTGGTGCTGGGGCTCTGCCATCGCCGTGACGTCCCCACGCTTGACAGGTACCTGCTGTCCACGCAGAAGAAACACAGGGGAGCTGAGGCAAAGCTGGGGAAAACACACAGAAGGGAAAAGACATGGATACCTGGCATTTGTCCTGCTTTGATGCAAAATTAGCCTCTTTGATTAAATTACGCTGCGAGCTTTTGTTCCATCTGTGCTCAAGCATGAGGTGGTCAGCGCTGCTTGTAGTGGCCGGTGCCTCCTGTCCCAGGGGGACAATGTCACCTGTTTCATGAAGACATTATATTGTTCCTTGCAGGAACAAGGTACCAGGAAGGATTAGGATTTGGGAGCGCCCCACATTTGCAGCTGCACTATTGTGATGTGCATTTATAGGTTCCCGCCGCCTCATGAATTCGTACATTTTATCACAGCGAAGCAGCTTTTCCATTCCAGGTAGTAGATAATAAATAACTCCTACATCAAATGGTAAAAGGGAACTATTGAGTAGAAAAAGCAAAAGAGTATCAGTTAAATCAGAGAATCAAAGTTTTTAGATGTCAACAAACAAGCAGAAAGTCTACATTATGTAGTGGTCAGAAAAAAAATTGCTGTAAGGAATGTATCAGTTCCTCTTGAGCTGTCCATCTACATCAGATCAATAGCCCTTCCAAGCATGGGACATTCAGGCTTTCAGCTTGAGAAATTGAAGTTCTCAAAATAAGTCAGGGTTGTAACACAAGTCCATCATTGTGTGTCACAGAAATGAAATGAGTTGTCTCCTGTTCGATTGATGACTGACAGAGAGCTGGGAGGAAGAAAGGGGAAAATAAACGAGACACGGGTTTGGGTTTTTTTTGAAAAGTTGTTACGAACACTTCTGTCAAAAAAGTTTACGCTGAGGGATCTGCTTTCATTTTGCTGGGCATGCCTAGTTCCCACTGCTGATAACAGGAGTTAGATGGTGAGGGGCAGGAGGGGGGTGTGCTGAGCACTGCGGTGCTGCTGTTCAGGGGGAGCTCATGATGTAAAGGGAAAAATGTAGATCAAGCAGTTCTTTCAAGAAAAAGTAAAATATGGCCAGGGAATATGTAACCAGTAGCTTCTGGTACTTTTAATTTAGCACTTGGTAGTGACAAATGAGTAAATAGGCAGATATTTGGCCCACTGAAATGCATAAAGTTGAGTATAGCAGGAATAAGCCCACATCTGAATCCAGTTGCGTGTTCAAACCATTAGCATGGATCTAAGCAGCAAGTCTGGGAAGTGATCGCACATTTACAATCCCAATAGGAACCAGGTACAAAATTTGGCTGGAGATGTAAGTTCAGGCTTCAATCTATCTTAAAACAGGGAGGTTGAAGTCGACAGATCCAGGGCTGGTCCTACAGATGTTCCACTGACATCCAAAACAGCCATGCTGAAATTAATACAGCTTCTCCTGTCAGCTCTGCCCTGGGAAATAAAGCACATGAAGAATGATCTGCAAATTTTTTAGTTTTATCGGTTAAAAAGGCCCCTACAGTGCTTACAAACAGGCTAACAAAATCAATGCCTGATGCAGTTACTAGCTGAGCAGCTTGTTGATGTTAAAGGAAATAACTTTGTTATCCAAAGTACAAGTGCTCCTCTATTATCCAGGCTTTCAAAGTGATTGAGCCTGAAATGTATTCTACTAGTGGATATAGATACCCCTGCTACCTTGGAGACCAGGCAGTTTCAATACATTAAATATAGAAACTGCAGTTTCCATTGCCCTGAGCGAGAAAAATAGAGACTGAAGCAATGGTTGTGCTGGGAGACACTGAAACTGGGGTTCTGAACTTCTCAAAAAGCGGTGGCTCCTTGTTTTCATTGCTTGTTTGTTTTCATGGAAACCACGAGTTTGGGCTGTTGTAGGGTGGTAGGAACAACCTGCTTGCTGCAGCAGGATGCTGAAAGGGAAGGGCTGTGTTGCTTGGATTCTGCGTTCTGGGACCTTCAAGGGTGCTGTTGAACTTCTTTGAGCCTCCCTTTGTTGGTCCGTAGGGTGGGAATCAGGAATCCCACCTGGAGCTGCAGCAGGACCTGTCTGTGGAGCAGTGATGCAGCTGAATCCAACCAGGTTTTAAGCAGATGGTGTATGAAGTTCCCATCAGTAGATGTGTAGGCAATACCTGTCATCATTAGGGATGCTAAAAAAGGGTATGGATTTTTCTTGCGTGGAAAAAGGGTGTTTGTAAAATATGAAGTGCACCTAGAAATTATGATGTTCAAAAGTAGATAAAAATAAAGTCCGGATAATATAAAAAATATATATATACAAAGTAATCTTAAGGTCAATAAAATTGATACGGCAAAGATTTAATGTATCACGTGTACCAAAACATGGTTAACATATAAGTGAAATAATAACTTTACACATCTCTTCAGGAGTTATATTGTATATGACATTGCTATCAGACAGGGTGAAGCATAGTTTACTGCATTCCTTTAATTAGACAAAATGAAAATAAACTGATTAAAATTGATTCAGCTCAAAATATTGTTCAGTATCTTAGTTTTAGAATTAGAATCAGGTAAATACGAATTTTTCAGAAAAGAGTTTCATAAAATAAACCTGTTCCAAATTTTCACCACATATTTCAATCATTAATATTTTTATTATATTATTTTTTACAAATGTATCTGAATGACATTTCAGGCTTCCAATATTTCAAGTGAAGAAATCAAAAGGGTTGATTATGGAAGTAGTCATACATTATGCTTTTGTTTTTTTTCAAATGTTCCTCTTGCTACTCCTCCTCCTCCTCTTCCAGAAAAGAAATTTTGAACTGTAGGTTGGCAAAGGTTGGCAAAGAATTTTACTGATATCAGATCTGTGGGTTTATTGGTATTTTAAGGAAAAACTACTTAAGAGGAGATAGAAAGACTTCTTGGGAAGAGCAGGCAATCCTTCATCTTGGGTAAAATGACTTTTCTATATATTTTGGAATTTTTTTTTCGGTTGTTGGATTTTCACTCCATTTTGTCTATAATTCCACAGTAACTTTCAAGACATATTTCATGTTCCTGCAGAATTATTTTATGAGATACATGTATTTTTGAAATATATATTTTAAAAAGGACTTTAACTGAGCAGAAACACATTGCCGATATATTGTCAACTGTCATTGAAAAGACGTTTTTTCTTCATTTGCTTTGTTTTCCCCGTGTGAAGCCATACAAGAAATAATGCCTTCTGGGGCATTACACAGAAAAAAAAAAAAGATAAACATTTGGAAGGGCCTTCAATCTTGTCATTCCCTTGTGGAACAGAGTGATAGTCGACCACTGTCAGGGACAGCTCAATGCTCCCAGGACAATTAACTCCTTCTACCAAGGTCCAGCCTAAATTATACCTGGGAGAGTTTCACAGCTTTGAACGTGGACACTGCTAGCAACAAAATAAAACAAGTTTCTTGCACATTTTGCAGCCCTTGCAGCAGCTCTGAAGGGGGATACTCGAGGTCTCGTTATCCCCTAGTTGGTGCCTTGCAGGGTGATTTCTGCCTGTGCGGGACAGGTGCAAACACTGCACATTGTGCCCGCAGCGCTCAGCGGAGAATCAAACCTCTATGTCTAAAGAGAAGGATGTATTCATGGTTTTCTCATGCTTGCCATGATCTGCTGCTTATTTCTGAGCTGTTCAGCTGCAGATTTTCTGCAGTCGACTTCAGACACCGCAGAAGAACAGCTGGGAAATCAGTGAAGCAGCAGAGCAGAGTGGTTACAATAGGAACATAAAAAAGAACCCACAAAACAAAACAAAACCCCAACCTTATTGAAAGAAAACTGTCCGAGGCAGCCCCATGGTGCCCTTTCACACTGAGACACTGTCTCAGGGAACCCCCTGGGAAATGGCAAGACATATTTTTCCCCTGATAACAATGTTTAAAAAAAAAAAAAAACAACCAAAAAAAACTACAAAAAGTGCACAGGGCATCTCGCTGTGCCACGCTGCTTTAGGAGAGCGATACGGTGAGACCGTGAGCTTTTAATGGCACTGGGATCATTCCTGGATGTAAATAAATAAATTAATTAATAATAAATAAGAGCCTAGCACAAAAAAAAAATGGCTAGTGTCTCATGGAGGACTTGTTTGTTAACTCCTGATGAGATGCTGTGTGCAGTCATGCTGCCCTGAGGAGTTTATAATACCAGAGCCGGAGCCTCCAACATTTCCTAAGTACTGCTGTGAATGGCCTTGTGGGACTGCAGTAATTGAGGTAACTGTGTTACTTCTGGACTAGATCATGCAACTCTTACATCAGGCATTAAGCACTTAGGAGAGTAGCCCCATTCACTTTACTGATGGCTTTTAAATGGGAAAATGTATTGTAATCACAAAGTTACCTACCCTTGAAAACTCAGGGTACTCACTCAGGACAGAATGGAGAAATCTAAGGAGGCTCACATAGAAAACAACCAACAAATGAACGAAGCATAAACCTAATCTCTCCTGGTGATTTTTCTCCCACTTGCAATCAAGCCCAGTTTTGCCAGTGCCTGTCAAAAGCCGGTGCTACCCTGAATAGGTTTAGCTACAAAAAAATAGTTGCAGGTTCCAGCTAAAATCCAGCCCCCTAGAATGTTACCCTCCATTGTGGACATGCCTCCAAAACACCTCCTGTTTGACAAAAAAAAAAATAAAAAAATGGCAGTGATGCCTGGACCCCTGAGGTGCCCTAGGACTGCTCCATCCTGAGCAGGGGCCTATTTCCCATATTAAAAGTCAGCTCCTTGGCAGAGGAGTGCTGAGCGTGCAAATCCATTAGCCTTGCCTGTGTGCTGCTGAAACCCCAGCCCCGTGTCACGCGTTATCCCGGGCATTCCCCTTGCAAAAAAATCACTCACAGCAATGGTGCCACCACTCTTGTAGCCTTGCACACTCCTGTAATAAATAAATAATGCCATTTGTAATTTTTTTTTTTTAAGGACTGGGAAGTTTTCTGGACATAATTCACCTCTAAATGTGGCTGTGTTTAATCAAACTCCCCAATATATTCCAGATGTGCATCTGGGTAGTGCCTCAAGAAAGGTGAGACACTGTGCAGAGAGAAGGGCAATCTGTGCTTGCAGATAAACCCAGCAGAAGTTCACCAAGCTCTTTACCTTTGGGAAGAACCTTGAGTTTGATTCCTCTCCTTACTGCATTCAATGTTTGCTCAGTCTAGAATAATCTTTGTAAAGAAAGGTAAAATATTTGCAAAAGCTTTCAAGACATTTTTAAAAATAGCTTCAAGACATTTTTATAAATGTGTTCATTAAACTCTTGATTTGAAAATAATAATTTTCATATATATAATGTATATATTATATAAATCTTTATATTTTTTATCTATATTTTTTCTTATTTACCCCATAAGGTATCATCATAGACTTATAGAATAGGTGAGAAGGGAGCTTAAAGATCATTTCTTTCCACCCCCTGCAATGGACAGGGACAACTTCCACTAGACCAGGTTGCTCCAAGCCCTGTCCAACCTGGTCTTGGACACTTCCAGGGATGGGGCAGCCACAGCTTCTCAGGTCAGTCTGTGCCAGGGCCTCACTACCCTTACAGCCAAGAATTTCTTCCTGGTCTCTAATCTAAACCTTCTCTCTTTCAGTTTGAAGCCACTGCCATCCCCACAGTCCTCACCACGGTCACTGTTCTGAATGGTTCTCTGTGCTTTTGGATCCCTATATCCCTGTGGTGGGATGTAGAAGAGACACCTTTGGCAGGTTTTTTGGACCCATGTGTATTTATTCACATTGGTCTTCTGATATAATCTGTTTTTAAGTGATTTTTTTGCAACTGTTAGATGGTGGCACCTTTAGTGGCAATTGCAATTCTGTGTTCCTCTGTGAGTACTGATTCCAAATAGTTCTGCACATAATGGTTGCAGTTTTATCAGGAGGTGTAAGGTTATCATCTAGATCACTTGCAGGGCCAATGGAGAGAGAGGAGAGCTCTCACAAAATCATTTATTATATCACCTTTTTAAAGAATTTATTAATTTCTTTAGGAAATCTGAAAATTGTTCTTGACAAACTTCTATGGTTTCATATCCAAGGTTCTGCTTCTTTTTTTTCCTGGAGTCACCAGCACTGAGGACAAACTTGAGCTGGAGGTCCTTCCACCTTTGCTAGTTGTACTATCTCCATCCTTGGATGTTTTCAGGGCCTGAGTGGATCAAACCCTCAGCAATCACATCAGACCCCAGAGCTGCCCCTGCTGGGGCAGAAGGTCTGACCAGGGATCTCCTAGAGCTCCCTCCCACCTGAATTTCTCTGCAATATTATGATTTTTCCACTTGCCTAAGTCAGAACTGTTGCTCAGCTGAGCAGTTAATGCTTTGTTTACTGGGCAGAATATGAGTCAGGAACGTGATGGATTCTAGACCTTTAAATCTTGCAGTGCACTGAGAATTGTTCATGTGAGGGCCAAGTATGGACTGTCCTGCTGATACACTTCTGGGCACTGTGCTTAAGGGTTCTTTGTGTATATATCAGTGTAAAATACTTAATTCTTTTGTAGCAACCTCTTTTTCTGGAAGACCTATCATCCTCCAGTGGATCAATTCGTCTAAGGAATGTAATCTATATTTACTTTGCAGTAGGTACTGCAGCTCTCAACTCTGTTTTTAGCTGATTCAGCTCCAATTCAGCTTGCTTTGACCTCAGAAATATTCCCTGCTAACTGTCCTCCTGTTCACTCCAATTTGTACTGCCTAAATGCCTCACTGCTGAGTGTCCCTCTGGCCATTTTGAAAGGTGTTTCATCACACTACAATAAACGTGAAATACTGATGCACTCAAAACAGCAGAAAAGGAGGGGAAAAAAAGCAGCTGGATATCGACATGGGACTGGACAGGGGCATTTATTACACTTTACTTTCATACCATTGTCTACCTTTGGCAAAGGAAGAGTCTCTGGGTCCCCGGTGGGCCAAGGCGGTCGATACTACACAGGAGTTAAATTAGACCTCAAGTCAAGCACATATCTACCTTGGCTGGGATACCTCCAACCTAAAGTCCCTGGAAAATTTACATTTTTCCACTGAGTTAACCAATAACAGAGTGAAATGAGTGAGAAAAAAGCAGCTGTCTAGCCTGCATCTTGCTTCATTATCAAATGGATGTTGTCCAAACAGCAGCTAAGGCGCCTTATGAGGAAGACAAACAGGCTGGTGTACGAGCTGTGGCCAGTGTTTATCAGGCACATTAAGTAAAAAAATTTAAGAAAAAAAAAAGAACATTTTTTAAAGGTTTCTGTCACGCCCCTTGTTATTCTGAAGGTGCTTTTGTTCTTCCAAACAATCTCCAGTAAGTGACCTGCATTTCATAGAATCATAGAACGGTTTGGGTTGGAAGGGACCTTAAAAATTATTGTCTTGTTCCTACCCCCTGCCATGGGCAGGGGACTTTAGATTACTGACCTATCTGAAACAACTAAAAAATTGTAACCACGTACAAATAAAGTAGTAATTTCATTGGTCATAATAGCCTTGAACTGGAAAAAGCAAAAAAGCAAACAAACAAACAATAAGAAACCCTGAATGACGAACAAACTCCTCTCCACCAAATAAGTCTTTTGTGCAAAGGAGGACTATACCTTTTTTTTAATATTATTTCATCCAGTGAGAAGGCATTTTGTTTATTAGGAATGAATGTAGGGTGCAGATACATAACCTGTACAAACTCTGTTGCTTTATTATTTTAATAATTTGAAATATTTCCTCATCTGTCAACTCCTTCAAGCTCAGGCATTGCAAACAACCGCGTCTCCACCTCTGAAAAAGCTTTGCTTGGTTTATTTCCAAAAGAGCTCTTCCCTACCTATTTGCTGGTGGAGAAAATTATTTTGAAATATGAAACAGGTAAACCTTAACCTGCCAGATGTCTTCTACATGTAAGCAATTTAAATTCAATTTGTGGCAGAAAATACAGGCAACTTCTGGATCAATAGGCTGCATTCAGCTGAGCTGACACACAACACCTGATCCACCGCCAACCTGCCCGGGCTCTTATTCCTCATACCTGAGGGACTTTCCCTGGCTTTTATCACGCGGTAAAATCTCCTAGGATTACAGGTACTTAAAGCTAATTAGGCCTGCTCTGTTCCCCTCCGTTTGAATGGCCTGTGTTTCTGCAAGAGCCGGTTCACTTTTGTGTTTCAGGGGGATAATTGTGGTGGCACACGCCAGCCGGGCAAATGATAGCCCTGCGCAAACACACAGCCGGCCCCTCGCAGGAGAAGAGGGTGATGAGATAATCGCTGCCACAAAAGCTGCCGCGGGTTCACCTTGCTCACTTTTGTCAGATATCTGCCTTCCAAGCTGTAATTATGTGATTAGAAAGAGGAGGCTGTAAACAAACAGGACTTTAGTCCTCCCCAGACGCGGGAAGTGAGGCGTGTCAATCCCCAAAGCTCCTCCAGGAATACCTGCACCTCGCTGGCGTGTGGAAGGCTCTGGGATGTGTGATGTGCATGCACATCAATCCTCCTCTCAGTGCTCACAGCACACGAGTTATTAGCACAAAAATCATTTCCCGTTCACATACGTTTAACCAGGGTTCAGGATGAAATTTAATCATTGCTCGGATTTGTAATAATTATTATTATATGTAGGGTTAAGTGCTGGAAAAATGGAGCTTTTATTTGCCATTTAACAATTCCCCCTTCTATCTGTGAGCTCTGATTCTCCCATTATTGTGTTTCCTACAAATATCCCAGATACTTATAAATATTCTATTGCAATGAATTTTATATGACCCTTCAGTTCTAACAGCGGAAGCTGCATTTTGAACTTAACCTAAAATCCAGTGCAGTAAAGCCAATTTTTAAATGTAACCTTTCCACCAAGTGGTAAAGACAGTCATAAAGTCACTTATTATTGCTCAAGTCCCTCTTGACATATAATTAATCCATCTCAACCCCCATCCAAAAATCCAGAGGCAGCAAATTTGCCCTTCCTGAATTCGCAATTCATAGAGGCAGAGCGTTCTCCAGCACTCCCTGACTGGGTGCACACACTGCAGGAAAGGGAGCACAGATGAACATTTAGGAGACACTCATCTCTCACTGTGTGTCAGCAGGAGGGGAAAAATAACAATGACTGAGACAGAATCTCAGGATCTCTCAGAGTGACTCAGAAATGTGTGGATATGGCACTTGAGGGCACGGTTGAGTGGTGAATATGGTGGTGATGCTGAGCTCATGGTTCAGCTTGGTGATCTTAGAGGTCTTTTCCAACCTCAGTGATTCCATGATTCAGGTATGGAAGGACAGTTTTCTTTCTTTGCATCATTAGTCCTGATTGTCCAGACTTGACAAACTTCATAGAGAAGTTGGGAAAAGGGACTTTTGGAGTTGGTCTAGCTCAGTCTCACACTTCAGGCAAGAGAGACCTTTACCTGTTTGAGTGTGGAAAACCTTCACATGTAAATCTCTTTGAACTTTAAAAAATAATCCAACAAGTCCTTTTCGAGATTATGGCATTTTCCAATAAATAATGCGCATCATCCTGAGGAAACTTAAAGTAGTAGCTCTCAGAACAAAGATGTCAAAATGGGCTAAAATTAAGTTACAAAGAAGATAGAGCATTTAACCTGGTCTTTGACCTTCATGTGCACTCAGAAAGAAGCACAAGAGCTTTCCAAAACCAGAACTTGTGCTGCTGTGGGGAGGCTCGTTGCAGCCCTGAGAGCAGCCTTACAAATTGATGCTATGTCTTCCAGCATCAACCAAAAATTGTTAAGTGCCGTGTTTGCCTCCTGCTTTTTTTAACTGGCCCAAACCAAAACTGTGAATTTCCCAAAGGGTGAAGAAGAGGGTAAGGATTAGAAATAGGCTATTAAAAAGAAAACCCAACCAAAATAAAACAACAAACAACTCTCCACCATCATAACCATATTTCCAAGCTCTGAAAATATTTTTATATGGTATTATTGTCGTCAGTCATTACATGTCCCTCTGTGTATCTTTAGAAACCAGTAATCATTGTAGGAACCAGATATTGATATCACTTGAAAATATGCTTGAATAGACTGCAAATTGGCCATATTGAGAATAATGTAGTCCTCTCTTGTGTTTCCTTTCACAATAATCCTTTGCTATATGGCACTATCCAAACCCATTATTGAATATAAAATTATTGAGTGTGTCACTGTTGCTTCCACAAAATTATGACTCTGCTGTGCAACATCCTTGTAATGAATCATCCTGTTTTATTGACCAGCAATGCTGAAGTGTGGAAAGATTAGGATGGAAACCTTCCCATAAATTAACTGCCCAAATCAAGGTATTTTCGGTGTAGCTGGGAATTTACAAATCTGTAAATGATCAAAGTGGGGGACACTCAGCATCTCAGCACAGAAAGGTCCTTAGGGACAAGGGTACATGCTTCTTCCTCATGGAAACTGGCCTGAATGACTTGATGGTCTTCACTTACTATCTCAGAACCCAGTTTTCCAAGGTCTTCTAATCACAAAATCATTAAATGATTTGGGTTGGAAGGGACCTCAAAGAAACTCTCGTTCCAACTCGCTGCCATGGGGAGGGACACCTTCCACTATTCCAGGTTGCTCCAAGCCCCGTCCAACCTGATCCTGGACACTTCCATGGATAGGACTGGTGACAAGTCTCATGGTTCCCTGACAGTTTGACTGCACACCTTCCACACTGCACCAGGTGAGGGAGGGGCTCTGCACATGGGAGCTGTGTTAGTTGCACAGACCTGAAAGCCCCGTGGAAATGAATATGTGATCTTGTAATGATTTGCCATATCATAACACATATGCCCTGATCCAGCAAATCACTTAAGAAAGTGCTTAATTTCAGCCTGTCATTTCAAATCAAGCTTCAAGATCAACCTTGATGCTGTAATGACATAATTGAATTAGCCTGGAGCCTTAATGTAGTCTTCTTTGTATATCTCCTTTATTATCGCAGAATAAACAGGGGGTAAGAATAATTTTGGAAGCTGTGTCATGTGGTACCGTCCTGAATTGGCACAACTGGAAGATTTAGAGCTGTGGCACAGCTGAGTTTATGAATGGTGGGAAAAGGGGTAAAGGCTTTAAAGTGATGGAGGGTATTTGTAGATTCGGTATCAGGAAGAGATTCTTGGCTGTGAGGGGGGTGAGGCCCTGGCACAGGTTACCCAGAGAAGCTGTGGCTGCCCCATCCCTGCAAGCATTCAAGGCCAGATTGGACAGGGCTTGGAGCAACCTGAGCTCATGGAAGGTGTGCCTGCCCATAGCAAAGGTTTGGAATGAGATGAACTTTATGGTCCCTTCCAAACCAAACCAGTCTGCGACTCTGTGACTCTAAAGTAGCTGCACTATTTGTCGGTTTGGAGCTGCTGGTGGGACTGAGACTCTTTACTAATGGTATTTTAGGAAGTTTGCAGTAGGAGATTTACCAACACTGTGTCTGTGAGCTGTGCTGTGCCAGGTGCTCTCTGGAATGCCACTTGTGCAGCACGTGGTGCCTCCTCCCTGTCCCAACAGCCGCTTTCTGGTGGAGAAACTGGCACGTTGTTCACCGATAACAAATAAATGAGCAGCAGTCCCAGGCTGACCTGGGACAAGTTCAACCTCAGAATAAGGCTGTGTAGACATAACTTTGTGATGGGCTCTTTTGGGTTGAGACTGGGAGGGAAATATTCCTTACTGGCTAGAAACCTCATCACCCTTTGCTCTGTCTGTCTTGTCTTTGCTCTTGCCTTCCTGTGGCAACCTTGACTTTCCCTTTTTGTTCCCAGTTCCTCAAGTCCTTCACTATATAACTTTCATCTCCTCTTTTTTCCTCTATCTCCTCATTCCCCTCCAAGCAGGGCAGTCTGTTCCATAAGCTCAGTTCATCCTCCAGAGCCAGAGCATGAGGTTTTTCCAGCAGCCCCCAGCAATGGAACTGATTGTGGCAGGTGAATTAAATGTTCCCTACATGGGAAACCTTTTCTGAATCTCACTGCAAATTCTCAGTGTATTTGAAGGGCTGTGGCTTGGTCATATTTGGGTGAATTCTTAGTGGAATGGTAAAATCTGCCTTGACATTGAGAATGTTGTCTCTGCAGCATCCAAAATCTTCAGTAAAAGTAGAGAGGCACCAAGGTTTTTAAAAAATAATTAAACCTGTTTTTTAGTGTTAAAAATATTTTAGGAAAAGGAGTTGTTATTAGACCAATTAAAATTAACTATAAATTAAAGAATCAGGTTTTGGGCATGTTGTCCTTCAACACTTTTCAACTTCTTTCTAACTCTGTAGGGCACCTGCCACAGCAACAGACCTACCACTGCTTTAATATTCTAACATGCAAAAATAATATTTTAAACTTTACTCATAGTAAATATAAACATATTAAACTTATTTTCCTTGCCATCAATCTGAAAAAAATAGCCCAATCTTTTATGCTGAATTTTTTCCAAAAACTAGCCCTGACATAATCATGAGGATTCAGCCAGAGCAATTACAAGCCTGTGGAATCATAAGTGACAGAACCCAGGGTTTTGTACTGGAAGGCATCAGCCATCCCTACTTACACACACAGGGAGAGAGGGGAAAAAAAGAAAAGAAGGAAACGAGAGGCAGAGGGAACATATGTTATAGACAATCCTGCCTCCCGTAAAACTGCTGTTGAGTCAAGTAACCTGTTTAAAAACAATGTATTCCTCTAACTACAGCCACCTGGCTCGTAATTATAGTCCTCATTAGAAACTGCTACAGGTCTTGAGTGATTAGTTATTGTTTATAAACTGTTCGACTGTAGACCACCTGTTTTCAGATGGTGCTGCACCTTCTCCTTGCCTCGCTGCTTCGTGTCTATTAATAGAAAAGCACCTGTTTCCTGACAGTGCAGAACCAGAGATAAACGTGTATCTCTAAGCAGCTGGGGGAAAGGTCTTTGTGAAGGACAACCAGATATATTTGTTGCTATTAAGCTGTCTCTAGTCACAGTTAGAGCATCTGATGAAGTTGCCCTGCCTCGTGCCTCTCGTGTCCGTGCAGACTCCCCAGCATCTGATGTGGAGCTCTTGGAGAACATTTATAATTAGCCCTCAAGAGATTGGGAAATCCGGAGAAATAAAACATGAGATTTGAATCCCGGCACTAATTGTTAAAAAGAGTTAAATGCTCCTGAATGCAAAGCACCCAAGACAAAGGGGAAGGTGAGTGGCCAGGATGTGCAGATGCAGGAGGTGAGGCATGAACGCCGTGTTCCTTAAACAAACACAAGGATCACTGCAGCCCCACTGGCAAAGGCAAAGAGGAGGCACCCGTTCTCTTAAGGCAGTTCAGTCATGTGGACAACAAACTCATGCTACAGTTAAAATATTTAGAGCCAAATCCTGCTCTGAGTCATGCTGGATTCAGCTGATTTATTCCCAAGCCTAAACACTGCAGCTGAGAGCAGAATTCGGCCCCTAGACCCCTAAACTGTCATTATCCCATCATTAGTTTTCATTTATGTCCATGAGTGGCAGATGATTTTTGTTTGTTTGTTTGTTTTTGTTTTTTAAGGAGTGGGTTGTCTACCTGGTTTTGAACTAAAACTGAGCTCTGTCTCCAAGACAGTCGGTCTGGGAGAATGGACACATGAGCAGAGAGGCAGAGCTGGAGGCACAAAGCTGGAGCTGGCTGTGTGCTCAGAGATGGAGGAAGCAGGCTATGCCATGTGAGGGGCACACCAACACTTGCTTAGCCAAGGGGAGTTGGGGCCATTTTGTAGTGAGATGAAGTCAGTTTTAGGGAGTGCATTGTGTGTTTGCAGCACTTCAAATCCCAGGCGATGCAGGGGGCTGTGGGAGCCGCTATCTTCTAATGTAATGTTGGGGGATGCAGCATTCCCAGCCTTTCCCTGCACTGTTTCAAGCACTTGTGGTCATGCCTTAATCCTTATCCAGCACAATGTTTACTGTGGTGGTTTGCAGTGGGCCTCCCCCCTCATCCAGGATTTTATTGAAGAATGTCCAGGCTCCCTTTGCATGGCTTTCCTCTCCTTATGAACCAAAAAGCTGCCTCTGGATGGGACCTGTAAGTATTCTCCAGAAAAACAGTGATTATTTTTTCTGATTAGTATTTTTGGGATTGGCTGATCATCCTGAAGGGAAAGTTATGGCTCATATGCAGTTGGTTTTGCTTACTCATTTATTGGATAAATGATAGTTTCCGATGTGAGATGGCATTTCGTGAAAAATTAGGGGATAACACAGTCTGAACATTAAGCCAGGAAAGTTTTCCGTATTCAGTGGCATGATGAACAACCCAGTCACCACCCTGTGTTCCCACACAACAAATGTTAGGCACCTGTGCATAGCAATGAATCATCTTATCAGTTGTTTATTCATGGCTGAACCTGTTCCCAGACCTATTTCTCGGTGTTTGACCATCCCCAGTGCTCCTTTGCTCTCTGCTCTTCCTCAGGATCCAAAGAAAACTTTCGCTTTGCATGAAAAAGGCATGACTAAAGTCACTAGAATTATGCAACTAAACTGGGGTGATTTGTCTGCTCAGTATTTAAATGATATCTATGCTCCCCATCATTATTTCAAAGATCCTGTAAAACTTCACCTCCAGCAGAGCCTCAGGATGGGCAGCATCAAACCTGTCCACCCAGAGCCAGAATCCCAGGATTTTCTGAGTTGGAAGGGACCCACAAGGATCATCAAGTCCAGCTCTCAAGTGAATGCTCCATATGGGGATCCAACCTGTGACCAAACCTCAAAGTACACTGAGCCACCGAAGGATTCACATAAATTTGGCAGAAAGAATAGCAAATAACTTGCTATCTTAGAAATTCAAGAGTGGGACTGAGGTTTTTCTGGGTACAGGATCCTCACAGTCTATCCTTTTGTTGTTTTTTCAGCTGTGGTGGGAACCTGTAGGCTGTGAAAAGTTGTCAGTGGGGTTACATAGCCTATTGCAGGCAGATGTCAGTGAGGCACTTTCAGAGGTATTGTATATATAAATAGATTACTCTCTACAACTACCTGAAGGGAGGTTGCAGGGAGGTGGGGATCAGCCTCTTCTTCCAGGCAACCAACGTCAGGATGAGGAGAGACTGACTCAACCTGTGCTCGTGGAGGTTCAGGTTGGATATTAGCAAATATTTCTTCACTGAAAAAATGGTCAAACAACTGTCAGGGGAGGTTTATTGGATTTTTGGAAAAGGTTCTTCCCCCAGAGGGTGGTTGAGCACTGGAACAGGCTCCCCAGGGCAGTGGTCACGGCACCAAGGCTGCCAGAGCTCAAGGAGTGTTTGGGCAACACTCTCAGGCACGTGGTGTGATTCTTGGGGTTTTCCTGTGAAAGGCCAGAAGCTGGACTTTGATGATCCTTGTGGGTGCCTTCTAACTTAGGATATTCTGTGATTCTGTGTTTCTATGACTGGTATATTCCATTCCTATAAGGGTTCAAACCATGGGCAGACGTGGCACTTCGTGATATGGTTTGGTGGTCACGGTGCTATTCAGTCAAAGGTTGGACTTGATGATCTTGGGGGTCCTTTCCAGCCTTAATAATCCTATGATTACATATACAAAAATTAATTAGAGCTCACCACTGCTGTCACTACTCACAGCTTTGTGCCTCTGCTGTGAGATCCTGCAGGAGTGGCTCAGACACGGCACCAGCAAGGAGGTCTGCGCTGGGTGGGGATTTGTCAGGCTCTGCAGTTGGGCTCTGAGCTACGTGGGAATCCATCTGAAACAGCTGCCAGGACACACCAAGAGCTCTACAGGGCTGAGCTACCTACCTCCTGCCCACAGGCTGACCCCACCTTGAAGGGGATTTCACTGGCAAAATCCTAAGCACTTTCAAGGTTCCTATTTTTGAAGTGGACTACTAGATTAGTCTATGCTGGAAAATAGAAAGACAGGTCATCTGCCTTTTTCAGAGTAGTACTAATTTCTAAAATTAATAACCCTTGCCTAAACACCACCACCCCCAGTAATGCTCTGAATGTAGTTCTGAACCATAAATGCATTTAAGATTCTTAGGGGTTTTATCAATTTCCTCTTCAAAATATAGGAAGCAGCTGTCGCAATGACAGCATCCTCATGTGGAACAGCAGCAAAATAATAAATAAATAGTAATAGTTATCTCTTTATTGTCCTACTCCAGCTTTTCTGCTAATATTTGTGTTGGTATTTATATAGTTCAATATCGAGCAGTAAGAGTGTGCAAAAACCAAAAACCCAACAAAAGGCTGCAGGGTGGCAGAGCAGCACAGAGGGGTCTCTTTTTAAAGTGACTAACCCAGTTGATTTCAATACGAGTTTGGAAAATAATCAAAAGTTCTCCGTGGTGAAGAGCTGGCAATGGGGTCTGCAGGAAGCACAGATCTTCCTTGCCCAGTGGGTTACCTCGTGTTTGGAGAAATCAGAACTTTTCGGAGCTGGCTCAGCCTCTCTCTTTGAAACCTTTCGCTTGCTGTTCCTTTTTTAAAGGTGTTAAAGAAATATGACTGTAATAACAACTGACAAAAATCTCTGGGCTTGAACTGAAGTGGGAAATCACAGAGGTTACTTATTTCCTCATGCTTTTACCATTTGTTCTCTTTTCTTGAGGAAGTTGAAAGACCTGAGGTTCAAACTTAATAAGGCCCCATGCCGTTCCTAAGAGTATTTACAACATGCAAAAAATAAGCCAGCGCATTTCTTATATTTAAATTTGTTTTCAGTCATCTAAGCCATTACACAGTATGCCATCCTGAAACCTTTTGTAACAAGCAGTAAATGTTTCTCAGACAAGGGAAGGAATGATGTGTTCAACTACTCCAGCTGCTTGAGCCCGGGAAAACGACAAAACATTGGTGAGCCCGCACTCCCCACACCCCGGTTTGTTTCAACATCATGGAAATGGAGCTGACTCCAGCCCAGGACTTGTGCTGCAGATGTGTGTGTGGGGAGGCAGTCTGTGGGATGTCCCTCTGGGGTGGCAGAAGCTTCCTTTGACAGCTGAAGCTTTGTGGTGCTGTGGAACAGACAATGGGGTGGAGTTTTTATTAACCACAATTGCTTACAATTTTCAAGGCTCTGCCCTAAAAGGAACCCTTTGGTTCAGTGGCAAGTTTTCCATTTCTAATGAGATTAATTCCTCCAAATACTGGTTGTGTAACACCTGCTCGAGACACCACCAGGAGGTCAGTTTTAATTCCGGACCACGGCTGATAGTTTGGTGCGTCATGGAGCAAACCAGCTCAAATCCTGGTGGTTCTCTGGACGCAGCAGCAGGGAGGCAAAGCCAGTTTGTCAGCACAGGGCTTCGTGTGTGTGATAACCAAGGAAGCCAAAGGGAGCTCTTGGAACATGTCCTCATATACCCCAAATAAACACTGCTACAAAAGCCTTCCCAGTCAATCCGTCTTTCGAATCTCTTCTCATTCTGGAGAGACTTTATCATAAGCAATCAAGCATGGAAGGAATGTCTGAAGGCCTCAGAGACACTCATTAGTGTTTT
Source organism: Myiotriccus ornatus (assembly GCA_036023395.1). Taxonomy (NCBI): domain Eukaryota; kingdom Metazoa; phylum Chordata; class Aves; order Passeriformes; family Tyrannidae; genus Myiotriccus; species Myiotriccus ornatus. Next base: position 2,750,301 of record JAYRBT010000181.1, read on the forward strand.
TTGGATGGGGTATTGGGGAAAACTAGTTTGGTTTTGTTTAAATTCCTTTTGCAAACAAACGTTAGCACCTACAAACACCAAATACACCCATGTCCATCAGATGGAACGCAGATGAGGCATTTCGTCCAGTGCTCTACTGAGTCACTGTAAAAATAACCCCGCCAAGAACAGCTGACCAGCACTCACTTTCATGTCAATCTTTTCTCCTTTTATTTTCCTTCAAAAAAGAAAGAAAAAAAAACCAACAAACTAAAAATTACATTTTAATGGAAAGGCGCAGATTGAGGAGGGTTTTTAGATGGCAGATCCAAGTCGTTATTAAAAGAACCCAAACATGTAGACACATATTTGCCATGGAAACCCTGGAAACAACATCAGTATGAATCATATTGAAGCTGAGTGGGCCCAGAGTGGTGTGAGGGGTCCTGTTTGCCAGCCTGAGCTCAGGGAGAGCCGCTCACCGTCCACCCGGGACACTCAACAGGGATCATGCCACGGGGCTCACCACGGCCAAGGTCACACTGACACAGACACAGCATCTGGTGGACACGAAATAGGGCGTTACGAGGCAAAATGTGCTTGTCCTCAGCTGCTGTGCTGCCAACAGAGATTATTTCTTCTCATAATATCGTGTTTTCTAATCTACCAAGAGAACCTCCAGCCACTGGGCAGTTACACAGCTGCAACCCCGCCATGTGTAGGAGAATTCCTTTGAGAAGCATAAAGAACATCCCAAAATAGCTTCTAGCAGACATTTTTTTGCCACTTCTCTTTCTGGATTTCTCTCTTCTTCTTCTACGCTGGCCAGGATGGGTTCTGAATAAGTTTGACTGCTTCTTAGCTTGCAGGGGTTTTCCTCAAGAACAGAGCTGAGAAGTGCTTGCAAGAATTTCTTTAGTGGTTATGTGCATTGTTTTTAGCCGAGAAGTCTATTTAATTTCTAATTTTTATTATTCTACAGAAAACAAACAAACAAACAAGAAAATCTACACTCTTTGCACATCTTCCTTCAGTCAACCACCTTTATCCTTTATTTTCATTGTATATTCATTTAAATGTCTTGGTGTCTAAGGGAGAGCCATTCAGCTTGAGACTGCTGTCTGAAAGTCACTAGGAGAGAATTTCAGCTAAAGAGCTGAAGATTCAGGTTATTGTATTGAATTGTATCTTTTATCACTCGTATGACTACTTGTGGATACAGATTCTCCAGACATGGTGAGATTCCAGACTGGAAACTGATTTTTAAAGTGGCTCGATATGCTTTGATATTTCTCCTCTCAGTTCTTCCCAGTAATGAACAATATTGGCCAGAACAACAAGTGCATAGGGATCCAGAGAGCTGCAGGTGTTGGACACTCAATAGGAACAGTGCCTGCATGGCTTCAGGGTGCAACCACCAGATTGTTTATTCGTTCAGATATTCAAGTCTAAAAACTTACTTGATGATTTTCTAGTGTTTCCTTAGTTGGTAAATAACAAGGGGTTAGAAAGAGATGAAAACTTTTCCTAAAATCCAAGCATAGATTGAAAATAGGAGGTTCCAGTTCCCAAGACTTTGCCTAAACTGCTGTCCTTCTTCACTCTGTGGTTCAGGATGGGCTGTGACGGTCTAAACACCAGAAATTCTGCAGCAAGAGGTTAAATATCTTGTATGTTGTAAGTGCTAAGCTTTCAGCAGAGCTATATTCTGTTTAGTTTGCTCACTGAAATCATAAACACTTTTTGGATGTAATGACCCCACAGTTTAACTACTCAGCATTTTCAAAAAGGATTTTGCTTTCTTGGTGCCCTTATACTGTGAGAATGCAAGCGGAAACAGCATGAAAAAGAGGCCATTCTTATCCTGTAATTACAATGTACCTGCCAGAGAGAGTCCTGAAGGCAGGGAGCTACACCAATAAGCACCTGAGTGTCCCATGTGTTCACCCTCGGGATGTCTCACAAACAGTTCCAGGGTAAAATTGTCATAATTCCTGTTTGAGCTTTTATCCTACCGGAAAAGATAAGTGACTGAAAGACTTATGAACAAACAGTGAATACAATCTTAGCAAAGGTCCTTTATCGTTCCACTCGGTTTTGTTTTCTCTTTCATCTTTTTTTTTTTCTTTTTCCCCCCAGAAATCCAGATTTTAACCACATGTAAGAGGGACAGTCTCTGGTTTTCAGTTTCTCTGAGTCTGGGTCTGAACCATGGCATGGTGGTCTTCCCACCAGGAAAGGACATTCAGATAAATAATCCTTTTAAAAGACATTTCAGAGAGAAAGAATAACCTCCACAACCAAAGGAGGAGCTGAAAAACCCCTCAGGTTGTGAGGATGAGGCATCTCATTGAGGAAAGTATAAGTTCTGAATTCCTATGAGCTTCTGTACGTGTGATAAATTTACTTTGAAGTCCTTTTAAGCATATCCAAAGAGGCATTAAAACTGGAATCATGTGAATTTCAGGATTTATAAGTAAAGTCAGTGTTCGTTTAAAACACATAAACACAGGAAAGTAAACAGAAATGAAACAAAAATCAGTTTTGGACATGTGCTTTACTGCATCAGCTGCTTCAGACTCTCCTGGTGGTTGAAGCCAGGATATCTAGCTTTGCATTTATTCCAGCAGTTCCTCGTGGGTGATGTTTTGCAAAGCCTTGGTTGGTCACTGTGGTGTGGAACACACAGAAATTCCCTAGGAAAATGCTTTTTATTCCCGTCAAAGAGTATTTATGTGAAACAGCTTACTCTGTTTAAATATTTTTAAACGGGGAAAAGTTACCCTAATTAATTTTAGAAAATACTGCTTCCTACTGTCTCTAGAGATGGTTATGAATCCTTATTCTGTTGAGCTGTTGCCAACAAAACTCTTCCCTTTCTGGAAGATCTTGTAGCCCAAAAGCTGCTCAGGCCATGCTCTCTCTGTATGGAAGAATGTCATTTCTTACAAATTATATATTCATTTTTACAGGCCATGGTCTTTATGGAGACTTTTCCCAGTTATGCCCCAAATTATCTGGCCCATTAAAAAAAATTCCCATTAGGCATTCCTTCCTTGTCTCCATGAGATTATATGGTGCATGCTGAAGGTGCTCACATTTCTGATTGGTTTATTAATTTGTGTTTATTGTAGGTACTCTGGTATAATGTTTTATCTTAATTAGTATTTTTATGCCCACTGGATTAAGTACGTCTGTGGGCAGGTTTTTATGCTGCGTGTCTTCCTGCTGCCTCTGAGGTTTAGTGTTTTACTTCCAGGAGGAAAATTTATGATCAATTTAAAGGTAATTACAGACACATTTTGTTTCAAAAGCAGACTATATTGCATTAGCATGAGATGATACTTTAAGTTCAAGTCCATAAGTTCTTAGCCCGATAAGCCTCCTGTTGACCTAAGTGTGATACCAACCTGCCTTAAATTAGGATAAAGTCTAAGCTTTAGTTTTCCTCACAGAAATAAACCTTCTCCTTGGGCTTTCATTGAACAAAGAAATTCGTCCACTTCTTTTTAAAAAGAGGTGTTTTGGTAACATATGACTGGTAATTGCAAAAATATGTCTTTCCAGATTAATTCTTTCACATTTTAGATGTGGGCCATGATTCTTTTGCTCCTTGTCATACTCAAAGAAGTATTTAATTTCTTGAGTAAGACACTTAAAATCAGGTCCAGTAGGTGTAGCAGAGCACTAAAACACTGAGTTTTCTTCGTCATAAGAGAATCAGACTTTGTGCTTTTTATTTTTCCATGGTGAGCATCTATATAATTAAATAGCTACTGGCTAATGCTATCTTTTGCAACTTTATTCCATGAATACCTTTTGTCTTCAAGATATGTTAGACTTTTTTTTCTCTAAGATACGTATTTCTGTTTTGTAGAGGCAAGATTTTTTTTAATCTGATATCTTCACTCTTAAAAAGCTTAGAAAATCACGATGTTTTTCACTTTGTGTTCCTCATCTTCTGCCTCTGCAAATGAAGTTGTTGCCTGTTTTGAGCAACTCCAGTCTTGGATGATTCCAACCACTTAAACGGAGTTACTTTCAATCGCCCAAAAGAGAAGTATTTGGACACTTTGCCCTTATTTTCAGCTCATAGTTTTGACATGTGCTGCTCGAGCTGGGCACGCTGCATTTACATTCAGCAAAGGTTGATGGCGAAGCACTTTAGTGGGTGAGCTTGAAATTCTGCTCCCAACTAGGAGTGAGCTGTAAATTACCCACCACTGAGTTGCTGAGTCACTTGAATACTTCAGGCTGCTCTAAATGCGAGATCCAGTGGGGCTGCTGAATTATCCTGGGCTGTTTTGCAAAAGATCCTCGTGTCACAATCTCATCCCAAATATGATTTTTTTTTTGGTCTTGATAAGTATTTAATTTGAGATTTGAGTAGTGAAGAGAACTGAGCAGAGACATTTTAAGTGCTTCTTCGTCTATCATTAGAGACACCAAGTGACACAGGAAAAGATAATGAACACAGAAAGAGCCCCCAAAGCACTTTTAGATCGTTTCTTGAGAGTCAGCAGGCCAATACTGACTTTGATTAAGCACTCACTCCGGTCCCATTACTTTGGCAAACCGTGAAACAAAAGTGAGCGTCCTTTCCAAGCTGGTTTTGCATAAACTCTTTTACAACTTCAGCTGTGAATTTCTTTAGAACATCTCTAGTTTGTTGGGCTTTTTTACTTTGTTTTATTTTTATTTTTTTTTCAAGAAAATATTTCCTTTGCCCAGGAGAGAACACTTTCTCAGGGTATGCTTTGACTGTACAGACTTCACTAATTTTCTATTCATTTACTCTTTAAACATGTTTGGGCCATGAAGTGGTCTAGAAGGTACTCAGATAGTTTTCTGCAGTAACTTTCTGTCCTTTATGGTTATTTCCAGGTTGAGAAATTCATCATCATTACTTTTCATTATTTTTATTCCTAGCACATGAGAAAGAAAAAAAAAAAATCATGTTACACATAAATGAACAAAAAGGGTAAAAAAGGATTAATTCACTATTTCTTAACATCCTTCAAGCCAATTAGCAAGAGGTCTCAAGAACAGACATCTGACAGATTGGCTATAATTGGCAGCATTTTCTGTGGCAGTTTGCACCACTCTTCTGCTTCACCTGGAAAGTCTTTAAAGAGGTTGCATTGCTGAACTGATGATGCAGAGGTCCAAGCTCATGCCTGTCACCGTGTCTGTTCAAATGCATTTCATTTAGGGATTACCATACACCTTACTTCAAATAGTCTTGGCACCCCATGCCACCAGAAATATGTATTAATGCATTGCTAAATATTTTATAATCAAATAGTGTATAACCATAAATAAAAGTGGAAAGTAGGTTATTTCTTATCCCAGTATTATAATCAGGAACGTTGGAAGGGGGGATTAATTAGCTCAGCCAAGTCCGAGGTATTGTGAGATATTTTTTTATCTCAGCATCTTGTTTTCAAGCCTTTAAGGTAATCCAAATTAAGGGTTTTATCTCTGTGTATCTGCTGATGTGGAGCACATATAGACACAGACACACTCGTGTGCACACAGGCCTGAGCCCAGCGACACACAGAGCAGAGGCACACGGGGTGTATGGATTTCTACATGAATTTGACATTGATTTCTGGGGTAAACAAATGGTTTTAAGTCTTTACTTGCCCAAAGCTAGATCATAATATTCTGCATTTCAAAGTGTCCAAGTACCTTTAAAGTGATGGCTGCGGAGTCCCCCGAGGCACAAAGCAGATAAAACCTTCTTTTAAAAGTATTTTGCTCACCTTTGTAAAGAAAGGAACTTGGGGTTTATTGAGTGCAGGAAAGGCTCATTCCCATAGTAACCAATGCACGGCTGATATTGATCAGCGGAGTCAAAGGCAGAACCTACTGACAGGAATAAAGAGAGACTGTTCCTTATCCTCATATGTATTCTTCCTGGAGTTCTGGAGGGAACCGATACCAGGGGTGTGGAGCGCTCTCCGGGAGCCGCCGTGCTCTTGGTTGTGTCAGCAACACACACCAGGGCTCCTTATCCAGAAGAAAAGCTCTGAGCTTGCCTGATTTTATTTTTTATTTTTTTTACTAGATCCTGCAGCCTTTTCTCTGGCAACACTCCCTGTGATTTTAGAAGGACTTTCCCTGAGCGAGATTGTGCAGAATTGGTCTTTCTGCCATGAAGGAGCACGGCCAGCCTTTAAAATATCTTCACTGCGTTTTCTACCTCAATTAATGAGACCTTATAGGTATTAAAATACCCCCTTCTTTGCTCACCATACTTGTGGCAGGTGTGAGATCTGATAAATTAACATTTGCAATCACGCCTGATCGCTCTTTAATGATTTCATTAGGTGTTAAATATAAGGCTTAGCATCCTTTTTCTGTTAGACATTCCTTTTTGAACTGCACAGCTTCACAGAGAAGATCTTTGAAACCAAGAGTTCATGAATTATTAGCATTCAGTACAATGCATATACATACCTTAAATCCTCATCATGATTAGATCATTCCCAGAATTGACAAGTCTATAAAAATGAAGAAAGGGGACCTGTGAGAGCTGTGCAAGGAGAGATATTTTGTAGAACATGATATCACATAATAAAGAATAAATTCTCTCAAATCTGATAGTTTTACAAGGTTTTACATACTCCTAGGCAGGTAATAATCTCCCTTAGTTTTTTTTTTCCTCCTGGACCTGCAAGGAGCTTTAACATTTTTTCCCTGACAAAACTGTTAGATAACAACTGAGCCAAAATTAAATAACCCCAAAAGTCGTCCTCTCTAATCCCTCCTGTGCATGCTTAATGTTTCATTCTCCCACTTCAATTACGCCATCTGCATTATGTCTTTCGCTCCCCGCTCGGAAAGTTGTTAAAATGAAAAGCCTCTTCCAGAGCGTCACAGCTCCATTATGCAGGTCTATACCTGTGCTGGCAGCATGCTCTTCTTCTCACCTCAGATTGCCTTTTGCCTGGGAAGGAGATCCCTGCGGTGCATATCAAACTGGAAACTGAAATGAAATTAAGCTGGCGCGCAGGAGGTGGAGTAGGTTGTGGTAAACGTGCAGGGGGAGATTCTGGGAAGAGTTTTTAACTCAGTTCTTTGGGCCAAAAAAGAAGCTCAAAGCCCACTCGTGCGGACTGAAATCCTAGCCCAAAAAATCAATAGCAGGGTTTGACTCTGGATGCTTAACAAGGAAGGTAGCCTGGTTTCCACAGGTGCTGGGAGCACACAGCTGTCACTGTCTCCCAATGCACATTCAGATGTCAAATTACAGGCACTGATGTCCAACAGTTGGGTTCAGACCTCTTCATTTCCTGTTGCAATCCATCTCTGCACAAGGTGTCATCAAGAGTTTTCCTAAGATCTCAGCTGAGCATTTTTGAGAGAGCGTATTGGATTTCCACTGGAATCAATTCCCTCAAACTGATAATGAGTAACACCAGGCTTTTAGAAATTCTGGGGAAATTCTTGACTTTTGGAGGACCAGCTCAGAAAAATTCACTGATGAGTTTATGGTTATTTGAAGAAGGTCGTGGTATACTCATTCAGAAATAATTAAAGAGCAACTTTTGGAAAGATGTTTTACATTTGCACCTTTTACAGACACAAATGTAGGCAGTAGTTTGTCCTCTGTTTCATATCTTTTCATTAAAACCTGTTTTCAGTTTATTTCCAGCTTACAACTGTAACACATAATATCTCAGCCTGACACTCCACATGATTTGAAAATTTTAGGATAAAGAAAACCCATACATAATATATATTTATAAACATACATATACTTCAGGTTAAATCGTGCATCGGAATGCAGAACAGTTTTTCCCTGACTGACTCACAGAGCTGTGCTCTGGAGATGATTTTATGTTTCCTTTTAAAATGGCTGCAATGTTCAACACACAGAACTGACGGTCGTTTTGCGGCGTTCCCAGTCTCCACGTTTCCAGCAAAAGGGGTTCAGTTTTCAGGACTTCTGGATGTTTCTGAAACCCTGGCTGGATATTTCCCTTCCACCCCATCATCAGGACAGACCTGTTACCCTCTGAGCAGTGATCTGGGCACAACAGGACCAGCTTGAGCATTTGCACGGCAGTCGGGGAGGTTCTGGAGAAGGATGTGCTGACACAAAATGCCATCCTGGGGACCTTCAGTGCCATTATCTTTAAATGATCCATAGTCATTAGAAAGGTCTCCTGGCACTACTAGGATGAGTTTCTTAGAGGAAAAGAAGTCTCCTGTGTAATCCAGTGCTATCATTTAAAGCTTGCTTTCACTTCTGGAGCCCTCAGAAGTTTTAAGTTAGAATGGCTTCATTTGAAGCATCCTGCAGTGGTAGCTGTCAGCTTCCTCCCCTTTTCAGAATGGATTGAAAAACCATCAAAAAAGTTTTTCCAATTCCAAAAAGTTTTGGGAGTGTTCATATTTTACCACAGACAGCTCAGGAGTAAAATTAGAGCAAAATCTGAATGTTACTTTTCTGCTACAAACAATTTAAATAATTTTTCACCGTATTCCATCAAAAAACCTCTTTGGATAGAGAAGCAAAAAGAAACTGTGATCCAGAAGGACACTGAGAGCACAGTTGTTAGAGTACTGGCACTCAGTATAAAATAGAAACCCAGTGGCCTCTAATTTCCCAGCAGACAGTAAAGGCCTTTCAGCTCTCCCAGAGACACGGCCAGCGAAGCACAAATGCCCCAGATAAATCCATCAGAGCTGCGTGTGGCAGAGACACGTTGCAGCCACAGGTGGATTTGCAGAGCTGTGCTGGAAATTCTGCAGGGGGGAAAGAAGGGGGATAGGGGGTTCTGGGGAAGATAACTGCCCAGCTCCCAGACTGGTCAAATGGCATAGAATTGGGAGCTGGAGCGTGAACTTGGATGGGGCTTTGATCAGCCTGGTCTTGTGGAAGGTGCTCCTCCCCATGGAAGGGGGTTGGAACAAAATGATCTTTAAAGAAATCCCTTTCAACCCAACCCCGAAATAGATTTTATGAGGCACCTCACAAGACACAGCACGGGAATTGTTCTCAGTATATTCAGCTACCAAAAGTAAGTGGGAGGGAAGTGTGTCCTTCTCCACCAGCAGTGAAGTAAAGCCACCATGAAAAGTAGTTCCTGAACTGCTTATGGATCAAAATTTTGCCTTGTTGGGAGAAATTTATTTCTCCCACCATCCATGGTGGTTAGACCAAATATGACCTTTTTCTTTGCATTCTTCACAGTCTTTAGTGTCATGCAGCAACTTATCAGCCTGTGGGTTCATCTGGGATTTTAGAAAACCTCACAGGAAATAGATCCTGAAAGTTCACAGTAAAAAAAGGCAAATTATTTTCTCCTCACTCTGCTTGAAAGCTAATTTTCAAGTCCATCCTTTCATGTGCTTTACGGGAGATTAAAATGAAATTAGTTCAGGAAGGATACTGCTCAAGATCATTTTAAGATTTTCCAAAGCTCACCAGCTTGTTGACCTGTAAACCACCTTTAGCTGGACAGATGGTAAGTAACAAATTGATCTCAGCCAATAAAAATCTGTCAGAACAATCTGCTGTTGGCAGGTGTCAGATAATTATCTCAATGAATAGATAAGCAAAGTGATAAGCAAATTAGAAGCTTCCATTGTAAATAACAGGAGGAATTTTATTTATTTGTTGCAGGCAGGCCCTTGATCATCTGCTGAAAAAACACCCAAAACCCTGTCTGGTATCACAAGAAACTCAGTGAAAAGTTGTCTGGGCTGAGTGTGGTGTTACCAACACTAAGTTTTTTTGCTTTTCAGTGCTGTGATTCCTCTCTGGTGCTTCAAGTTTCCGAAAAAATCTCAGCTGAGATGTGGCAGAAGTTTATGTCAGAGCAGTTGTGTGATATATTGTTGTAGTTGCAGTTATTTTTTTATATGAACAAGCTGTCAGAAGCCGATTTGCAAACCTGGACCTCACTGCCCTGGGCACACTAATAAAAAGATGGTCCCTGTCCCAAAACTCTCACCCTGAAATACAAGACAAGAAAATATAAATTGGGTGTCAATGGGCCGAAGAGAAAAGTGCTTAGAAAGGCATTCCTGGAGAACGCTCTCCAGTGTTACAGAAGGATTGTGGGTAGACACAAGCAAGGTCTTGGTGCTTCTGGGAAAGGGCTGGACTTGATGATCTTAGAGGTCTTTTCCAACCTAAATGGTTCTCTGTGATTCCAAGACCACCATCAAGGTCAGACCACAGAGGATCTTGAGAAGGTTTGGTAGGAGTTGGTGATTCCAGTTCGGTTGGGGCTGATCTTCCACCCGGGACCCATGAACTGGTGGAGTCTAAAGCAGCCAGGTGTAGCCAGGTGGGAGCAGCAGGGTGTGAGTGCTACAGTTTGGGGAGGACACAGAGAAGAAATCTGGGAGTGTTTGCGTTGGCATCTGGGAATATTTAACACCTTTGGTTGTTTTAATATTGGCATCAACGTGAATGTGTATGAAGTGCAAGGAATTGGGGAGGAAAATGGCATAATTTCTTTTTTGTATTTGGAAATGTATCTTTGGTACCTCCTGGGGTTGGGCATGACATTCTCAGACACACAGTCTCTTCAAGGAAATCTGAAAATATTCACTCCGGCTGACAAGAGGTACATTACAAATTCAGGATTCTCCAACCTGCATATGCTATAGTTATTTCCTATTTTGTTAAACTTGCTTAAAAGACATTTTCAAAGCTCAGTTCATTTCTATAAGTCCACACACGGCCAAATCCAGTGAGTGGAGGGGCAGCAGGAGCTGTGGCCACAAGTGCTGGGTCTGTGAACCGAAGTGTTTGCCTGAGTGTACTCAGCTGTATAAGTCCTGGACTGAGTGCATATCCTGGTGCTTGAGGATAAACTAGAGCTGGGTTCCAAAAATCCACCCATTAAAAAATGAAAACAAAAAATTATCTCAGAGACCAGCTGCTGGATGGTCTCTCTCTGAGACCTGGAGGCCGGTGCAGGATGAGTAAGGCTCCTCTGTGGCCCCTGCCCTGTGAATCATGTGCAGGTCTAGCAAGTGCCGGAGGCAAATAATGACCTGGAAGGCCTGTTTCCCACATCCAGAGCCACGTGAACACCTCACACAACCTGTACACACCTGAACATTCCGTTGTAAGAGCTCTTAATTGATCTGTGATATCCAAATGCAAATTTCTCTTGCCCTGCTGATACCGAGAGGAGACTAGAATTTTAAATATTTACCTTAATTACAGTCATTAATGAGGTCAACTTCTTGTAGACACTCCTGTAAGAGAACTTTGATGGTAGTATAACTTGTATTACTGAGTTCTGCCAAGAGGAAAGGCCAGATTATTTCCTGGGTTTTGTTTGTTTGGTGGTGGTGGTTTTTTGTGGGTTTTTTTTTCATATTTTTGTTTGTTTTTTTTCCTGGAGCTTTACCTTGCATAAACATGGATCATTAAATCTTTGTTTTTATGGCAACGACCCCCAGGGACTGCTGGGTTTCAGGTGGGAGATGCTCTTCAGCAAAGGGAGCTGAGGTTGTCTACCCCAAGATAACACTCTGCACGTTGTGAGCTGCAGCCAGCAGGGAACAGCTTCCAGAGGCATCAGCAGGTGCTGTTTCCATAATTTATCCTGGCAGGTGACTTTCTAAAACAACGCAGAACACCAGACTTTCATGTAGAACTTATTGCTGAGCAAGAGATGAAAGTCTCAGGAATCAAAGCCACGACGAATATTTCAGATCAAACCCCAGCTCAAGCGGTGATGTGAGTTTACCTTTTAGTTGTGTGTTTTATCTGACTTTGCAAGGCTGTACTCACCCCATGCTCCCTGGCTCAGGTTGTGTCTGCTCCTTTGTGCTCCCTGAAGGTTTGGTTTGCTTTCTCAGGGTTGGGTCAGGACCAAAAATGCACCTTTTTATGAGTAACCAAGGGCTAAGTGAGGATGAGTCCCTTCTGCAGTTTCCCCAGCCTTGGCAGGGGCAGGGGAAGAGAAGATCAGCACAGAATCATTTAGGGGTGGATCATGGCTCCTCCCAACATTTTGCAAAAGATTGGGGAAAGAGGAGACTTTTCCATCAGCCTGTACACCACCAGGGAGAGGATTTGCTGCTGTCTGTTAAAATGGGCCCAGGAAGAGGTGGCCAAGGATGTGATACGTGTACATGAGGGAAGGAACCTGCAGTGCTCATCTGCAGTTCGGAGATTCACTACCCATCCCGTTCTTCCCCTGCTCCCCATGGACATCCTTCCACTCCATTCAGCCTTCAGCCAGAGGTTCTAACTGCGTGAGAATTATCCCATCTAAATGAGAATTAATCGCTCTTAAATCAGGCATTTAGTTCTTATTATTCCTGATGATGCAAGGCAGGAGTGGAAGGAGTGACTCTTCAGCCTGAGCCAAGCAACCAGGGTTCAGGTGGACAAGGGAATTTGGGACTCGAACGTTCTGGTTTCCCAGGTGTTAACTTCTAAAAATAAATACTAAATTTGACCAACTTTGGGTTTTTTTCCTCTAAGAAATACAAACCTGTATCAACATAGACACTTTATGTCCTCTTGTTTCAAGGGGGCTTAGAAATTCGTGATACCTAAATATTTTTTAATATAGTTTTATATATATATATATATAAATATCCTACTAGCTGCTGTGTCTTTCTTCAGTCTGTTAGACTTGATGATCCTGGAGGTCTTTACCAACCTTAATCATTCCATAATTTTATGGGCTTTTTTACAGTGAGATCCCAGGGCCAGGCTCAGTAAATTCTCAGTAATTAGAGCCATCACGTCTTGGAATTTCTCATTTTTCCTGGCATTTTCAAGGCACTTCTTTTTCTGCATAAACGGTGGAAAGAAAATTTTGTGGCTCCTGCTTGAAAAACAAACAAACAAAAAAGAGCTCAGAGAGTTGCTTAAAAATAATAAATGGAGAGCCACAGCTGGGGATAGGCACGAATTTGTTTCAGTATTGAACCTGTTTCTTCTTTCTCAAAAGACAAGAGTAATTCAGAAATAAGCTCTTTATAAAGCCTAGTTTTAAGATGTGGATCTGGCCCATGCCATGTAGACGAAATGCTTTGTTTGGGAGAGCTGGACAATTCTATCCCCATAATTTTTAGCCTCAGAGAACAAGCATTTTCACGGCTCCTAATTGACAACCTCTGGTAAACAAAAATCAAGTTGTAACTCAGTGCATTGAGTTACATGTTTGGAATAATCTGTCAGTGACCCTCATTTCTTTTTTTTTTTTTTTTCTTTTCAGAACTGAGTTCTTAGGGGAAGGTCACTTCGGTAAAAATGATAACAAAAATTGACACACAAAATCAAAATATTCCGCTACGTGTCTCTGTGTAGTCAGGGCAATGCCATCTCACAGGCAATTCCAAAAAATAATGTTTAAACAAAAAGTTCAAAGCTCCTTTCAACTTGCTGCAGATTTTACTGCATATTCTTAATAAACCCTCTTCATCTGCTGCTGTTGAAATGGGAGCTTTCAAGCAATGTAAACCGAGCAAAAAGCCTGTCTATTTTTTATTTGCTTCTTTCCTTACCAGCACTGCTATTATCACATGGTGTGTTCCACATGATAAGCCATTCATTAAAGCATCACCTACTGTTTTTTTCCTCCTCAGTACCAGCTAGAACATGATCTGTCTCTGCAGGAAGACATTGGACCTCTGACCTCTTTTGTAGCTATTCCAGGCAAATATAATAAACAGGGTTCACTGAGTTTGTGTAAATCTCTGATTATGTTTACTGTGAAATCCAAGTGTTCATCTCAGGCAGAAAAATTAAGGCTGATTTTCAAATATTATGTACAAACTCTAGCTACTAAGCATTCCATAATGAGCACTTTGGCAATTTAAAGCAAATTAGGGTTCCCACTAGGCAGAAAAGATATACAGTATAGTCAAGTAAAGATTGTATGGTGTTTGATGAAAAATAGGCACACAGAAAAACGTGATACAGACTTCTGGCTCCAGATGAATTAGGAGATCCTGTGCTAGTGCACTTCATTACTGAAACTTTGCATCCTTCCTCACTTCTGAAGGCTTAGGTTCAGCTTGCTAATGATTTCTGCTTTAGTTTGAGTAAACATCACCCTGGAGAACCACCTGTTGTGGCAAGACATGCCCTTCTGCCGTGATAATAGACGGGGTATTTAGGGTACTGCAGTGCAACAGGGCAATTGAGATATTGGTTAATCTTCCTTGCCTAGTGAAATTCAGCTCTGTTGGGGTGATCTGGCAGCCCTCGTGTGAAGAGACCTGGTGGAAAATACTGAAAATGCCAAGTTTCACTCAGTAGCAGCAGGAACTTTCTGTGTGATGGATCTTTGCTGAGGACAGAAGGGATTTCAGCACAAAGCAGTGTATTACATCCTTCCAGGTGACAATATTTCATAGAGACATCATCTGGGGCAATGAGGGAAGAGATCTGTGCCATTAATCTCAGCACCAACAAGGTGTTCAGCTCAGCCCACTCAGACATGTGGGGTCTGAATTCGTCCTTTGAAGAGGAAAAAAGGACTTTTATTTGTGGCTGGGAGTCCAGGAATGGGATGGAAATGGGTGGTGTTGCTGAGAACCTGACCTGTTTTGTGCAATGAAAACCTGCACAGGTGGAGAATTCCATTCCATTTTAGCATTTCTGAATTACTGGATTAAATTTGGGAATAATTCTTCACAGATCAGGTAGTAGGTTTATATCTACCAACTAGAAGGTGATTGTGTTGCCTTACAGCAACAGATCTATCAGCACAGTTCTCAATGTAAAGTGAAAAAAAATAAAACCAAACCAAAATAAAATAAAAAGAGCCCAAGTGATTTAAATGTCTGCAATAAACCAACAGACCTCACATACTCTTTAAAAACCTTGAAGTTAGAGATTATCTAGCTTCTCTTGGTTATTGTTTTTACCTAAGAGAATGTGCTTTTTCTTGAAATTCCATGAAGATAAATGTGTAAAAAATTGAAAATTACCATTTTTGCTTAAGAAATAGAAACTTGGAACCTCCGAAAGTGTTGTTGGAATGGTAATCTTTACATTGCAGATTTGTTTAACATTGCTATTTTCTTTGAGCAAGACTCACAGAACAGTCAGGTTCTGCTGTCCTCTAATGCAGTGACAGAGTAAGATTTTTAATCTCTTATCACTTTTTTCACCCTGGCTAAAATCTGCTTCTCATTGGTGAGTGTAGCTGCAATTAGCAGGTTGTTCTCTAAACTCTTAAATTCACGTTCAGTTTGATTTAATTTCACCTGTTCTCTTCCTTCAAGAGTGACTAAACCAGCAGAATATCCAAATTCATGCAATTCATTGTTTTCTCTTTCCCAATGGAATTACTACACAGTATTACTGATTTAAACTTTCAAGTGGCTTTAAAAAATTTACTTGAGAGAAGCTGAACATGAAAGTGTGAGCTCAGAACCTGAGCAAAAGCACCTGATGAAAGTAGATAATTTAATTTCCTTGAGTTTTGAGGAGAAACGTTGGTCAGAATGTTGCTAAGGCTGGAGTTCTTTGTGCTGTAGAAGGAGAAAGAGAAGAAAAATGGGATTTGGACAGTTTTGTGATGCGTGCAGGGGAACTATCTGATTTCCTAAGGAACTGTTGTAAGAGAAATGAGTTATCAGTACCTCATGAAGTCACTTCAGTAGGTTTGGGCTTTTACGAGGGCTTGCTTTCTCACAGGTCAGCTAAAGCTTTTTGAAATTTCCACAGAGCATTGCTAGAAAAGAAGATGATCCATTATTTATTGCAGAGATAGGCCCAGAGTCTGCTTCCACCTCCTTTAAGGATTCAGTAGAGGGGTGAACCCCGTAAGTGTTGGTTTTTTGCGAGTAAGGGTGGGAGAAGCTGAATCATTATTAATTGCAAATTGATCAGTTGCTTTTCTCTTTTCTCCATAAATTATTCATGAACAGATCCAAACTTCTGTGAATATATTCAGTATTCACCTAACAGTTGGGATGAACAACTTTCAGAAACTAGTGATTGACAGTGAACCTTCTGGTACACTATTTAAACAATATTGATTCCTGGGCTTGCTAATATGTTTGTCTTTATCATAAAATCGAGCAGACCCTCTCTGTTGGCAAATGCACAGAAAAAACTGGTTGGGTGACCTCCCCACCCTGAAAAAAACACGTTGTGCTTCATCACACTGGAACATCTGCCCTCAAAAATTACACTGAAGTACATAAAGATCATAATCAGAGAATCATAGAATGGTTTGGGTTTGAAGGGACATTAAAGCTCATCTTTTCCCACACCCTGCCATGGGCAGGGACATTTTCCACTAAACCAGGTTGCTCCAAGTCCCATCCAACCTGGCCTTGGAAACTTCCAGGGATGAACAATAATGCTTGAGCAAGTTACCACCTCACATACAATTTATGACCCTTCTGTGAATGGTAAAGTTGCCCTCTTCTAGTCTCATTGTGAAGCAGGAGCATTAAACAGTAAATTCCTTGGTCTCTACTTTTCAGTCTTTTCAGATCTTTAAGTACTTCACAAATGCTTGTCCCTTCACCAGGAAATATCAATTCAGTCAGCACAGAAGACTCACTGACTTACTCCAGGAATGAAACGCTGACTCAAAGTCTTGTCTACTATGGTGACTTGCAGTAAGACAATTTTGTCTCTAAATTTAACTTTGCAAAATTTAAGGCGGGTCTTCAGTGTTGGGGTTTGTAGGTTTGTTTTTTTTTTTAGCTTGCCACCTTTCAGATCCTAATACTGATTCAGAAGCAAAATGTGAAAAAAAAAAAAAAAAAAAAAGAAGCAGAGCCCCCACACTCAGCCAAAACCTCCAGTTCTTGGTGTTGTGTTGACTCGAGTCATGATGGAATTGTCAGAGTTATGGACAGAAAATTTCCACAGAAAACTGGAATGTCAACACAAAATGAGGGTTATAACAAGTGGATTGATATGTTTCCCTAAAAAAGAGGAAAATAAACCCCCCAGGAACTGGATTCTACCTCTATACAGAGACCACAACTAGCTGAAGGCACGAGAGCTGTTCATTTTATGGAAAGATCATGTGTGTAAGGATGTAGAGTAGGGCTCTGAGGACACAGCCAAGCGCTCCAGAGTGGACTGAGGTACCAGGTGCTTCTGCAACACGCTGGGAAATGTGCTCCCACCCTCCTCACTGGAATGACTTGCTGCATCCACAGCTTCAGAACTGCCTTTTGTCTCCCAGATAATCACAGAAATAATGAACAGTGTTTAATAATGTTGGCTGAGTGGGATGTTCGACATACACCTTATAAATTAGAGGGAAAACAGCCTGACAGTTTGGGGCAATTTGCTTATGAATATGTGACTTCTGAATATCCCAGTGCTCCTCAGCCCTCCCATTGATTCCGGTCTGTCAATTTGAGATCCAATGGAGGGAGATGCATGGGAAGCTTTGACAGAGCAGCTGACACCTCTAAAAAGCAAATGTCTCTAATGCAGAAGGTGGACTTGGCACCAGGGTGGTCACTGTCCCACCAGAACCCTCTGCCCGAAAGCCTGGGGGGACTTGCAGCGCGAGAGCAGCGACAGGGATGGTTTGCAGAGTAGTAAAATCATTACTGTTACACTTCCAGAGACAAGACAACAGAGGTTAAAACATAACAGCACTTCTTGGGTACCATGCAGAGCCAAGGGTGGCCTGAGAAAGATGGTGAGGACACACAGAAAGGCACCGTGTTCAGAAATTTGTTTTCTCTAAATTAACAATAAATTAACATTTGCATTTTCTAGGGAAAAATTATAGGCATAAAAAGTTCCTTAAGTAAGCCTCTATTTCCTCCCTTTACTCCTAAAATGTAGTTGAAATGTTTACCCTTTCTCTTATAAAAAAAAAAATCAATGCTTTCCCAGTCAAGTCCCGGGGAAAATCACACCTAAGCCACTGGGAGCCAGAGGGAGATGCAGCAAAGATCAGGATCAGGTGGAAAGGGAGGTTCCATCTGACTGAGGTGCCAGATTTGATGCATCTTCAAGTCTCAATTTACTGTTTTTTTTTTTGGCTGGGTTTCTTTTCCCTTCTTTCCCTCCCCAGTAAACCAGAGAAGGACCATGGAACTCTCTTTTTCCAGCTGCCATACTGCCCATGCTTAGAGCATTTTCAGCAAAGAGGATTAAAGACACATTCATGGATGGGCATTTTAAAAAACCATTAAATTAGTTAGGATTATAAATGCCAACACGAACACAAAAGAAGGGCAGTAAATCTTAATGGGTGCAACCTAATTTGGGAAAAAAATGAGTTCTGTTGATATTATGTTGTCAAGACTGGTGAGAGGTAATTACCAGGGGTGAATTTTACTTATCTGAAGCACCCAAGCTGAATCTTTGGCCAGTCTTCCAAGAGTTTGCCTTTCTGGGAGCAGCGTTGTCCTCTCCCTCTCCATGTACCTCCCCACGCACAGACCTACAACACCCTCCTACCAAGGCACAAATACGGGGACTTGATTATGATCACGTGTGGAGAAATTATCCAAAGGTGGAATCCAGCAAAGGATAAACCACAGGGCTGCAATACAAGTCATCTGGCAACAAAAGAGCCTTGCAGTTGTATGAGTGAAATTAGGGGCAGCTATCTGCTCTCTTTGTACAAAAAGTGAAAAATGTGAGGTAATTTTCTAGGGGAGAAAGCAGGAACCCCATATGCGCCTCTGTGCAGGGCTTGCTATTTACCTGCTGCCTCCTGATTCTTTTGAAAGTATTTGATTAGAATTAAAATAACCAATATTTTCTCGTTTCATCAAATCCCATTTTCAGTGTTCCGCTAATGTCATACGCTGAAGCCACAGCACCTTTGATCTCATTCTAAGCCCTGAAATAACTAGGAGACATCAGTCAGAGTGGCTTTGGTTTAAAAGAGATAGCACACAGTACCTGTGCTCAGTGTCATAATGCCCACAAAATATGAATGAAAAGTCATTCACCTCTCCCCCATTATTACCTGTCAAAAGATTGCATGCATAGCAAAGCTTGAGGAAAATACCTTTAATTGTATTTTGCACCGAGCACTTTTTATTTTGAACCTCTGGCTTTTTTAAGTTCTCATTCACCATATATTATAATCATAATAATCACGGTGATAATAATAATAATTACAAACAGAAAATTTCTTCGAATGGTAAATTTTAGCCTCCTGGGACTGTCAATTGTGGATGGGCTGGTGATTGATCAGAATATTACACAATGGCGTGGTGTAATTCTTTAGTGTGATGTTGTAAAATGGAGTATTGCTTCTGTTATTTTATCCAGTTTGCTTTTATATGACAGGGTTTATTGTGCGTTATGTTGTAGCTCATTCCTCTGTTCACAATGCCTACTGATGTGTAATTATGACTTGTCTGAACTGTAAGAAGGAGCAGTAAGTGAAAGAAAATCTGCAAGCACACTTGATTTATGAGCCCTGATACTGTATTACAGTCCTAATCTGCCTGCTTAACTTAGCTTCAGGCAAACTTACTGTATAACATGCTTACGATTAGCACTGCAGCAAGTTGTAGAAGATTTACTCTGTTGGAGCTATGAGACTTTTTTTAAAATGATTTAGTCATTATTTCAGTTACAGGTATGGCAATAAATTATTCCCCCTGTAAAGACTCTGTGTCAAGGAACAGCCATTGCGAAAAAAGGCTTTTTATACAGTAACAAAGAACAGTGCTTGGAGTGTTTTCGTCGCACAAAACATCTTAATGTTATTGGTCTTTTTTTTCTTTTCTTTTTTTTTTTATGATGAAACTTCTTTACACATTCTTCTCACATTCATACAATTTGTTTTATTATACTGCAGCTTTTGTAGCTCAGTACAATCTGCTTATTATAAGAATGTCTATTTGGATCCAGAGAATCTCATATTTTCAATAGTGGCCCAAAATAGAAATTACTATGGATGTGCAAATGAAAAGAAGGCCATAAAGCAATGACCTAATGTCAGGGAAAAAAGATGTAAGGAGATTTGCATTTTGTTTTAATCGCCATTCATGAAGACAGATGCATTCGTTCAGTCTTCATGAGACTACAGCATATTCAGAGCTACTACTTTTGGTAAACTAGAGGGGCACATTATTACCCTCGAATAATAAAGATCAGTGTTGATCATTCAGGGCCCAGTTTGAGGCTTATTGAAATCGCTGCCTGGCTTGCCATTTGACTTCCCTGGAATCCCTGTTGTACGCTATTCACTGGCTTGTAAGCAAAGGGATCTAAAGCTTGATCCAGGGAAGGACTCCCACCCGTCAAATGGGTGGCAATCATTCAGTTTTTGGTGAACAGTACTGCTCACCTGAGTAAAGAGAAGCTTTCTCATTAAGATTTTCTAACTGGTCCTTAGAATGTTATTTTTTTCCTGAGTTTATTAGCAGCAGGGTTTTTCTTTAAAAATTGGAAATTCATCTCATAGGAAGTGAAAACTATAACAGATTAACAAATATAAAATATACATCTGCAATGGGTGAAATGCTAATAAAATAACTGCATGGAAACAATTTCAAGGCAAATTTAACTTTTTTTAAATTTTTTTTTATTATTTTTTTTGGAGGGGGGTTTCTTCATTAACCCTGATACTGTGAATTCTAAATGTTATTTTTCTCATTTAAAAATAACTACTTACACCTACTAAAAAGAGAGTTGTGTTTACTGGTGAAAGTAGGACTTTCCAGGACAAACTGCACTTTGAAAGTTATTTGGTGTTTTTTGAGGCATTACAATAGCAAAACAAAAAGGTTTCTCAGTAGTGTAGTGGAACTGAAATCATATATGAACAGTGGACAATAACATCCTTTAATTAGGAACAACATTATTTTCAAGCTTATGCTGCTTCAGTGAAGTTACCATAAACAATGAGCTTTTTATAGTGTAACAATAGAGCCTCTTAATTTCTTGGGGTTTATCTTCTAAAGAAAAAAAAACAGGGCTCTGCTGCACATTATAGAGTCACCAAGGAGTTGGCTTTCCTACAGCTGGGCTCACGAACGTGATCCTGAACATAAAAACAATGGTGGGGAGATCTGTGGTGTCCACGACCCACTCCCAGCATTTTCCATAAGGCCATTTGGTAACAGATGCCCTTTGCAAGGGCAAAATGCACGATCTGGGTTTTCAAGCAGTGCTCATCATGTTACAGGCATCATCCACAAGTATTTGTTGATGCTATTGACTGAACAAAAGGTTTATGAGGCAGAAGATATATTTTTCTAAATGCTGCTGTGCTACCTATAACCTAATTAACTTTACTTTAGCCAGCTGAGTATACCTGGAAACCAAATATATCATGTGGCAATTAGCTTCCCTCCTTCTGGCTTAGTACACTTAAGTTGTTTATTGAAAAGGTTAAATATTGATTGAAAACGGATAATAGAACCATATTACGGTTGTATGCTAAATGGTAGAACTTGCCTGTAAAACATTTCCAGTTACCCCACAGTAATGCAGTTAGAGAACAGCAATCTGCTGCTAAAGCACCCAGGCAAAAAAAATAAAATAAAAAAAAAAAAAAGAAAAAAATCAGGGACAAATATAAATCACCCACCACGCAGCCGTTCTTATCAGCACGCCGAGTTCACACAAACATGTTTGGAAGTTCAGTCATTAATTATCGTGATGTTGAAATAATATAATAAAAATAATAATTGCTTGTGAAGCGATCTGGTGCCTCCCTCCTCCGACAGAGGCTCCTCTCTGTCTCTCTGCCTTTCTCTCCTACCAAGGGAAGCCACACAGACAAAGTATCAAGTGATCACATAGCATGAACTCCAGCCCCAGGCAAAGCTTGTTATTTTACTTGAAACGGTGATGCATTTAGGACCCAGAAACTGTCAATAATTTTTTCTGACTTCCAGGGGATAAAAATCCCAATTACAGGAACTTTCCTGTGAAGCTTTATAGTCTAGTGCCACACATTAATATTACGAAACATCCTCAGCACCTATCAGCTCAGTTTTATCTGTGGCTTAGATCAAAACTGGGTGAATCTGGGAGATTACGCTGATTTAGTCTAATTGTTGCTTGTTTTGAAAAGTGGAAAGTGTATTTTCAAAAAAAAAAAAAAAAGCTGGTTGAAGTAGTGTGTGTGGACAATAACACAATTTGACTTGGCATCCTTCAGCCAGTTGGCTTCAATAAGATTCTTAATGTAGATTCAAGGGCCTTTGGCCATTTTTCTCCCTATATTTTTTTCTACAAAACATGGGTTTATTTTCCTAAGCCATCACAGCAAAGACCTTTTCTGACGGAATGGGTTGAGAAAGTGTTTTTTAGGCTCGGCCCCTTCATTTCTGGGATGTGGGAGATGAATTCAAAAGCGTAGAGAGCTGTGCAGAAAAAAAAAAAATAAAAATATTATCAGATCTTATACTCTACCCCCAGGGAATCACACTGGAGATTAAAAAATAAACAGAGGAGGCAAGAAAAAATTAACCTTGCAGAGTATGCCCTCAGTGAGGGGCCATGGAGTGGCTCAGTGGCAGGGTGATATCGGGGGAGCAAACCACGTGGCCACCATGGATATCCTTGGGAAAATGAAGTGGAAGGAGCCTTTCTGGCCCTTTAGTGGTTATCTCTGTTCTGCTCACCTGCAAGGAGCTCAGTCCTCTCTCCTCACCTCGCACCAGGAATGCTCGCCAACATTATTCCTGGTGCACTCCCACCACGCTTTCCCATCTGTCCCGCTCCTGGGTAGTGAGAAAGTGATGATATAACTTGATTTAATACCACAATAATATAACCACGGCAGAAAGAGTTCCTCCCACTCTGTGCTTCTCCACTTACTCCTCCATCAGCTGGTGACTGCATCTCTGACTCTCATCTCTGTATATGTGAGGTCTGGTCTTATTTTTCTTTCCTTTTTTTTTTTTCTTTCCCCCCTGGCAATAACAATACTGGGCTCTCATAGAATCACTGGTTGTTAATAGCCCAGTGCCAATACATCTCTTAGGAATGGGTAGATGCACATATGAGGATGCACAAGGCATAGCTAACAAATGTGTTTATTATTGACAGAATAAGAACTGCCACGCTGGAAGATTAAAAGTTGACTGCCTGAGGTTCCCCCCTCTGGTTAAGAGTTCACAGCTTTGTTAGACAAACTAAGTCTAAAGGTGTAAAGCAGAGTCCGAGTGGCCACAGAGGTGAGACAGCAGCAACAGCAGTACAGGATTAGTTCTGCTCCTTGTACAGCTAGTTTTGTAAATACACCCTGGGATGAAATTAGGATGAAGACGTTTTTCACAATAAAGTCTTTTCTGAAAATCCCATACTCGTTACTTGGTGTTTTCCAGGTTTAAATATTAAATACATAATTGCACAGTGTTTCCTTCCTTTTAGTAACTGTATTGTTGCAGCTGTGTAGGTCTAGGAGTGTACAAAGGACACAGTTTACAGGGATAAACAGTACCTCAGCACTGTATTTGCCTATTAACCTTGCTTCTTTATTTTAGCATGAGGTGGATTTGGTTTTTGTTGATTTGTCTGGTTCCCTAATTTTTCTTTGGATCCAATTTACCTGATGCCTTAGGATGATGTACAAATAACTCTGTATCATTTGTGCACGTCTTCTGTTCCTTTGGCTCAGGGAAAGTGGATATTGTGTATTTACAAAAGGTTCCCAAATCGGTAATTACCTTTGGAGACAAGATTAAAGTGGCTTTTCTTATTTAATATTTCTTTTCCTTGCACTTCCAAATCAAAGTTTAATAGAAATAATAATCAGACATTTCTGCTGGCGTTACAAAAAAATAATAAAAATCTTTGTAATGTGAGAGAGGCACAAAATAATGCACCAGTTGTACTGTCAGGTGCTGGAATCCTAATACAAACAGGAAGAGACAAGAGAACATGCAAGATGCATGAGCTTTGATACGCAGGTTGAGCTTTTTGTTTGTTCAGGAAATTATTTTAGCAGTTTCTTGTACCTATTTTGAAGCCTTGGCATTTGGGGAGGTACAAAGTTCTATGCATTTTAATATTTCACAAGAAGTGGAACAGCTTCAGAACTATCAGAATTGCTGTGGGTTTTATTTTTCATATGACAGTGAAAAAAAAGGTGTCTTCACTGTGGTTAATTATTAACCTTTCCTTGTGTGTAATGGCATTATCTTAAGAAAAAAAAAAAAAAGAAAAAGAAAAAAGGGAAGGGAATGGAATGGAATGGAATGGTTTTTTTTCTATGTTATCTCCTTGGTTGGTTGGTTTGTGTAATGAGGATCCAAAATGAACCTTTTGCAATTTATATGTTATCGTGCCCAAACCTCGACGTTGTGCGAAATATGTCGAAAGCTTTTCCTTGATCCAACTATAATGCCGCTTAAATATGTCGGGCAACACGTACCCCACCTTCCTGCATCCTGCCAAATGAACTGCAGCATTCCAATATGGTGCCACATGTCCATGGAAGCCCGTAGCGCTTCTAACAGGTGCTGCCGGAACGCGCCTGACAGAGATATCGCCGGGAAGGTCATCCGCGAAAACAAACACCCCAAATATCACTGGGAGGTTACCTTAGCACGGCTGGGGTGCTGTGGCGCTGAAAAGGTGCTGTGTGATTTATTTTCCTGGCATAAATAAGGCAAAAAGTGCCTTGGGAGGAAGGTTAAGGGTGGAGTCGGGGAGGATATGCGAAGGAGAGCTTGGAAAGCTAAAAAAGTGATAAAAGGGGATTAAGACACCTTCAGAAGGGCATCTCTTTAAATTGAACAGACTGGACATAGAAGGAGCTGCTGCTCTGCGTCTTTTTGCACAAAAATCAGTTTCTTTCAGTATAACAGTGTTAAAAACATAAAATAGAGAAGAAACATTAAATATGGAAGAAATACATAATACAGAAGAAACATAAAAAACACACCGTGACCTAACCATAAAGAGTGGTGGAGCTTAGGCTCTTTTATGAGGGAAAAGGTATTCTGTATGATTGTTATTGCATTTTGCACTTACTACAGTGTTCTTAGGGTGGAAACCCCCCCAGACCAAACCCAGCAAACGTTCCCTGTGTTCAGGCTGGGACTCGGGCAATCTGTCCTCTGCATCGTTCTTGGCCTTTGTCTGACATTTATGGTCTTATGTTTGTCATTGTGAGCAGAGACCCAGTTTGCTCCCTTTCCTCTCCCCCTCCCCGCTCCCAACGTGGCATCTGAAGCTGTTAAAATTATAATTAACGGGGCTGAATTTATCTGGGATTGATTCCCACGAAGGGGCTTCGGCAGATTTTCCTGCAAACTGCCACCGTGCAGCCCAACAATGCATGGAGACACTTTATATCTTATTTCTATTTAAAAGTCAGATATTTTGTTCTGGATAAACTTCAGAAATGCTCTTCAATTCTCAGTGAGGCAAGCATTTCAATTTTCTGCAATATTAGCAGGGGTAACTAATGATGGCTAATTTTTGCCTGTAGTATTTCCCTCAATCTGCTTGTGCACTTTCAGTTACTCTGGCAGCAGCAGCATTTGTACATTTTCTGGTCACTAAACACTCAAGTACAATTGTAAGTGATCAGTTTACAGTTGGCCAACAAAAGAGCTGCGGGAATGTCTAAAAGAAAAAGAAATTTGAATAAATATGCATGTGTACAGCCCATATTCTGTGGGCAAGAGAGAAGGACAGAGGGCAACTCAAATGTACTTTAGCTATCAGAATATATTTTGGAAAAAAAAGATTGTATATTTATACGGCTATAGGAAGGTCTGGAATAAATCCAAACCACACAGATTCTGAAAATACATTAAGATGTTTCTTTAAGTTGAAGGTAAATCCTTGTCATCCATTTCATCTGTGATTATTATTTCCTTAATATATTTTTAAAAATATGTTCAATCCAGAGGTTTTAGACAGAGGCAATTTGAGTTATACTTCAGAATAACACCATCTTATTAACAAAGCTGAAAGCTGCTGAGTTCAAAGATGATATTTTAGATAGAAAGATAACATTTTCATAATGCATTTTAAAAACACAGAACTGTAAAACTGTGTCAGAGTTATACCTCAGAAGTGGGAGACTTCAATATACTTTGTTAATCTTCCCAAGTCATGGGCTATTCAGATGAACTAAACATAAATGGCAAAGAAATATATGCAAATGAAGAGGCAGCTCACTTATGCCCTTAATAATTATTATTTCCCAGTGAAATTTAATTATTGCCTCGCATTTTGGACCGTGCTGTTTGTGGAGTGACAGGAGTAGTTCAAATGAAATCAGAACTCTGTGGAGACAGTTCAACAGCTCGTGTCACAGGGAAGCTTTCCTTAGAAATCACACATCCTGCAGAGGATATTCCCTCTGTTTTTCCATGGAGAGTTGTCGTCACTCCTGACACCGTTCCGTGGACACAATGCCAGAGAAACAGGGGGACGCACCGTGGGATTTGCATGTCTTAGACTTAAAATCATCCGAGATGCGGGAAACCCGCACAGCTCCGTGCCCCGATCAGATCAAATCAACGTGCACCAAGAGGGAAATCCGCCGCGTTGAGCATCAAAATACCAAAGGGTGAGTTCTGGCTTGTGCAGCGACTGCCTCCCGGGGCACGGGGAGAGGCACTTAGGAGAGGCCTCTCTCTAACACAGATGTGCTGAAAGAGATCCCCCTGCTGAGCACCACCTTCCTGGCACTGGGTACCACTGGCAGGATCTGACACCCCCACCCCGACGCCCTCCCCGAGTATTTCCTCGCTCGCTTGTGGCCAGGGGGGGCTGATTTAAATGTCAGGCGTTATTACTCCTCTTTATAAGGGTGCAGAAGATTCTTCTGCAGATGTCTCATTTTCCTGTCTCTGGACATTAGGAGAAACACACACACAGGCTGCTTTCCCTGCTCCTGCCAGCCGTGATCTTACGAGTCTCAAAACGCCTCTTCTCCCCCTCTCTGCCACTTACAATAGCTCCTGAGTGGGGGAAAGACGTCCTGACTGCCTGCATTCAGGAAGGCGGGAGGCAGAATGTTTTGCTCTCATCATCTACTGTCGTGACTGGAAGCCACCATATCTGATCCTTCGTGTCAAGGCCATAACCTCAACTGGTAAATCCATGTAGGTTCACTGAGTTAGGACTGCAGCTGTGTCTAGCAGGTGGTCCTGCTCTCCTTCCCCACCTCCTGATGCTGAGTTTATGGGAAAAGGGGGAAATTTAGTTGCTTTAAGCACTACATACATGCACATGTGTGTATAAGGGATGACAGAAATGAATCATGGAATCACAGAATGTTTTGAGTGGAAGGGACCTTAAAGATCATCTGGTTCCAACCTGCTGCCATGGGCAGGGACATCTTCTACTATCCCAGGTTGCTCCAAGCCCCATCCAACCTGGTCTTGGACACTTCCAGGGATGGGGCAGCCACAGCTTCTCTGGGCAACCTGTGCCAGGGTCTCACCACCGTCTCAGCCTATTTCTCCTTAATCCCTGAACTAACTCTTCCCTCTGGCACTGGGAAGCCATTCCCTCTTGTCCTGCCACTCCATGCCCTTGTCCCCAGTCCCTCTCCAGCTCTCCTGGAGCCCCTTTAGGCACTGGAAGGGGCTCTCAAGAGTCCCCAGAGGCTGAACAGCCCCAGCTCTGCCAACCTGTCTCCAGAGCAGAGGGGCTCCAGACCTCAGAGCATCTTTGTGGCCCCCTCTGGACCTGCTCCAACGGGTCCATGCCATGAAGGATCAGTAATTTCAACCTATTTATCAATCAGTGAAATATTGATAGTCATTAAGAGTGCCAATAAGATTTGGAGGTAAATTTTCATCTAACCTTAGAAGGCAAGTTGTTCTGGGAGCTCTTGCCCAGACCGTGACACAAAAACTGGCAAAGCTGAGAGATCATCTCAGGCCCTCCTGGTTCCACCCCATTCTGCCTTTACCTGTGACACCAGGATTTTTTGTTAAATCTCAGTTTCACAAAGAAATTGGTTGTTTTGGATATGATGTAGCATCTGTCTTGGGGTAAATTTTGGTTCAAAGACTTACAGTCCAGTCAGCACATTTCAAGTGAAACACAAAATTGTTCCTAATCTGATGAGAGAACTTCTCTGTTGAAGTCAAGGCTGGAGACTATGGTGAGTCACCAGAAAGTGCTTTTCTCAGCAGCAATAATTCACCCTTAACCATTGTGTTAGAACACGTGGCACTACAAGAAAATGAGAACCACCATTTTAACACACGTGCACAGATTTTTACTGAGTCAAGTTCTGTTGTATGTTCTCCGTCTCCGTTCTTGGAAATGCGTGCAAGTGCTGTGTTTGTGCCAATTCTGTGTAAACTGTGAATCACAACCCGTGTCTCAATCAACCTGGAAGTGTAATGCTAATATTTGGTTCTGGGGGAAAAAATTTTAAAAAAAGGAATTTTGAAACCCTAAGAAAAATCAGATTCCAGATTTAGTTTGGAGAAACAGCCAGGAATCTGTGTGCTTACCTAGAGCTCTTGAATTCAAAAGCCCATCAGAGTAGGTTTTCTTTGATACTCTCAGCATTTCCCTGCAGTTCAGAGGAGAAGGATGGATGAATCCATGTTATCATGCATACTATTTTCAGGAAAAAAAAAAAAAGAAAAAAAATAAGCACAAAAATGTCAGAAATTCAGTCTAATTTAAAAATATAAAAATTTCAAGAGGTTGCCTGTGTTTCTCAGCTCAGCTGATGATTGTAGTTCATTTGGGAAGGATGAGAACACTTGCAGATGAATTTATGGTTGTGATGAACTCAGGAATTCCCTGACCAAAAGGCTGGAACAACTTCCCATGAGAAAACCTAAGGAAAGGAAAGGAAAGCCTCGTGCAGATCCAAGCTCAGATATCCTTCTCTTCCTCCAACCTGGGAAGGGAAAATATCTTTCTTTCCTATGCCATAGCAGATCACAAAATATCTGCCTTCTATTTCTGTCTGTCCCAAGGGGTAGAAACAGGTTGGATCCATGAAAACTTGTGCCACCCTGGATCAACTAACAGATGAAATCTGTGACAGGGAGAAGATCCAGAGACGACAAGTTACAAAATTGACTTGTCTCACTGATGCAACTTCCAGCATCATTCACTGGAAGTAAATGCTGGGTAATGGAACAGGAATGATATCCTGATATAATGATATCATTGGAAATTGACTCTAATTTGGAATTTCCACGGTCTTCTCTCACTTTTCCTTGGCCAGGAGAACACCACAATGAATGGAATATATAAATTCTCTTTTTTAAGGAAGCAAAATTAATCACAAACAGACCTTTAAAATGGGAACAAACATTTCTTAAAAATTTAAATCTCCTTTTATCTGTTTCCTGATTGTAGGTCAGCACTTCCAAATCGGTTGAACATCACTGTACACTGAATATAGCATAATATATGTAAATAGATTGACAATTAGAATGAAGGGAAATGCTAATATTTGGTGGTTACAAATGAGGTCATGGCTATTTTTTATGGTTTCTCCTATGGAATTGTGCATTTGCTTCTCAAAAATATGAGTGAAATTACTATAGGAAAAGCTATATCAATACTTCTTTATTGCATCCTTTCTTATAATGTATTTAGAATTTTGAGGTAATTTAAGATTTTTCTTTTTATTTATTTTTTTTTGGGTTTCTTTTTCCTCTTGTCTCTATTGTTGTTTTATGCTTGATGGTTGATTTGCACATAAATTCTTTCTGCTATGTTGAAAGTCACACGGGATCTGGCCCTTAGGGGAAATATTCACAAGAGATTTGGTAAAATATTGGTTTATATTTAACTGATTTTTCCACAGCAGAACAAAAAAAAAAAAAATGTTGCTATGGTCATTTTAGTTGTCTCTATTACATAAACGATAAAGGTAGGGGAGAAAATTACTTCAAATTTAACTCAACTGAAAAATGCTTTTAAAAATACTGGAAGACAAGAAATGTATTTCAGTGTTTTATATATGAATTAATCAAAACAGCATTATGAAACTAGAAATAGAAAAATACCCAAGTAATATCTAGAAAGATAGACCTTGTGCCATCTGATTATTTAACCCTTCATTGAAAGAACAGAATTTAACTGGTGGTGAAAGACAGAAAAAGGGAAATAAAACATGCTAAAATTTCCATTTATAGATTTTCTGGTGTCTTTGAGTGTGGGAAGCCGTGTTCTGTGCTTGAGGATCACACCTAAGCATCGTATCTGACACCAAAAAAATATTGTTTAAAGGTGAATATATAGAAAAGAGAAGATTTGTTTTGTTTCTTGTGAGATATCCAATAGCTACTTTGGCTCACCAAAGATCTCAGTCAAACAAATTAGGATTTTTCTGAAGCTGAAGGCTGGACAAGGATTTCCAAATGTTTCATTTCCGAATGAACTTCTTCAAACAGCAAAAAATGACTACATAGAATGGAATTCAATCCTTTTTTCACAATAGGATCTTTTTCTGGAGGGGGGAGAGAGAAAAGAAGAAGCTTTAGACAAAAATACCACAACAAACAAGCCACAGAAAATCAGGACTCCCTATTACATTCAGGCTGCAAACATATTTGCATTGACTTTTAGTTGGAAAGTAATCTGGCATATAGAAACCAATAAATGTTAGGTTTCCAGTGGCTTCCACCTGTTAAGGAGTTGCAAGACAGCAGTACCCTTTTCAAAGCCATTAATAATGCAGAAGGTCAATACCTAAACAGATATATTGAATTACACACTGTATCATTACAATAGCCAGAGTTTTTGTGTTGCAGGTGGGTTCTGATTTTTTTTTTTCCTGCCATTTGACCCTTTTAAGATAATTAAAATATATAGTTTTGTTTGTTTTTTTTTTATAATGTTAGGGATAGTATTTTGCTGTGTATCCTCGTGGTTGCACTCCTCAAAATGGGTGAAAAAAGATACATTCACTGCAGCAAAGTGCACATTGATTTGTGTTAACTTTGCAGCTCCAGCCACTCGACTAAAACTCCCCAAACACCAGGAAAACGGAACAGTTAACCCAAAAGTCTTTCTCAAGCACAACAGTATTTTTTTTTATTTCATATTACCATCTATTTATGTGGGTTTAGGGATATGTAATGTATAGAAACATTAGGAATTCAGTGCTTGTGCTCTGCAGTGATCCACAAAATCTCAATATTACAATCATTACGTTACTAAAAAGGTAAAGAATAAGGCAGTTCATTCACTTGATGTTATGCATTTTCCCCTTATGTTTCAAAATCCATAGTAAAATCAAATCCCCAAGCCACGAAATCTGCTGTCGGCATCTCCCATTGACAATTTGTGTCTGCATAAAGGGAAATCAGGTCAAACCAAGCCACCAACGGCATCACAGCCCCGTTTCTGCAGATAGTTTGTCACTACAGAATGTGGTGATTTCGTTGCGTGTGTTCCAGTTTCCTGAAATTAGTGGTTGATCTCAGGGTGTTGGAGAGCTGAATCTTTGCTGTCTGAGACCTTAAAAGACACTCGCTGAGAAGGTTTAATCCAAACCCCTTTGCCTTCAGTGGTAATTGAATTAGATCCTAAACACAGATCACATAAAGTTGGCTCATTTGTATCAACAGGGAGTGATTCCTAATAGTCTTCAAAATAATAAAGAAGCACAAAACCTGAAATTAAAGAAAAAAAAAATTAGAATAAATTCTCTTCTTATACTCAAAACTGTAATTTTAATAAGAAGATCCTTCAAAAATTCGACTTGTTTTCCCTTTCAAGTAACTTTTTTGGCTTAATTAGCAGCAAACACTCCACTGATTCTTGTCCAACAAAGGAAAATTCCATAGTTTAAATCTTTCTGGAGGAAAATCCCATTCATTTAAATATAGGAATTACGGTTGCAAAACGAAGCAATTTTCCTTAGCAAACTCTGAGCCAGAAAGTCCTTATTTGAAGTCAAACTACCTTTGAGTGGAAGATTATTTTTCCTAAACTGTTATACCTCTTAGCCAGGAATAGACATAGAAATTTCCTTTGGAAACTACCTCCTAAAGGGGTAGTGAAAAAAAATCCATCAGGATTATTAATATTATTCATAATAGTAATAGTAATTATAACAAAAAGGACTTATTGTGATCTTGCTAAACAGGAAAAACATCGGAACTAAAAATATACAACAAGGGCTTCACCTTTCTGTTTTTGGAAGGTGGAGAGAACTGGCAATGGGAAAGTGAATATCCCACAACTTTAGGTGAATTCTGTCATTCAGCTCACGGATTGAAGCAGAATGAAAAAGGCTGGAGAGCAGAAATGCTCCTTTTCTCTCGCTCTGCTCCACTCAGCCCATCACATACGTGACATGTAAATTCGAAACCATGGCTTTCACCAGACAGCCAGCTCGGGTACAGCATGTGACACTTCCTCAGATTCCTACTGACATGCAGATATTGCCAAAAATATCATGTCCAACTTTGCTCAAAGCTCCACAGGCACAGAAATATTTATTATAAAGCATTTATCTTCGGAGAAGAATGCTGGGCTCCAGGAGAGAGGGGGTTTTATGTTCCAGATTTCCCTGTCAAAGATTATGCCGTCTCACAAAAATGTGTGCTGAACCTCTTTGGCAAAATCTTTTTCCCTTAATATTTGATGTTTGCTTAGTTTTGTTTGTTTGCTGGGTTTTATTGCTGTCAGTGTTATTTCTGGTGAATACATGACTCAGAGGGACTAGAAATAAAATTAGAGACTTTCACCTCTAGGTCAGCAGTTTCATTCTGGCCCAGAATTCAGGGACCTATGTAAAATAACTCATTGATCTCACTCCAGTTCCCAGTTGGCAAATGTGCATATCACAAACTTTGTCCTTAAAATGGGCAATAAATTGTCCTCCTTTGCAGCAGTCCCAGAAGTGAGCTCAGTGTTTGCACTGGCCTTGCTGCCTGAGCACCTTCTCCAGGAGATGGGTTTCTCCCGGGATGGGGTGTGTGAGGAACTTGGGGGGTGGTCCTGGAGGTGGGTTTTCCCTTCTGGAAGCTGAAATATAGGACTAGACTTTGCAGTGCAGTCTTCCCACATCAGTAAGAAATCCTTTAGCCAGGTGATCAGATGGAATTTCAGAAGTGTAACTCTAATAACCAAGGCTTTGTTTTCCAAAGGATGTGGTCTTGATCTGCATCAGGTTCCTTCTCTCTCTGGTAAACAACATTTACATTTCTTGCTAATCAGTGGGTTTCCAAATAAATTGCCTAATTCATAGAGGAAAAAGGTGCCAAAGCACAAAGGATTGGGCAGCTCTGCCTTTAAAATTACCTGTTTGACCTGCTGCTTCCAGACCCCAGCTCTGAGATAACAGCTCTGTCCCCCACTGAGATCAGAGCCTGGATCTCTTTTCTCAAATGAAACACAGACAAAAAATTGCACTGCTGTGATCTATAGCAGTAACAAACACTCCTGGTTCTGTAGAAAGACTGGGGGGGGGATGGATATTATATTTCATTTTGGCATTGTTATTGATCATAACAGGTGTTTTGAACTGAGACCCCCGTGGCTTAGAGGCGTCTGTACAAACCATCAGTTTAAACTACAACAGAGACGTCACTGGTGCTCACTAAAGAGCCATCCAACCTTTTTTGTAGATCCCTGGACACTTGTAATCCTCCATTCCCGAGCCCGTGGTGAAAGCAGGAGCATTTAGCCCGGGATCTCGGCAGCGCAGCTCCTTGCTGGATTAATTTATTTCGTTTCCCTATCAACTGTGTAGGTTTATAACCACTTTCCCCTTGTATTTGGAGCTTGTTGCCATTGTACAGGTATGACTAAGTACTGTCTGCTCCCATTGAATCCGGGATCATTTGTCTTCTGTGATCCAGGCTGGCTGCACTACACGACAGCACACAGTGACAGTAATTTGCACTGATCTGCCCCCACTGCTAGTCCTGCTGCTACAAATAGCAATTGATTATAATGCTGTAGTGTTATTGACTGTCACTATGAACACAAGCTTTATTTCATTTTTAAAGTAACATGCCACAGATTTACTTAGCAGACATGGAGCAATAACAGCAATAAAATAAATAAATAAAGAAAGAAAGAACAAAATCAAAACAATTCGAGGCGGCGAGGAGGCAGAAGCAGCATTGCATAAAACAACTAAAATTAATTAACATTACTAGATGATTATGATACTGCAGCTTAGCAGAGAAGCTGTAGCAGGGTGAATCTGTCCATATTCCAGACAAGGAATCTTGATTTACATCACCTGAAGATCTTGCCTGAAGCATTCAGGTCGTGGAAATCTCTCAAACCCATCAGAATGTAGGGGTGAAAAAAGCCAACCCATAAAAATCATCGTTATTATTATTGTCAAAATCTGATTCTGCTGAGGCAGCAAAGTGTGTTAATGCTGCACTGGATTTGCCCCTTCCTCCACCTCTCCCTCCCCTCCGTTCAGGATACAGTTTTTGATCCAGGTTGTTAAAAGAGATCCTATTTCATACATCCCTATGTTCTCTTTCTGAATCTTATGTTCTTAGAGCATTAATCTGCAGGATTGTCCCCAGAGTCCATTTGAGATGGGCGCAGAAATTTAGTTCAGGTAATTATCCTTTCTTTTGCAGTGAATTAAGAAACCAAGAATTCCTGCTTATCTGACAGAAGTGTAGCTTTCCCTCCTTAATGCTTGTCACCTGCGAGACAAGTCACACAGGTAAATCTCAAACTGTGCCTTTGTGCCCCATCTAAAGTGGATTTTGGATGTCTCTGCAGAGTAATGCTCCAAGGACGTTATAGTTCAGAGAAAATGGTAATGTCTGTGTGTAAAATGTGAATTACTTTAATAGGCTTTGGCAGCACAACTCTCAACAAGACGATCCACCCCTGCTAATCTACTGCGTACGGTTTCCCTCCGTCTCTTTTTTTTTTCCCTCTAAAGTCTGAATATAATTTCTCTAAGCTGCAATTTATAATGCTAACGTTTTACCTTCATTAAGGAGGGGGAAAAAGGCTTCTAAGAGACTCTATTGAGCTGTTGAAGAGCAGTCTCACATTGAAATTCTGATTTAGAGATAGTCACAATGCATCTGCTTTGCATACCTTTGCCCTTTAAACCCCTATTTGTGATATAAAGGAGCACACAGCTTGCAGAGTAGCTGGTAAGTCTCCTATCTGTGTTTTTTTGGGGGGATTTTTTTGCATGTATATACAAAGTCAAATTTATTTCCTTCCTTCTTTAGACAGGACAGCTTCTGTATGCTCAAAACCACTACCTTTATGGGGAATCACTGGTGTGGTGGTGGTGATGTTGCTTAGAACAGCACTGAATACAGAATATTTATCCTATTTTGTGTCCATTTATACATGTTATGAGTCCTTATTTAAGACAAACTGCCTAAAGTTTGTCTGTTTTATTGCAAAATGAGGGAGCAGGGGTGGCTGCACCTCAAATTGTTCACAAATCCTACTTTTGCTGACTTTGGGTTTCGTTTCGGGGCTTTTCTGTTGTTGTTTTCTTTTGATTTGCTTTTTTACTTTGCAGTGCTTTGAATCTGACAAAGATAACACAGGGATTTTTGTGGTATATTCCAATGAACAGCAAATCCAGTCTTCATTGCTTGAATGTCTGCTGCTTCCTAAGGCCCATGGGGTTCATATATGAGCAGATCATAGGATCCTGCAGAAGATGTCCTGGCTCCCATCCTAAACTGGGGTGCAAATCTTCCTGCAGCTGTAAGCCAGCCAAGACCATAAAAAATTTCTGGTCCTGCCTTTTAAAGAATTACTTATTGTGACTGTAATGCGGTGGGAATGGGAGGAGGGGGGTAGGAAAGCCGCATTTGAGGGGTTTTCCTCATATATGCATTTCAAACAGAGTGATCTTTTAAAAGGGAAATTACAGGTATCACTCGTTTTACAACTCTTCCACAGCTCAAATTAAAGCTTAAGCAGCTATGTATTTATCAATTAGCATTATTTCTCTATCCCTGTCTGACTCTCCATATTGTTGTAACTCCATCAAATAGTCATTTGCTTTTTTTATGGTAATAATCCCTTCAAATTCACTCCTTTCATCTGGATCCCTGTATGTTATTTGTTGTTCTGCTAAATCCCTATTACAGAGGCCTAGGAGTTCCAACGGCCTGGTGAATAATTAGAAATGTTTTATCCCTAAGCTTCAAAAGGGTGCTAGAAATAATTATAAGCAAACATTTTATGTAGCATTCTGTATCAATCCAATCCCAGCTTTACGTTGCTTGTACTTTAGATAGTGAGGGAGAGGGGGAAATTCTGGTTACCAGCTCCAGCAGCATGAAGAGGACAGATGTTGATGTTGCCGCAGTTTCCGTCTTCCCTCTCCCCTCTGCTCCTGGAGGTGGGATCTCAGCACCCCCCAGGGCTCACTGCACCTCTCATCTCATAAAAATGCAGTTAATTATTGGTCAAACAAAATTAACTTGATTATTTTATCGACAGCCTATTCCTTACCTTCTTGCCAGCAACGTGACCTACAGACCTGCAAGACGTGCAGATCACCCCCCATCAAACCAGAAAGGTGGGTTTGAAGAAAGCTCGGGTTTTGCAAAGTTGAAAGTTGATGATTTAGCCAAGACTAGATATGCCAGTGCTTCTTATTCCCTGGTAAATTGTGGGAGCTGTAGCAGCTCTGGCTGTCCTTCAGAGGACCAGACTCACGCCACAAAGTTTTTACACAGAAGGCAAGGAGAGAGAGCTGTATCTCGAGAGCCTACAAAACTAATTGGAACACACCCAATGTCATTACATTTGACAGCATTTTGAGAAATACCCAATCACTTTGTCATCAATTTTCAATTTTGTCAAGAGAAAGTAGCTTTTCATTGGCAAACAACCTGCTGTCCCCACAGTATTTGTGAAAGTGTCCTGGCAGAGAGTAGTGTCATCTCCAAGAACATTTTTCAGGCTCACTTTCTCTGTAAAACTTTTATTGAGGAGTTTTTTTAAAGAAAAAAAAAAAATCCTTGAAAACTGTGTTAAGATGAAGGGTTTTCATCCTGAAGATACCAAACATTTATGGCCCAGTATAACAAAGGACATAAATGTATGATTAACTCTAAACTTGTTAACAGTCCTTCTAGGTTGGGTGATAAGGAATTTTATCTACTGGATTCAAAGGTACTGTAAAAGTTGAATGTTGAAAAAGAATGGATTGATGTCAAAAAAGGGAGAAAAGAACTCGTATTTATCAATCAATATGATGAGGATTCATGTGTGAACAGCAAAGAACAATGTGGAGCTCAAGAGTAGCAGAGCAACACCTTTCTACCAATCTGCTGCTTTTGTGCCCTTCCCTCTGTGGTGAATTCATTCACCCCTTCGTTTACTTTTCCAGAACAAAAGGCAGTGTGGTATCAGTGCCTGATTTCCTGGAGATCAATACTTTTATCCTTTCTATACTTTTACCAATTTCTTGCTTTTGTCAGCAGATCCGTAATTTTCTCATTTCCCCACTGCATACTGTGAAGTCGTGGAATGATGAACAATATCAGAAGAAACCAGATTTATTAGATATGCTTTTTAGTGTTTGCAACACAAGGGGCTCTGTAAGAACTGGTGGAAACATTTTGAGTGGCACAGCAGAGCAGAAGAGGGAGTTTACCAAAAAGGGTTTGTCTCAGCTGGTGGAATCAGATGGTAGACTCCTCTTCAGCCCAGGAACAGCACCACAGTGTGTCTCTGAAGGCTAGTTCATGAGGAAATCCAACAAAGGAAAACCTTCCTTTGATGGGCCCTCTGGCAAGCCTAACAGGCACTGGGAGATCTGAAAATCTGTGGATGCCACATCTCTGGAAGTGTTCAAGGCCAGGCTAGATGGGCCTTTGAGTAACCTGGTCTTGTGGAAGGTGCCCCTACCCATGGCAGGGGAGTTGGAATGAGATGTTTTTTGAGTCACCTTCCAACCCAAATCCTTTTAGAATTCTATGAAAATGGCAAATGTCGTGTGGGTTTGGCATCTGCCTTGGCACAGCCATTGCCCTTGATGGGAGTGACCTGTTGCAAGTCAGGTTTCTGTTTCCCTCAGACCATCCTTGTTTCGTACCTGTAATCACCTTTACACTCCTCAGATCAGTTTTATAACAGAAGGGGTAACATGAGGAGCAGCATAGGAGGTGGTGCACTCTAGTCAAGCAGAGTTTGCTCTGCCACTGCCTCCCTCAGCTTCGGAAGTGCCTGCTCAGGTCCAGATGAGACTATGCCAGCTTGGAGGTGGGAGATAAGAGGTTCTGCCAAGGGCAGTTCCAAGCCAGTGTGACTGTCCCATGTTTGGACCTCTGTTCTACACCATTCCAGGGTCCCTTGCTGCTCTGGCTCTTGGCTTGCTGTGGTGGATGTGCCTAAATGTGTTATGGAGAAAAAACATCCAAACATTGCATGTTTGTGAGTGCAGGGAAATTGTGACACTTCCTGGAGGTCTCTTCCCTCACCTCTGGAGGCAAAACACAGACTAAAGTTGCAGTGAATTATCACAAACCTGCCTTTCCCTGCACAGGCATCAGGGAAAGGGTTTGGACTACTGAATAAGGTCTGTATGAATCAAATGTCTTGTTAAAATCACAGATTGTAGAATCTGCAATTTTTCAGTTTGGAGTTGACTCCTCTCTGGCTTTGCCTGTCCAAAAAAATACCTTAAAAAGAAAAAAAAAGTTATTATTTTTTGGAAACATTGCAAACCCACCAAACTGTATTTTATGTGCATTAAAAAGCTGATTTGCTTTTTTGATTAATATGCAAATCCTGCATGCTCCCAACTTTCATCACTGCTTAAATACTGCACAAGCATCGTAAATAACCTGCCTATTGAAGTTTTATCTTGTCCACTTTACATTGCACTGCTCTTGTACAGGAAATGGATTGTATTTAATATTGATGGCTCTGTATGTGTCATTTAATCGTCCCTATTGATTGGATTTCATCAGAGTGTGGGGCTTGGACAGAAGCTTTGATTATACTGTAAGGAGTCTTTGCAGTTTTCTGTTACTCAACACCATATCAATGCACCTTCTGGTGTGATATCACTTTCACAATCAATACCTGAAAAGAAAATAAAAAAGAGGCCTCCAGGAAAGGAAAGAGAAAAAAAAAAAAAAAAAAAAAAGCCTGAATCAACCTCTAATTCCCTTTCTGCACATAGATTAAACCTCTGCAACTCAAAGGCCGTTTATTGTGTGGTTTAACATAAGAAACGGGGGGAAAGAAGAAAACCTGAAAGAGTCTCCATGGGTTGTTTGTTTAATTTCTACATCATTTTTTATTTATAAGCGTCAACTCTTCCTGTCTTTGTCCCCAGCTGATGTTTGATAGTGGGTAATTTTTAACAGTTACATGTCATGTTTCAGTTAACTGTTTCTCTTGATCTAATAATGCTGCCATAAACATGTTATTTGATCAAATTGATACCGTGAGGGGACTCGCTGCTTTTTAAAATTCCTTCTGCTCAGAATGGGCCATCTCAGAGCTTTCAAAAAACATCCCTAATTTGACACTCGGCGGCTCAACCTGATCCTCACTCCAGAGCCACTCTGGGACGCGCTCCCGCATTCCCAGTCTCCGAACACAGACTGCGACAGCCAGGCAGCATGAAACAATAATCCCTGCAAGAGTATTAATACACAGCAGATGGGTATTTCATACTGCTGGGGAGAGGGTTTCCCCATCTGGGCATCCTCAGTTCAAATGGACGTGCTGACGTGCCCATAAATCCAGATCCTCAGCGGATGACAGAAAACATCGCTCCGAGTTGTATCCAAGTAAAGGGAACATACACAGTTCCCCTCAAATGGTTGTTTGTACTCTGGTTCTCCACATTCCTTGTCCTGAGATGAAAGGGGATTTATGGGCAACCTATGCTTCTCATCTTTTCCAGGCTGGTGATGCTTTTGCAGAGATACAACCAATATTTAGGAGTAATGACAATGTTAATGCCTTACTTTTTCCTTAGGAAAGTGGCATTAGAAAATGTTTCAGGAGTAACAAGGGTGTCACCAGTTATGTTTCTAAGTGTGTGGATGTGTGTGTGCTGGGAGGAAGGAAAAACACAGGTTGAATTTTGACACAGAGAATAATGCATGGGAAAAAGAGTTAATATTGGTCCAGATTGCAGTGATAATCTAAAATCTCTGACACAGACCTTGACTAGGTTTCCTCAGTCCTTCCAGATGAGTGACCAGTGTTTGATTAAAAGTAACTGCTTTTTAAAATTTATTTCTGTGGAGGGATTCCATGGAATCATGGAATCCCAGAATGGTTTGGGTGGGCAGGGACCTTAAAGCTCATCTCATTCCAACC
Organism: Myiotriccus ornatus; assembly: GCA_036023395.1. NCBI lineage: Eukaryota > Metazoa > Chordata > Aves > Passeriformes > Tyrannidae > Myiotriccus > Myiotriccus ornatus. Next base: position 2,790,403 of record JAYRBT010000181.1, read on the forward strand.
CCCTGCCATGGACAGGGACACCTTCCACTAGCCCAGGTTGCTCCAAGCCCTGTCCAGCCTGGCCTTGGACACTTCCAGGGATCCAGGGGCAGCCACAGCTTCTCTGGGCAACCTGTGCCAGGGCCTCCCCCCGCTCACAGCCAAGAATTTCTTCCTAATCCCCAACCTAAACCTCCTCTCTTTCGGTTTGAAGTCTTTTGGCACAGGGCTAACCTGAAGCTCTAGCTTTGTGTAAAAGCACTTGCTCTTTGTCTCCTCACAGTAGAGTGAAGGGATTTCTGTTCAATAGAAAGAATTGCAACGAACTCAAAGGTTTCACAACATTAAAAATACATGTTGTGTGCACGACATTACTCACCACAGAAGGTTACAAAGCCAGGTGTGGCTCTTTCTGCTGACAGTTCACATCCAAATCTGCCCAGTGAAGAGACAGGCAGAGAAACTAGTTGGAGACCAACCAGACAATCCATGTTTCTTTGCTTCATCGTAGATCCTTTGAGCTTTATAAGCAAATGAAGGCAGAAATTGTTAGAGATAAATTGTATTTCCTTAACTGGAGTGAAGCCAGAGGTCTTGGGTTGGTGGCACTTGCGCCAGGGGAGAGAAAGCAGCGTGTTAGTGGGGCCATCAGAGTCTCACTGTGGAGGAGATAAGACTGCCTAAAGTGACAGGTATTTACCCAAGAGGGTACAGACGGATGCAAGCATCTGAGCTGCTAGACTCGAAGGATCCTCAGCCTAAAAAACAAAAGTGTGGTGTTAGGAAAGTGCAGTGCCTGAACAGATGTAACTTACTCATAAAAAAGAAGTGCCTGTAGGCTTTCTTCCCACCAAAGCCAGAAGTGACTTCTAGCCCTGAACAGATCTCCACTGTGACTACCCGCATTTTTAAGTGCATTTTCTCTGCCTCCCTGTTGTTGCTTTTCTCCATTTTAATAGTTCCATGGACACAGTTCAGGTAAATTATGTAGAGAAACAGCAGTTTTAATGTACATATTGCCAAACATTAATGGAACCTTAATTTCCTTGATTGCATATAGGTATTTACAAGAAAAGATGGATTTGAAGAGTTACACCAAATAGGGAATGGGATCATATCCTCTCTGTTCTGTCCTGCCCCATCATTAAATTTTGACAGTGAAATTTCTTGGGAACAAACCCCAGCAATTTATTAAAAGTAAACTAATAAATATCTGGTTCAATGAAAAGGAAAATAAGTATTTTATTCAGCATTTCTTCACCTGGATTTATCAAGACTCTTCCTACCCAGAACTCTGAAAAACAAAACAAAATAAACAAAACCCACACAAAACAAAAACCAAACCAAACAAACAAAACCGACAAAAACCCACAGAATTTTTATGTTGAAGTCTTTCCTCTGGTGTTTATATGGGTTCAGAGAGAACCCACAATCTCCAGAACAAACCCTTAAGTTTCCTCTGGCACTGAGGACCAGTGCTCAAGGGTAAGTAAATGTGTTCTAGAGGAGCCAGAAAGGGCTGTGGTGGAAGCTGTACCCAAACCTGAACGAATTTAGAGCTCTGCCAAAGAAGTTCTGAGGATGCATTACCACACTTTATGACATACAAATGCAATGTAAAAAACATGTGAGGGTGAAAATTCTCCTTTATTTCTTTAGAACCTTGTGAAAAACATCCACCTCTATGGGTAAATTCAGTTCTCATGGTCATCCCATAGTGATACCTTAATATTGATGAGCCAGATCTCACTTGTCACCTGTCATGGACCCTCCAAATATGTGTTTGATCACCTTCAGTGTTAAGAAAACAGGTAAAAACTCATCAAAATGACAAAATTAAAACTGAATGTTTCAATATGAAAGTGGAACAAGCAGAAATACATTGCTGAATTAGAGCTTTATTTATTTAAATGATGTCTTAATTTTGGAATTTCTTGAAAAAACAACAGTTTCATCAGGAAGATCCAAATATCTTCGGGTCACTAGGTAAAAGTAATATGCTTTATGACGTTCAGTATATTGGATTCTTCTTTAACTTAATATTTCAAAGTTAATTTAAGGATAATGACTGGATCAGTCCATCCTAAAATAAGTTTTAACCAGCTAGACTGTTGCATGGTGCTTTGGGCATGGTGCTTCTCAGGAGAATGTCACAACCATCAGGGCCAATTCATAGATAATACTCTATCCAACATAAGAAAAGTAGAAACTGATTCATTAGAAACAATTAATTAGGCAATTTTAGACAATAACTTCATCCCTTTATTTAATAGTACTTGGAAGTAGTAGAGAGCTCTGAAAGGTTTAGTGAAGGGAAAGCTTGGAGCTGCACATATTTTTGTCTTCTGCTGGATCATCTGTCTTCTGCTGGACACCCTTTTGCCCACTGATGCACATTCTCATGCTGGATTCTGCAAACTCCTCCCCTTTAGGGCTGCTGAGACCACAAGCCCACGTCTGATGCCCCCCCAGTAATTACCAGATGGTAATGATGGTCAGTCAGAACCAACCTGTGCTGCGTTCGGGTTGGTGACCTAAAGGTGAAAAGCTTGGATTCCCATTAATAACCCTTTGAGCCTCTCTGACCTCCAGGATGTGATTAAAAGCCTGTTAAATTCCCTCAGTAGCTCTGGATCACATTGTTTGCATTTTGCCTTATTGCTGTGTACTGCTTGATAATCTAATTCTATTATTTGATTAATTTAGGGCCCAAATATTTTTCAGTTTTATGTTCGAGAATTCATCGTTTTAAGGTCTCTCTTCACCCAAGAAATACATTTTTGTTTCTCTCTCTCCTTCTCAGTGGGTGAATGAACTGCTTTCCTTTGTCTCATTGCTCAAAATAAAAAATGCCAAAGGTTGGAAACTGGTAATTTGGCAATTTTAGACAATCGCCTCATAACCACATTTTAGAACACCTTTGAAGCAGCAGAAGTTCAAAGGCTTTGAAAAGACCACTATTGCTGTGCCTGTTGCTATGAGTCATTTGAAGTAATTGGTCCTGTCTGATGTATGTTTTGAACTGAGGAAGTAGTGCTTTATTACCACAATCAGATACAGGTTTTTAGCTGAGGAAGTGGAGTTTTCCTCACAGATGTAGATGTCTGCTAGATAAGGCAGAAAACAGACAGATGTGCCTCTCTGCGCTGGGGAAGAGGTGTGGAGAAGGAGCAAACACAAGAGCTGAGAAAATTCCATGAAGCAACATGAGAGGGGTTTTGGAAACCTTCCCAGCCAGAAAACTTCTCAAAAAGCAAGGAAACTCGCTTTTTAGAGAGATAAATACTTACATTCTTATATATCATACAAATATGCTTATCGTTGTTTTTTCAAGTGCTTAGACTCTATCTAAAAATCAAATGAAGGACTGTGAAGGTATTTTAAACAATGTCACCTAATTTTAGGCCAATCAGCATCATGAGTCTAATGGTCCATTTCTCATAAACACATGCTCACTGGGTTTTTTTAAAGTTCAATATTATAAGGTATCACTGCACGTTAAAGTGGATTCAGAATATTATGGTGCAAGATTAAACCCCAGAATTTATGTTATCTCTCATCAGTGACTAATGCCTGATGGGCTCTAAGGAAGTACCTTTCTTTTGTAAATATTTTACTAAAATTAGAATGAGAAAAATCCTGCCAGAACGCCATCCATGCTCTTGGATCTGCATAAGAGCATCCCACAAGGCTGGATGGAGTCTCTGCTCCCCGGTGGAGAGGTGTTGAGTTGTGAGCCCAGCCTGGGGCTCGCCAGCTCCTGAAGGGAGAAGCCTTGTGCTCAGATGTGCCGAGCTCAGTCCTCCCATGTGTGCCACAGACAGGAGTGGGAGAGGAGTTTTTGGCACCAGGAGGGCTTTTCTCTTTCCCTTTTGAATTGCTCCCACTGGCTATGGTGGAGCTGCATCGCTCCCACCAGGTTGCCCTCACAGCCTAAAATGTGTCTTCATATCCAGTGGACAATTCAGTGCCGGACTCCTCTTGAGGCAGTGACAGCGCTGATGGTGTGCACATTAATTGTGACAGAGAGTGACTTTTCTTTTGGCCCAGGGAGAGAAATCCCAAGGAGGAGTCTCTGCTCCCACTGCTGCATTGCAGAGGACAGAGAAACACAGGAAAACTCCCAAATTTAATGGTGACAGAGAATATCCATTTCAGTTTGTGAGTGGTGTCCAGAGGAGATTAAGGAAAGAAAGACTCATATTTCAAAGGCAAAGGAGACCCTGGATATGCTGGTGTGTGCTTTTGAGGGGAAAGCCAGTACACCAGGACTGGTATATTCAGGTATTTTGCAGCACCTTTTTTTCCTCTTGCCTGTGGTGACAGAGCACAGAAGTGGCTCAAGTCCAGCCAGTTTCAATAGATCAAATCCTTTTATCGGTTTTATGATATCAAGTTTACTTAATATCACATGAAACAAAGTAAATGTCTGTTAGAAAAGGCTGGGCTCCTGCTCAGCTGACAAATGTGCTGCCCAGTGTGCTGCATCTCCTCTGTGCCTGTGTGTATTTACCTGCACTTCCACAACAGCCATCATTTTTCTCTTTCCCATCTCGGCTCCAGTTGCTTTGGCCAAAGGACTCCTTCACAAATCATGTGCAAACTTTCCTGGCCACAGAGGCAAAAAAGTTTTGCAGCAGGAAAAAGAACATGTGTGGGCACGGATTTGGAAGAAGAACTCAAAATCTGGGCTGAGCCTCGTGTCCACTGCAGTCAATGCAAGGTCTTGTTGATCTTTATGAATTTTGGCCAGTGCTCTGGGTTTAGAGTTCATCTGTATGAGTGTAATAAGCCTTTAGCTCAGCCTGCATTTTGCCCACACATATATTCACACATAAATATTTGAAGATCTTTCCTCCTTTAAATTAATTTTCAGTTTTGTAGCAGATCAATGGTAAGGGAACAAAATGATCATAGCAGAGATTGTGGAGAGATGGGCACTGATAGCTTTGATGATGTCTCCAGTGTTTTTTGACTGTTAGAAAACATCACATTTCCATTTAATCGAATGAAACGGGGTCTGATCTCATCCCCCATTTGTGCCCATCACAAAGCTGTCACACGTTTTGATACAACAAGAATATTCTTATGATCACTGAAATTGCCAAATCAAATTATGGCAGTGGCAGGTCAACCCAGTACCCTGCCCTCTGTGAGAGTTACTGCCACACACAAGCACAGAAACCTCCTGCTATGGAGCAACAGGTTCTGTTCCATTATATACTTGGTGTATTGTAAAGATAATTAATATACATATAGATTTTATTTCTTTTCCCCTCCCTTCTTTATATTTTTTTTAATTGTTATTTTTAAGCACTTTGGCTCAGTAATATTTTTTTTGTACAAAAATGAGTAATTTCATTTTGTATCCAGGAGAGGACCATGAACACAGTTAAAAGGACAGAAGTGCAGGGGTTTGGCAGAGCTATTTCAGAAGCTCCAGTTACAGTTCACCCACATCTTGCCTGGCAGGGCGTGAGCATCCTTTGAAAAGCCAAACCTCCCCAATAACTTGAAATAAGTTGGTGAATAAAAAAAAATAATAACAAACCCCACCATCCCTTGCCAACCCTGGAATATTAATAAAAATGGAATTTTACCCTTTTTACAGAGTAAACTCAACACCCAGATCTGGACATAGGACCTAGAAGGGATCCTTGTATTATAAAAATAGAACCACATTTCAGGCCTCAGTATATTACACAGCAGCAGTTCCTGTTGGGAACATCTCCCAGCACCCGGTTCAATGATTTCCAAATTAAAAAAACCAAAAACCATGTAGTGCTGATTAATGGAAAAGCCTGGATATACTGGTGGATCTGGAAAGCATCTCGGAATCTTTGACAGACAAGATGTTTCTTATTCTGATGGGATTTGATCATTGTTTATGAAATTATGTGAGTGACACAGCATCACTGTTATTTTTACCCTGGCATTACAGCTGGTCTAATAATTTGGATAATAAAGTTACTTATTTTGGCAATAAATCATCAAATGTATCCAGAGTTCTTATCAACATTTTCATTTATTAATCTTCCTTGTCAGAAATCTTATCAATATTTTTCCACATTTGTTTTTCTTTTAAGAATCCTCAGAGTTGAACTTGTAATAAACTTGCATTAATGCAAAACAGTTGATTTATTTGAAATGGTGACATCATTTTTCCCCAGTCTGTAAAGGTTTACACTTTGCTTGAATTTAAGTGTCCCTGCTGACTTCAACAAGAACATTTCTAATTCATCAAGGGCCTGTTTAAAATACATATAACCCACCAAATTTTCATTTCCATCTCCACAAGTACATATACCTGTCTTTGGACTTATGTGCACATACCTGTCTATTCCTATTTTCCCCGTGCTTATTTCTGCCTATTTGCCTTTCCATTTCCACAGCAGAATCATAAAGTTTGGAAAAGACCTCCAAGATCATCAGTTCCAACCTCCTAAATACATTTGAGAGAAATACTTCCAACAGCTCTATTATCACTTAAACTGGGGGGGGGGAAGGGGGGGAAAGGTGATTAAAGAAAAAAATTAAAAGCAATACAAAGAACTGAAAACTATTAAGAATTTTTAACAACCTATGTAAAAGTTTCTGAAAAACAGGAAAAAATAAAAACCAGAAGAAACTGTCTAATACTCGTATGGGTGAGTAACACACTTTTATTGTGATAGGAGAATGCAAATCCATCCTGAAGGAACAAGAGATGGGTTTCAAACACCAGCACTTGCTCTACCACAGGTCAAGACCAGCCACCTACTAGCAGTAATAACTTAGACTGCAAGGAAAGCCGAGGAAACACCTCAAATAATTAAAATTTCCTTCCTGGACTAATTATCAGCACAGGCAAATGAAGATGCTCTGTGGATGAACGTGATCGATTCTGTGTGGAGAGCTAATAATTTATCATTAAGGACTAAACTGAGAAAGAACTTACACTGTCAGTTCATGCAGTGGGGATAAAAGGAGATATTTGGTTAGTCCCATTTTCACGACAATAAAATTTGGATTAATTTACAACAGCAGTTCAGTGGAGATGTCTGCTCCACAAGGGGAGGGAAGGCAAAGAGGGAACCATGGAGCAAATATCATTGTCTTGAAAGGTGTGGTTTAATAGAAACAAGCCTGGAAAAGCTTCCTTGAGCCACTGTGTTAAGCCCAGCCCCTGCTTCCCTCACTGTATAAAATTCCCACTCTGAAAGAACTGGATGTAAATATAAATCTTCAGCTGAAATACAGCAGAAGTTGTACAAACCCCAGCATGCTTGCATCTGTCGCAGCCACTTTGCGTCGAGATTTTCAGAAACCTGTCTTACAGCTCAGCCATCAGATTTGATTTTCCTATCACCTTGAACACCTAAAAAGATTTTGGAGGCACATATATGGGTTTTTTTTAAAAATCATAAAGCCATAGAAGCCCTGTTGGTTGAGCCTTGATCTGGCTTGTATTTAAGCACGTGCCGAACTTCATTCGTATAAACAACCCCAGAATTGCAGCAGGGTTTCAAAATGCCATTTTTGTACCTCTGAATATTGAAAAATGCGGCTTCTTTGAAAATATCCATCAGTGTAACCAGCACAGCACAATGCAAAGTGTGTCAGTCCACTGACAGAGAGGCAAAGGCAGGGAAAATAGATGTCGAGCATCACTTGCAGCGGGCGAGGATGACAATCAGGACGGCTAATGCCATTCATAACGTTGCTCGCGTATAAAAATGTTTATATCAGCTCTCTCTTGTGCCACTGCTCCTGGTGACAGTGGCAGTGACACCCAGCTCTTCCTTGGACATGGAGCCGAGATGCAGGAAACAACTCCCAGTGATACCCACAGGTAAAAATTATGAAAACATATTCAGCAGTTACAGTTTCTTCAGTCTATCGGCTACATAAAAGGCATTTAAAAAACAAGCCTAAATACATATTTAACCAATTGACCAGAATGGCACTGAAGGAGTTTTAACATATTTTGAAAAATTGCCTAAATACATATTTACCCAATAGACTGGAACAGCTGCTTCAGAGTCTCTCTGGTCTCTTGGGTACATAATACATGTTTTTAAAAACTCCCTGGCTATATATTTACCCAATAGACCAGAACAGCTATTAAGTAAATAATACACATTATATAACTGTCAATGATTTTTTTGCCCCATCCCTTTAAAAAAAAAAAAAAAATATATATATATATAAAACCCCAAATGTAAATACAATTAAAAAATTAAATTGAAGGTATTTATTAAGACTGGGAAAGGTCTGGAGTCTGAGGCTCGTGTATGTATGTCACACTGTAGAAAATATCTCCGATCACCAGTGTGCCTTTGTGTGTGTGTTTAAAGTACAGGGCACTGTCAAGTACATCAGAGCCTGGGGTGCTTAATATAGAAGATAGAACAGCAGCTGGGAGTTGGAAAGGTCTGGCAGAAGAGAGGGGAGGGAAAAAAAGGGAAGATATGAATCATAAATTCCCAGGAAGGATGGGTAAATCAAGCAGTTGATTTTGAGAAAGCCTAAAGATAGTACATGAAACATTGCAAAAAGAAAAAAAAAAAGAAGAGGAAGAGGGTTGGTATCGTGGCATCTGAGACCTGTGTGTCAATACCTCGATATGCTCCACAAATTGTGCTCTGCCTCCCAAACTTGCCTTTCAAGAAAACTTTCAGTCCTGTTTCTTGAACTATTAAGGACAGACCTTTTCTTAGAATGATACAGCAAGCAGGATAATTTCTCCTTAAATCTTCATATGTATGTTTGAAAGCTTTAAATTAATTACAATTTATAACGTGTTCTGACTGGGATTCTTTTCTGCCATAAAATATTTCACTTCTGAAATCACATTCATGGACACTGACTGATTTTTTTTTTGATTTGAACATGTTTTAGGCTGTTTTGAAATCACAGGGGAGTCTGTCTCTCTCTCTCTGTCCTGAAACATAGTGAAGAAAAGCAACAGACAGTCTGAGGAGAGAAATAACATTTGCCTTTAAAAATAATGTTGTCACCTCATTTACTTTTTTTTTTTTTTTTTTTAATTTAGGAGGCTCTCAGTATCTGAGAAAGCAAAAAGGCTTCTCAGTTTGCACAGAACTCCAGGCTGACAAGAGATGAAAAACAGTCAGGACGAGATGGGAAGTGGTGAATGAAATTTTTACTACTGGCAGATTTGTTCCATAGAAAAAAAAAAGGTTCTATTTCTTGGCCAGGCCTCATTTTTCATTGAAATTTCTCTGTCATCCTGGGTATCTTGCTGGTCAGCAGACACAAACCTGCTGGCACAAGGCACAGCACAGCCTGTACCAGGTAGCAGAGGTCCTGCAAATGTCTTGGAAGGTTGGATGATCCCTCCAGGTGAGAAGCTGAGGATGCCTGGCTGGATCAATCACCCTCCTGAACTGCTTTTTCAGCTTTTAGTACATCTCTACAAGAGCTGTTGTGTGCAGTGGAGGTAACAATGGTGAGGAAAATGCAACAATCAAAGAGGAGCTTCAGGACACTTCACCTTTGCTTTATTTTTGCTTCAGCTTTGATAGCTGAGCCCATAAAAGAAGGATGAGCAGCAAAACAACTGCTGCTCATCAGTTCAGTATCACTGGAGAGGCTTTTGGCTATTTCACTATTTTACCTCATTAAACCCTTAACTACATCAGCCAAATCTCACCTCTTCATTTATTTAATGAGCTCCTGAATGTCATTAATGACATAACCTTGGACAGCACGTGGCTGCTTCCAACCAAGAGCCCACTATCAGTGCTGACTCCACCAGCCCAGGTTGTTCCAAGCCCCATCCAACCTGGCCTTAGACACTTCCAGGGATCCAGGGGCAGCCCCAGCTTCTCTGGGCAACCTGTGCCAGGGCCTCACCACCCTCACAACCAAGAATTTTTTCCATCTATTTTCCAGTCACTGTCAACTTCATCTTGGCTCTGACATGGCAGCTGATGGGTGAAAGCCTCTATATCCCATTATTACCCCTCTACTCCACAGTTCCCATTTCCTGAGCTTTTTAAGTGAGTCCACTACACTAGATAGACTAAATTGAAGGTAACATTAATCAGTGGGTCTCTCTTAGCCACAAAGTTTAGAATAAATATATATTTATATCAAGCTATCTATTTGTTAAAGTAGGGCATTACTTTTGTTGTACCATTTCCAAACTCGCTATTCACTATTTAGCAGCCTTCCTGCAAGACACAAAATCCATTGTGTAATAATTTCTAGCAGACTGCAGGAGTGTAAAAGTAGACAGTGTTTCCTTCAAAAATGGAATCATCTTTCACAGATGTAGATGTGTACTTGTTATGCCAAGATGAGACAGATGTGGCTCTATTCACTCAGGGACAGGTGCGGAGGAAGAAGAGATAAAACATTTGTAGAAAGTGTAAGCAACTGCATCGCTGTTGTTAAATAAATAAACATTCTGCCAAAGAAAAAAAAAAAAGGGAAGAAAGTTTATTTGCTTATTTTTTTCCCCCAGAATGTTTATTTTAAGCTGCAGCTTAGCTGTGATTTATTCAGATTTATATTCCTGTATCAATTTAAGTTTATAATATGCATCCTATATATAAACATCTGTTTGTATAGAAGCAGGGGAAGGTACACTGGCATCCACAAAGAGCGTGCATGGGTGTACAAATGCACATACACATAGGACATGCAGAACAGGCTCACAGGCACGTGCACAGAGGCTCATCAGGTGAAGAATGGGAAAGTATTTTATTAATATAATGAGGCTTTGTGTGTGCAAAGAGGGTGGGAGGGAGAAGAGAAGCAGATGCTTGTGTTGCCTATCGAGGATGAAGCCACTCCAAGCTCCAAATTGCAGGAGCAAAGCTGGTGACTGCAGAAAAGCCTAATTGCCCTTTGACCACACGGACATTAACAGGAAACCTCCGTGCAGAGACGTCCTTGGGGAAAGGAAAAATGGTTTGGACCATGTGAGAGAGCTTTAAACTGGATAAAAGTTGGCTCCTGGAATGAGAGCACAGGCGTGGCTGGGAAAGAGGGTCTGCAGTGGAGCAGATGATCTGGGGGTCACCAAGGGGCGGGAGCACAGAGTAAAGAGGGGGCAGGAGGTGATTCAGGTGTTGAGAGACTTATTATGTTTATTACTGCTGTCAGTCTGTTTGGTTTGTTTTCTTCTGTTAGTTTTCATTCCAAGCTCCCCAGGAATTTTACAGAATCACAGAATATGCCGAGGTGGAAGGGACCCACAAGAATCATCGAGTCCAGCTTCTGGCTCTGCACAGGACAATCCCCAAGAGTCACACCATGTGCCTGAGAGGATCATCCAAGCCCTCCTGGAGCTCTGGCAGCCTTGGGGCTGTGCCCGCTGCCCTGGGGAGCCTGTTCAGTGCCCAACCACCCTCTGGGGGAAGAACCTTTTCCTCAGATCCAACTTGACCCTGCCCTGACACAGCTCCAGCCATTCCCTGGGTCCTGTCACTGGTCACCACAAAGAGAGCAGTGTTTGCCCCTCTTCTTTCCCTCACATGGAAGCTGTAGATGTCTCCCCTCAGTCTCCTCAATTTGCCACAGAAAGGGTCAAACCTGGATACATCTGGCAGCACTGAGATGGTTCAGCCAGAAAAGGTGGCAACACACGTCAGGGACATCCCCAGAGAAAAGCAAAAGCCACCTCCACAAAGGGACGATGGGCAGATCACATCAGTTTGTTCCTCTTACCACGAGAAATCTCCAAGCCTGGGCTGCTGACACCAAAATTATTGCCCTCGGAGACTACTGTGTTTTCCTCATCCTTAGACTGGGGAGCCATCAATGAGCACTTCGTGATGAAAGGAGGAACATTTTTGTCATCTGGTGAATACATAGTTCTCCTGATAGCTACTGTAGAGCTGGGAGGCTGGGGCCAAGTTTTTTGGTCCATTAAGAGAATTCATAGCAGTCACAATCTGTGACAAAATGCGCCGGGGAGGGTTTATCCTGCAAGGGAAAGCGGATAACCCCATCCTGGCCTCTTCTCCCCCGGAGCACAGACCCGCTGGCCAACTCCTCCTTGCCAGGGAGATCCCTCTGGACCACCGGCTTTTTGCACTAACCACGTTTCAGGCGCTCCACGTGAGGTCATGGAGCAGGCGGAGACCAGGCAGAGGGAGCCTGGAGACGTTCATCCCGGGCTTTCGCTGCGTCACTTTGGAGAGCCCGAGTGTTCCCTGCAAAACCGCTTGTCAATGGAGAGTCCTCAAGTCCCTTGGCTGAGGACTTGCTGGGGTCCATATGGCCCATTTGGGGCCTAACTTGGCGCTCGTTTGCGCGCGGGCTCATTAAAGACGCCGATTCCAGGGATTCGAGGGTGCCGAGGGCCTCGTTCCTCCCAAAGGCAGCAAGTGAGGATAAGTGTAGACGAGAGGAGAGGCAATGCCATAAAGCCTGGATGAAGCTGGATTACTTTCCTCTGAAATATTTAAGTGAGCCGAGGGAGGGAGGAGAGCGGGAACGGCAGGGATGGCGACTGGAAGGAGGAGTGAGGATCCACAGCTGTGAGGAGGACTGGGAAGAGGAGGGGGAGGAGAGGCAGGGACAGAGAGAGAAGGATGATGTGATTTCAAAAAATAAAATAAAAAAAAAAATTAAACACAGCTCCAGAGAAGGAATCAGGGTGGGAATCAGCAGCTGGGAAAGGGAAGGAAAATGGAAAAGATTATTTTTCATTTGAGATGCGTTTCTTCAATCACAAGACTGCATGAGAGCGGGAGTTTGCAGCTGGGCACAGAAGAGGGGTCGGTGGTTAGAGGAGGAATATTTTAAGCAGAACGAGCTCTGCAGTCAGCTGGGATCCACGGAGAGGTCGGGGCAGGTGGGGGACTCTGTGGCCAACTCGAGGGGTCACTGCCAAGGGCTGTCAGTCTAAAACCCGCCTGTGTCCCACTTCCCTGCAGCACAACTACAGACGTGCTTTATTTCTGTGTCAGGACATGAAGCAAGAGGCATATTTGAAAGGAAAGTCAAGTGACTTTTATATTTCTACAAGCTTGTCAGCTTAAAGCTTTCTCTCTTTTTTTTTTTTTCCCCCCCCTCCTCTGGCTCTTAAGGGAGGGAGGGAAGAGAAAAAAATAGCAAGTTTGTTCACCATCTGAGGGTTGGTTTGTTTGTGGTTCTTTTTTTTTTTTTATTCTGTCTTTTATAGCTTGACCAGTGAATCCAGCTTAACTAAAACATTTCCCTTTGTAGGCTGAACATTCAAAGGCATCACGCGTTTAAGTCCAAATGTGAGCTGCTGCTTTGTTTGAATGCCAGAAATCATACCAAAAAAAAAAAAGAAATCCAGTTTCCAGGGGCATAATATTAATTCTCAGCAAGTCTTGGAGAGCAATGACCAGTTCAGTGAAACTCAGTGAAATTTCTCTTTTTTAAATATGTCCAGCACTGTGTATGTGGGACTTGTCTCATGTGTCAGTAGGAGTAGGAGAAAGTAGATCCTGGTTTCACTCCCCAGTGAAGCTGAGGGTGCAAAGTACACCACAACAATATTGTTATTTCCTTTACATTTATATTTGCTACACCCAAGCACTGATTTGCTCCTTATTTAAGCAACATTTTCTTGATAAATTAAAAAAGCAGCAATAGCCATTACTGCAGGCTATATACAGCCTCTAATATCACTTAAGCATATTACAGAATATAATATCTGGTACTTAACGACTAACTTGCATATGAAAGCTCACATAATGTCTCATAAAACCCTTAAAATGGCTTCAGTTTAAGAGTCTCTTTAAAAAAAAAAACACCTTCAGGGAATATTGTAAATGAAGTAGCACTCCAGCCTTTGAAAAAAAAATTCACACACTTGCAGAAATTTTTAATATAAATTGAACACATTAAAAATTAATTTTGCATGACCATTTCGCATTGCAGTGCCAATGCATAGTTAAGATAAGGCCTTAACTCTTCTTTGTTTAAAGTAACATGGAAACATCTCTCTCTCCTTCCATTATCTGCACATAATTATAATTTTCATTAATCAGAAATTGGAACCCCCTCCTCTTATAATGACAGCCCTGGCTGGAGATCAGTGAAACCCTACCTGTGTCACTAAGGAAACTTGCTGTAAACTTCGAGGAAACTCCTTAAAGAAAGGTGTGACCTTACAGTGCGATAAGGATGTGAAGATTGAGGCACTGATTTATATCATATGCTAGTCAGGGAGCAGAATTTGGTTTGCTGTGAAAATAGATGTTCCCTCTTGTGACACTTTACTAGTGGGAATCTTGTAGGTTCTCCAGTGACGTCGGTTGTCAGCTTTGAAGACTCAGCTGACACAAATCCTGGCAGGGAAGGCACTAAACCAGGCAGAAGTTTGAATTACGATACTACTCTTCTGTGGGAAGTATATATAGAAAAGACCTTTAGCAATTTTCCTCTTCTTTCCCAGCTTTTTGGTTGGACTCATGGCCAGAGATTTACAGCAAGGAATTCCCCCACCAGGTGCTGGTCACAATCAGATGTTGGGACGTGCTTTTTGTCTCATGGGAGCAGCTCTGATGGACACTGAGCCAGTGGTGGGAGCACATGGAGATTCATGCTCTGCTATTAACACTTTAAAAAATGCTTTCTCATGTCAAGTATTAGGGAACCTTGCAGTTCATCATTTGCATGAGAGACGTGGCAAAAGCAAAACAATTTGCAATGTGTCATTCATCACTCATGAATTTTGATCACTCCCGTCCTGGTTATACATTTTTTGAGAGTTTAAAATAGAGTGTTTCATTGAAACCAACAAATGCCATCTTCAGTCCAAATTGTCTCAGAAATCTCAAAAATTCTAAAATATCTCCCTGTTCTAAATGGCTCTGAAATGTCTAAATGTTTTAAGTGGCTGAACTTTGGGAAAAAAAGTCACCTCCTGGCTCCACAGTCACACTGAGCTGCACTGAAGCAGGCAGAGCTAGTGAGAATGGCAGCTAGAGAGGAGAGAACCTTCTTTAACATGTGGAGCTAAATGTTACAACATTTTACAGGGATGTTAATTGGGAAAGCCTTGAGAAAATATCACAACCTTCCACCAGTGTGCAAAAAAGCAGCAAAGCTCTGTTGGGTTTCTTGTAGTTTTCCCCTGTAAATGAAGAGTAGGAAAAAGGTTGGGTAGAAGAACAACATCTTTGCATAGTCTTTCTGTCATGCTTGATTTTGTTGAGTGTTTTTCCAAGCTTTGGGTTTGCTGGTGTGTTTTTTTTTTTTTTCCTTTGGAAAACAGACAGAAACCTCTAAAGGTCCTTCTGGAAATTCACGGAGGTCCTGCCAGGTGTATCTTCAGAAGAACACACACAAGAAAATGAGCAGGAGCGTTTCCTCCTGCCTCTCCCTATCACATCTTTAATCTCTTTGTGTGGTTTCTGCCTGTGGCTTTCTGAGGACACCTCAGGACCTCGAGCTACAGACCATAAAAGAGAACCTGCAAGGTAGACTGGTGAGGCTGGTAAGCCATTCCCACCACACGTGTGGCAGGCTGTTTGAAATCACATCTGTTTTCTCTGAGAACCCTCACCTTTCAGTCTAAGACCTACTTAAGGAAGGAAATGATTAATTTTTGGCCTGAGGTAGTGCAGGGTGGGGACTTCTCACTATGTGGCTCAGCACCTGAGATGTGGGGACAAACAGCGGCATGGCCTGTAAAGACAGTTTGAGGACTGTCACAGAGGACTTTAAACAATTTTTGGGGAGGTTATCCAAAAGTGAGGGAAGAAACTATAAACAGGAGTGGAGAGGAATCATCTCAGCTGTCTGCCCACTGTGGAGGGTGCTCAGTGCTCACCTTCCCCACCCACACACTGACCTGTAGGGCTGTGCATGAGGCAAGAAGTAGGACTCAGTGCACTCCCTCAGGGCTACAGAACAAAATTATTTATTTCTCTTCTATGGCGATAAAAACCAGATCAAATATTGAAACCATCTCTCAAAAATATGTAGTGTTCCTGTTTTCATGAGTTGGGTTTGACACTGAGGCATTGTCTCTGCACAAAACCAGTTTTTAGCTCCTGCCACGCTCTCTGCATCACTAGTCAAGTTTTCTGCTTGGAAACTAGATTTTTTAGACTTTTTTTCATCTGCCCAAAGGCTTTGCTTTCTCCACTAAATCTGCTGTTGATCTCTTCAACATAGTAAACTCACTCATCTTCTCACAGGGCTGATGGGTTTGTATCTGCAAAAGCACAGAAATGGTTCTATATGTTAGAGAGTTCAGCTTGGAAACTGTGGGGTTGTTCTTTATGGGATAGATTCTTTCTGCCTTTCTCCCACGAAGCTGTAAGAGAATAAAAAGAAATTACCTTTCATTGCAAGTCGATTTGTGGGACGTAACGGCACAATTTAGAAAGGAATATTGCAGACAGTAAGACCACTTGGATTAGAAGTCTTGAATCAGTTTGTAGGGCTATATATTTCCATAGGATTGTGTTTTGTTGTGTGGGGAATTTAATAAGAGATGTAAATCTGCAAACTGCAATGTTATCACTATAAAACATAAAAGATTCATGTATTATAAATAGGTACGATAAATAAATTATTTATGTGAATGTATATCTGTGTGTGTGTGTGTGTGTGCACATGAGCTCATGTTCACTCCTCTTTTTGAAATAATTAGTGGCAAACTCTTTTATTGTGCATTGCCCTACGACCTGTGCAAGAGCTTTAATGACATTTCACACAAAGAGCTGAAGGTAGAGCTTGCTCTGTGTTGAACTGGAGCATCTCAGACTCATTAAGGTGGGGAACATCACAAGCCATTTACTGAACAAAAAAAAAATCTCAGTCCTAGGAGGCTGAGGGTCCTTCTGGAAGTGTCCAGGCAGCCTTCGGAGCTCTGAGCCAGCAGAATGCAATGAGTATGATGTAAGGGGCTGTGAACATCACTGCTCAAAATGCTCCTGCAGGTAAATTTGAATTCTATCAATCTGCTGCTCGTGTTGCTGCAGATTTTGGCAGCCACAACCTCACTGTGATGACTTTTTTTTTCCCAGCTCTGACTGGCAACACAGCGCCCAGTGTGTCAGCTTCTCCAGGAGCACGTACATTACTCATTAGGATGAAGTCACATGAACTATACATTAGGAACTTACAGCTGTAGATCTCTCCTCAGTAACCTGTGCCATCTAAAGATAGCTGGCTACACAACCTCCTGTTTTTAAGCGGGGTGAGACACTTCTAAATTAAGGCATGAGTAAAACAAAATTGTAGCAGAGCTCCAGAACATTAGAGAAAAATCCTGTGTGACTTCAGTTATGCTATTAACTTTTCCACTTTTGCTGCAGAAGTTGTTTCTGTCAATATTTTACTTTAACGGTGCTGAACGGGAGGAAGGAGCAGGGTCCAAGCAGATGGCTGTCAGCAAACTGATGACGGCAGTTGAGAATTAGTGTCCAAATACAGTATTTAAAACTTGCTACAGTACATAGTTTCCTGCATATGCATGCCAAAATAAATCTGGTTTAGAGAACCTTTCAGGATCTTTATTTTATTTTTATTTGGAGCTTATTCTATTAAGGATAAGCAAACAGGCTAAGTGTACCTTAGCTTAGCAGGGAGGTGGATCCAGCAAACAGTAAGTATGGAGATAAATGAACCAGAAAGACCTTTCCAACCTTTACTGACTCCAGCTATTGACTCTCTGAACATCACTAAGTACCAGGATAACATTAATTAACATTAATAATATTAATTTGTACCCATTTTTTGCCTACCCATTCCTCATGCACGCCCACTATACGAATCCTTCCTTCTCACACCAGCTGTGTCCCTTTTCCTTCCGGAAAGAGCTGGGAAGGGATGGGCACCACCACCACATGGGAAATATCTGATGTCAGAAAAGCAGAGGCAACTGAACCAGATCCATTCTCGGCAGATGAGGATGGCAGCAGGTAGTGGCTATTCCATTACACACACATCCCTTGGTCTAAGTGTGACTAATCTGTTGGTTTAGATACCTGGCTGCAGCGGGGTCAAAACAGGGGCAGGCTGTCTCCTCTGCAGTGAATTAGAGGCTTACATTCATTATCTTCCAATACCTCATTAAAACGACTTTAATGTGGTGAACATTTGATGGTAGACAAAAGCTTTAATCTTGTGAATATCAAACACACCTGGGTTACATTTCCTCTTGCAGCAGTTAGCAGAAACAGGTTAACAAGCTATTTTAACTCCTTAATCTGCTGAATTTGTGTGGAAACCAGACTTTCACCAGTCACCTGAGTTTGAACTCGAAAAAAAACCCTACATACACCCCTAATTTATCAAGCTCTTTTTTCAAACTGACTTCTCTAGACACTTTTAATCATCTGTTTAATTTTGCACCTTTTTTTTTATCCTGATATATTATATGCAGGTTATACTTAAGGCCCAGATTTGCCCTATTTTTCTTCCTCATCTGACCTAGATTCAAATTTACACACTGTGAAATAGCTAATAAATCCCCATTAAGGTTGTAAAAGGTGAAGGTTCAACCAATGTGCAAGTCATCAAGTTCTAATGTAAAACTGAATGAGCCTTGATATTAGCAGCAGTCTCAAAAAGTGAGGTTGAAAGGCTCTACAGGTTTCCAGCTTTTTTGTGGCAGGCTGTGTTAGAGCACCTCACCTGAGACAACACCCTTAAGCCTGCACAACAACAGGGACAACAACAGGGCTTAGGAATGGTAAGGAAAAAAATCCTGCCTTCTCCAAAAGTGGAATACCTGTGATTTTCTTTTCACACCCAGAATTCTGCCACCAATGCACATTTTATGCTCCACACATTCTGTACATTTTACTGCGAGTAAACATAGTTCAATAAATATTTCCCAATAAATATTACACCCTCTAAATGCAAAATTTCATATAAAGCCCTCATAAAATGAATTTCTTTTGTGTGTCTCTCCGTGTCGGTGCTGCCCTCCTCAAATAGGGGGTTTTGCTTTGCTGTTGAAGCCTTGGAAAACTGGTTTGTCAGTCCAACTGGAGAGTGCTGCTTTTTCTTTTTTTTTTCCCTGCTAGCCATAGAAAGTATTACAATGATTTACAGAGACACGCCGAAAGTAAATTATGTTGTAAACGCCTGTCCCTTGGGTCGACAAAGAATCACAGGGAAAAAATGCAAAAAGTTTGAAATTCCCAACAGCAAAGGTTGACAGGAAAATATGGTGTTGTTTTTCTATGAGTAAAAGTAACCTTTATGTTGTGTTTTCCCATGAGAAATTATAAACTTTCAAAGGAATTTTAGTCTCTTGTATGCACACATAAGAGCAATTTATCTGGTACTGCCCCAGTGAAAACACTGTTAAGACTTTAAAGCTGTTAGAACTATGGCTGAACTTCATCTAGGCTGCTACTACTTATTTGTTCTTGCTGCCTCTTCTTGTCAAAACATTTACTCAGACTTCGAAGAGTTGCAAGTTGGCAACGTGTTAATAATATTAGAATGCATTTGTGTCGGCCATGTGGCCGCAATATTTAAGTAAATTCATCACTTATTTAATGAATAATGAATTCACGAGAGTAGCTATGGAGATGTGGAACCATATGTAGTAAATTAAATGGGAACTTGTCAACGTACAGTAACAGTGAATGTCACCAAAGTAGTTGTGTCTGTTTTATAGCAGCGGGGATGCACTTACACCGAGCCTGGTCTGCATTTCTTACTGGGTACAGTGCAGCCACATTTTTTCACACCTAAGTTGCAGCAGTGATTTCTAACAGGTGTGGTTATAAAGTGAGAATTTACGTGAGTTTCTCATCGGTGTGCACAGGAAAGGTGGAAGAATCGCAGGATCTTCAGTCAGTAAATTACTTAACAACATTTTGAAGAGAAAGGTAGAGAACCGTAGGAGTTTTTTTTTTGGTTTGTTTTTTTTTTTTCTGATGGGAAAATGTCACCAAGAAAAGGGGATGGGTGTCACTCAGCTCAGTTCTCATCTGCCCTAGAGCATAATGGAAATTCCATACAACAAGGGTGTCTGCCAAGGTAATTAACAGGGAAAATCAGACCTGAGGAGTAGGAAAGGATATACAAGAAGAAAATTATGAAAAGAGAGTGGTGCATAAGGCCAGAAAACCAAGTCCATCTTTCTGTTTGACTTCAGAGCCATCAGCAGTCGTTTGGACATTGTTATCAGGACTCACTGCAATGTAAGACGTAAAAGTATCATCTTGGTGGCCTCATTTAAAACATCCAGTGGTTAGAAGGACATCTAAAAGCTGGTGGCTGAAGTCCATGGGCTTCCTTATGCCCTTCCCACACTCAAGGGAGACTTAATTACCCCAACCTGTGCTTGGGAGTATTCTGACACAGCTTCTTCTACTGAAGCTGTGTCATATTCACTGGGATAAATTTCCCAGCAAGTGTTTTAAAGGGTTAGAAAAGACTCAGCTTCGGAAAAGGAGGAATGAGCAATTGAGTACATTGTCAGGAATTGTCTTAGGAAAGGGAAGACAAGTTCGGGTCGGTGTTATCAGTCAGACAGGTTAGGAAGGATTTCAATAGTGGGAGTCAGAGAATCTCAGAATGGTTTGGGTTGTAAAGCACCTTAGACTGATGAGCCAAGTGTAGCTCTGGAAGTGGGAAACATTTGCAAACACATGACAGTTGGTTATGCACATGGCTAAAGAAGTTTCACCTACCTGAAAACATCTCTGACGCAATCCTGTCAGCAAGGGAATTTGGGATCCTCTGGTGAAAGCTTCAGCTGATGAGGGAACTTCATATTTTGTGCTTAAGTGCTGTGTTCAAATGGAAATATCCTGCTGCTGATACAGCTGAAGGTCCTTCGTGGGTGCACATGGGCAGTTCACTGCAGTCAATAAGAACAGTCAAAACACAGGAAAGGACATAATTGTTAGGAAAAAAAAAGAGCAGAGCTCGTAAAGATTGTAGCAATTTGTATCTAAAATATGTGAAAAGACTACATTCAGCTATACCCTGGCTTCTGGCAATGTTTATGCTTAGGACATTCCCCGAGGTTTCAGAAATTTTAAATGCTCTAAAACACTTGCAGACACGCAGCCTGTCAGGTCAGAGACAGTTCCAGTCTTGTCACATTTCAGGCATGAGAATCATCTTTCCAGCAAGTTTTCCTTGAAGAACTCCCTTTTATCACCAAGCCTAATGACAGACTTGCACCATGATTACAGTAACTACTCATGTCTCTCTACACTGAGTAACTCAGAGCCCACCTTCGAGAAGATATTGTCAACTGACCCACTGTGAAAACTTCAGACTCCTGGGATCTTCCTAACATTCCTCGGGGATGTAATTCCTGGGGTCCATGTCGCACCTTCCAAACTTTGCCTTTATTTTCTCAGCCGTTGGGTTGCGTTACATCTCGTCACGTCACATTGAGTGGCATTATTGCCTTCAGAAGTGATGGGATAGAGCGTGACTTGATGTGTTCTGAGTGATGTGACACAACGTGACATGTGTCATAAAATCATTGTCACCCATCAAAAAAAAAGTGACAGATCAAATCCAAACAGAGCTTACCATATACTTTTAGTGGCTACCCAATCAACTAAAAACAAACATTTCGAATTGGGAGCCAAAAGCGTGGGAGTGTGACTCATTTTTGGTCAGGCCTTACATGCCTAACTTGGCATTTTACATTTCTTCCACTTTTCTTCACACTGTATTATCCATTTGGTGGGGAGGAAACTTGTTCAGTTCATTTATATTATTCAGGCTGCATATTTGCCAGACTATTACTTCTAAATATGTTCTTCAAGTCCTTTTCACGAATTGTCCCCATTTACCTTCTCTTTCTGGATGCATTTGAGTTATTATCATGTTATGAAAGTAATAATGTACAGAAAAGGTTGAATTTGTCATCTTGCAATGTTGTACAAGCCAAACCATCGAGAACAAGGAGATAATTTTCTGTAATTCTACATCTGAAGAACGTGCTATCTCTTCAAAAATATCACACTGCTTTATTTCCAGCCTATATATCTGCTCATTAAACATTTCTAATAAGGAAAGTAAGATAGAGAGGAGAAAATAAGAAGTACTTTTGCCTTGTAAATGAATTGCTGCATCTCTGAATAAACCAATATCAGTGTGGGAAACAGCTCTGCAAGACTGGAGTTAGGACAACTGGCAATGTGGAGTAAGTGGCACCAAAGCATTACCATTGCTCTAATATTCATGGAGTCAAAGACTGGAGCCATTTCCAAAGGGGGAAGGCAGCATCATTCAGTGGAGGGATGTGAAGGATGATGTGGGCGCGATCCATCGCTGTGATCACATAAGGGAACCCTGAAATGTCATAAAATCCCACTCTGATCTGTTGTCACTACTGCTGGCTGTATGGAAAATTAACACATTTAATTAACTGCCTGACCAAAGCAGCTGTTACCTTATATAAAACCTTGAACATGGATGCCCGGCATGTCCCACTAGGTGCCCAAATGTGCCAGTGGCATAAGACTGATGAGAGTTTTATACCAAATGGCACAGCAGGACTCCTCTTGCAACACGCTCAAGTCAAGATCTTCCCTAAATTCTTCATGGGGCATAATGATGCTCCAGCCCAAATTGCTCAATAATGCGGATTTTCAGGACAGCCAACAAGATACACCATGCGCAGCAAAACACGTCCTGGCCAAACCAACTCCTTCCTCTGCTTTTGTTCCTGACATCTGAAAGTGTTCCTGCTGCTGAGACTGTGGATGTGTTTGGCATGTGATTTCCACTGGAATACTACAAGTACTATTTTATTTATACTCCATTTCTATCATTTATGGCAGATGGTTACTTGCCTTAAATTTTTAAAAAATATCTTGGCTGCAGAATTTCAAATTAAAAGTAAACTCTCCAAGTCAGGGGCAACTGTAAGTTCAGTTATTTTTAACAAACTTGGTTGGAGAGTGTTTTTTTTTGTAATGCTCATCCTGTACATGCAAGTTCCCCAGCATGTGAGCATCCATATTTATATATAGTTTTGCTAGAAAATACTTTTCTCCTATACATCTGTGTACACATAGATTTCAATATTTAAACATTGAAAAGGTAAACTTTTTCATCAGAGCTGAAACAGCTACAAGTTACCACATTATAGAGGACAATATCTTGTGCATAGCTGAACATTTTCTAAATGAAATTCAAGTTATAAATCAAGAATTGGAATATAGCAACCTCTAAGCATGGAAAAATTCTTCTCTTGATATTTTTGCTACTAATTATCTCTCCATTCCCCTTTCTGTGCTGTTGCAGCCACAAATATGTTGCATCTAGAAAGTGCAAATTATACAGAGAAAAGGACAGTTTCTCAGCCAGTACAAACTGGCACAGCCCCATCGATTTCAGCAGAAGAATTCAGGTTTAATGTTTGGCCATTAAGCAGTACCTCACTTGCATGCAGAATTTTCTGCCATAGGTTTCAGATCACTGCGAGAGAAGTAAGTCCCCCAATCCTGCAAACACTTATGTGTGTGTAACTGCACATATGGGAATAATCCCATTAAATCAATGGGATTACTCGTGTGCATAAAGTTAAGCATGTGTGTAAGTGCTTGCTGGAGCTGGGCCTGGGGGAGAAGACAGGATTTTTGAACCACTGGTACAGCGGGTGTGAGTGTTCATACCCCAGTTGTGTGGCTTCAAATGCTCCTTTCCGAGCCAAATGTTTTGAAGGAAGAGTTTGTCCTCTTTTCCACCAAGCCAGGATGTTTTAAGACTCTTTAAACAACCTATTGTCACAGCAAAAGAACCATTTGTAAGGAGGTCTCCATAAAGCTGAGCAAACTTGTTAGAGCATAAAAATTCCCGGACAATTGGGGGGTGTTCTCTGCCTGGAGTCTTCTCACATAGCCTTTCATATTTGCAAATTTATGTAAACAAATCCAAATCTACAAGTTGTAAACTGTGCATAGGTGTTATTTGTGTGTGGGGTTTTTTCTTGGTGATCACAGGTGGAAGGATTCCTGGACTGGATATTTGAAAAGGCAAAGGAGCAAATAGAAATAGGAGTTATGAATTCAGTTAAAAAAAAAAAAAAAAAAAAAAAAAAAAGAAGAAGAGATCTGTTAGTAAAGAAAAAAAACAGTTCAGGTGAGGTAGAGGGTGAAAATTTTCCCTTTGGTTTAGCCAAAAATATTTTGGGAAAAGAGCAAAAAATACATATAATACAGAGCTTTGCTTGGAAAGTCTTGCTTTGTGTCCAGGGAACAGCAAAAAGCTCCACCATCTTAGTATCAGACAAGGAGAGATCTTCTTGCCTAAAGGTCCTCTTTCTTACCATGCACCCACTCAAGTTTTTGCACAATAGGAGAGGTTCAATAACGGGGAAAAAAGAAATCTTCAGGTACCAAGCGTTTTATAGCAATACATTGGGAGAAAAAAGAGGGGGGGAGAGGGGGAAAGAAAGAAGAAAGTGTTTTCATAACCAAGTTTCCAACCAGAAGAGTGTCAAGGAAATCCCACATTACTATTTACATTGAACATGACTATACCTAATCCTGGATATATATTCTCAACCAGGATTTCAACACTTCTGCTCTTAGA
Organism: Myiotriccus ornatus; assembly: GCA_036023395.1. Taxonomy (NCBI): domain Eukaryota; kingdom Metazoa; phylum Chordata; class Aves; order Passeriformes; family Tyrannidae; genus Myiotriccus; species Myiotriccus ornatus. The sequence goes on from JAYRBT010000181.1 coordinate 2,814,856, forward strand.
GCTGTTCAGAGGCAGGTTTTCACAAGCAAGGGAAGATCTGCACATCAAATTCCCAGTTCTGCAAGTGGGTGATATGAAGAACATCTCCTTTATCCTTCACAGATCAAGAACTACTAAGTGAAACTGGAGAAACTCAACTCACCTTTGGACCATTTTCTTACCTATTCACTGCATAAACTGACAATTTACACCACAGGTTCTCAGATCCTCAAGCTCCTGGGTAGGCCCTTGGAAATAGTTGTCTTTAACAGAAAGGCAATACTATTAATATTTCATTGAATCAGTTAGGCTGAAAAGACCCTCAAGATCACCAAGTCCAACAAGACCACCACTAGACCATGTTCCTTGCTGGCACATCTGCAGGGATGGTGACTCCACTACTGCCCTGGGCAGCCTGTGCCAGGGCTGGACAACCCTTCCTGTGAAGAAATTTTCCCTAATGTCCAATATAAACCTCCCCTTATGCAATGTGAGTTCTTTTCCTCTTGTCCTGTTGCCTAATACTCAGAGGAAGAGCCTGACCTCAGTGTGGCTCCCCCCTCCTTTCAGGGAGCTGCAGAGAGTGAGAAGGTCCCCCTTGAGCCTCCTTTTCTCCAGGTTGAACCTCTCCAGCTCCCTCAGCTGCTCCTGGTGCTCCAGACCTTTCCCCAGCTCCACTGCTCTTCTTGGAGATATTCCTATGCCATATCAAATGTCAATGTGTGTGTCTGAATTAAAATATACCTATTTATGTGGCATTTGAACCCTGATGCTTCCCATCGAAGCTGTTGAGAGCAACAGAGCAAAGTCTGAGACAGTAAAAAGCACGGGCACTATAACAAGCTTGACCCTTCTATATTACAGACATAAAGCTGGAAAATTGTGTGTGGTCTCCCTCTGATGCCATACTCAAGATTTTTATTGCAAACACCTTTCTTCAAACATCCATTTAACATGCACCCATCTGTCAAGCAACGTTTTCCACAGCGGTGTTAATGTGCATGTGCCCCCTTCCACTTTGGTAGTTCACACCTTTAACTAGGGCTGGAGCCAGAGTGCAATAAACAGCCTTCCACAGACCTGGGTATAAAAGGCTCAAAATGTGAGAGACACTTCATCAAAAAAAAAAAAAAGAAAACCAAAAAAAAAAAAAACCACAAAAAACAAAAGAGCAAGACAGAGCAGTTCATGGCTTTGAAAGGCACAGGGAGTGGTGGGCTTTAAATCTTTGCTTGCAAATACCCCTCCTGAAAGGTAAGAATTATGAATAATAGCTCAAAAGAAAGGGTAAGAAGCAATATGTGATGGGAAGGACGCAGACACAAGCTAAAGAAAGAAGCACTTGCCTGGCTCCTGACCAGGTGTTGTGTCTTAGCTTGTTTAAAGATACTTCTGGTTGTGTTTAATTAGTTATGACAAAAGGTCCTCAAAGAATGTATCAGTTCAAGCCTTAAGATTGCCTACAATATTTCACCTTTGTTCAGGAAAAAAAAGTCTCATTGAGATATAAAAACTTGAAAAAATATAGTATGAAAGTTCCTGCCTAATGAAATATTAAAAATGCATCAGGAATACTGTTCTGGCATTAAAAATAAACAATAACATTTCTTCCTAGTTACGGTTCACTTCAATTCTTTAAAAATTAATTATTACCTCTTTAAATATTTGATTAAATTAGATTTGGGTGGGTTATCGCTACCCACAAAATACACGGTGTTGTGTATAAATTTGCTTTCTCCGGTTTCTGACATGTACAGGCATGTTGTACAATTGTTTGATTATTAGAAAACTAAATCCAGTGACTCTGTTTTGGCAGTTTGCAAACTATATACTATTGAATCCTGCCACTTTGAATGAAAATGCAAGTGTTACTTTAGAAACCTCTAATAAAAGAGGAAAAGTAAAGCAGCAGAACTACATTATGTGATATTTGGGATTTTCACATCATATCTTATCACGTTGCGATATTTCAGGCTCTAAAAAGAACACATTATTTTTAATAATGGTTAATTAGGATTTGGGGATAATAGCTTAGAAATTTCTGGGCATATAAAGACTGTTCTGCTCTCAATGCACGAGGATTTATGAGTGTAACTACTTAGACAGCAAGGGGAGAATAAACCCTCCAGCATGTCCTAAGAGAGGTAAGACAATTATTTCTCAAGTATTACGATAAAAGTAATTTAGTATGTCCAACTGGATAAATAAGGAACGTTGCTGAATGAGCCCAGTGGCTGACACAGTTATAAAACATTAGTCTGAGTGAACACCTGGAAGTGTCCAAGGCCAGGTTGGACAGGGCTTGGAGCAACCTGGTCTAGTGGAAGGTGTCCCTGCCCAAGGCAAGGGGTGATATTTGATGGGCTTTAAGGTCCCTTCCAACCCAAACCATTCTGTGACTCCATGATAATAACATTCTAAAGTTCTTTCTGTCTTCCCTTCCTGCCCGTGTTTACACAGGGAATTAGGGATCCCAGGATGCCAGCTTGGAGATCTGTTTTCCCACACAACTAAACAACTGAACAACAGCAAAAGTTTCCTCAGTAATTTTTCTTCTGACCCACTGGAACAGAAGGTTTGAGGGCTAAAAGACATATTGTCAGTCCTTGGCCTCTGTACCAATATTGTTAAGAGGACAACACAGAGGAAAAGGGTTTGTTTTGGCACTGGGGATGAGGTACCAGGTAGGAGTGAAGTTGAGTCACTGTTCAATCTGCACAGATCAGAGACGAGACACAAAGAGTTTTGGTCATTGGAGACCAGAACCAGATTTAAACATGTAACGAACAAGATATAAAAGAATCTATGCTGCATTTTCTAGACCACAGCCACCTTACTCAATTTTACTTATCAAACTTGAATATTTAATTATTAATTTGTCTTTATTGATTAAAAATAGATAATAGGCTTCATGGCTGAAACAGGTGAAAAGATCATGGAATCCTAGAATGGTTTGGGATAGAAGGGACCTTAAAGCTCATCTAGTACCAACCCCCCTGCCAGGGGCAGGGACACCTTCCACTAGATCAGGTTGCTCCAAAGTGGTGGATGTGTATATTTGGATACATGTGTGTTTTTTCAAAGATCAGCTGATGTGGCAATTTACCTGAAATCAAATATTCTGAGATTCACAGTGGGCTTTCCATTTCATGCCTTGTCCAGAAGGCAATGACTGAGTTTGAAACAAACAAGAACATTTGGGTTTGGGGGTTTATAACTCTCTTCTTTCAACTATATTGAAAATATCCAACTTAATCCTCGGAAAGCCAACATTAAAAAAAAAATAAAAATCCAGCCTTCCCTTTAGATTAGAATCACAGTCTCACAATGCCAACATCTGGTCCTGAGGATGCAGGATGGCTGCTTTGAAAGGATAATTGACTTTGTGGCGAGGTGCTCTGTTCATTGTTCAGATATTGTGGATGACACTTCCTCTCCACTTGCTCCACAGCCCAGGGAACGCTTCCGCTTCGCTCCACAAAGGAATAGCACAGGGAGTGCTCTTGTATGGGCTGATACAAAAGACTTGCAGTGCAAATTGATCATTCCTTGAGGCTGTATAAAAAAACGCTCGTGCAAAACCATACAAAAATGGTGTAAAGCTGAATTAATCTCAAAAGCTGTTTGTTTTTTTCTTTACAGCTTCAAAATGGAAAGTTTTTATGGAAAATACTGGTTTGGTTTTTAATGATAGAGTTCATGTTTTTGCTACTAACATATGCCTTAAAATACTGCACATAGCATTCAAAACTAAAGGAATAAAACCGAGGTTTATATCAGAATAAAAATAAATGTTTTCAGATAAGTGTTCCTCCACATCTGTCATCAGCGTCCCATACTTTTCCTCACTGGCTGTACAGAGAGTTCAGGCTTGAGACTTCAAACATCTGTTTAACTGCTAAGGTGGGTAGGATTTCCTGACTCATTATGCATCCTTTCATTCACTAAAATGCCCAAACGAATTTCATCACTTCTACTTTGAAGGAAGGAAGCCAGGAAAAGCCAAATTAGGGCAAGGATGGGGCTTGGAGCAACCTGATCTAGTGCAAGGTGGCCTTGCCCCGAGCAGGGGGTGGAACTAGATGGTTTTTTTGGGTCTTCCAACGCAAACCATTCCAGGATTCTAGGATTCTACGACTCAGGATGTAAACTTTCAATCACCTAGACCTGACTGCAGGACTCAGCTCGTTGCACTGTATAATTTTATTTTTTTGGTTTGTTTTTGTGGTTGTTTTTTTTTTTCAGCCTGAGATGCTGAACTCTGCAGAAAGATTGAGTTATTGGCATGAACTGCTCCCATCTCTCAGAGTAGCACAGGCTGCTCAAACTAAAATAGAACTAGAGTGGACTGAAGAGGCTCAACAAGCCATTCATCCCCCCCCCCCCTTTGCTCTGAAGTAGAGACATCCAAATAATAACAGTGAAATCCGGAGGAACAGCAACTATCTTGTGGAGGGCGAGAAAGAAAGTGCCTGGAAAACCATCCTGCAGATTGAAAACTCTCTTCCTGCTTCAGAGCCATCCTCGGGTGCTTCAGCTCAACAGCTACAGACAGCACAGAGGCACTCAGAGCAGTAGGGCAGGAAGCTGGGCACAGGCAATAGTGCAGGGAAAATGTTTTCATGATTATATATGTAATAATCCCAGCTCCATTTGCATACTTTGATTTTGCTATTCACTGAAGTTGGGTCCCTGAGGCACCTCGTAAGGTCACCTGGGGGGCACCGGGAAGAGGCAACGGGGAGAGCTCACCCCTGGCCAAGAAACCTGCCCAAAAGTGGAAATAAATTGTTCCTGTTTGGGAAAAAAATAAAAAGGGAAAAAAAAAAAAAAAAAAGCACAGCTTTGGATGGGAAGACTGTTTCCACAGCCAAGAAGAATTATTTAAGTTGGCTAATACAACACGGCCAGTTGATCCCTTGCCTTTCATATTCCTACTTGCCTGCCTGCCTCCTCCTAGGGACTGTCTGAAGGAAGGGAAGGAGCAGACAGATGTTCCTGGCCTCTGCTGGTGGGGGATCAGGGACACATCCAAGCTTCTTGTCTCTCTTCAGAGCCACCCAGCTGGGAATCGTGACTCACAGCTGGGTCACCAGGGTCTTCCCATCAACCTGGGAAAATGATGGATTCTCAAAACATTTGCAACTGCAAAAGAAAGGGAAAAAGAATTAGGGAAAAAAAAAAAAGAGAAAAAAAAAAGAGAACTGATTTACATGAAAGAAAAAATTGTTCATCCTCTCTGCTGCTTCTGCTGCTTTTTGTTGTTTTAGAGAGACAGGCTGGTAAGGAGGTGGTTACCTTGTCCCCTGAGCTCATCCAGCTCCCAGCAGTGGCACAGCTGCCAACCATTCCTTGTCCATGCCTACTTGAAGGACTTTGGAAAAGGTTCTGTAGTGAAAGGGCAAGGGCAGGGTTGGATTAGAGATTAGGAAACAATTCTTGGCTGAGAGGCTGGTGAGGCCCTGGCACAGGTCAGCCAGAGAAGCTGTGGCTGCCCCATCCCTGCAAGTGTCCAAGGATGGGGCTTGGAGTAATCTGGGATAGTGGAAGGTATCCCTGCCCATGGCAGGGGGTTGGACTAGATGGCCTTTAAAGGTCCCTTCCCACCCAAACCATTCTGTGATTCCACCAAAACTAAAAGGATTTTCTTTCCTTTAAGTACTGGCACTTGTGGAACAGGATGTTCAGAGTTTTCAATTCCACTGAGAGGATAAATCCATGATAGGTGAAATAATGCCATTACCCATTGTTAGTCATTACCTTGAATTATGTATAGTTTGGATGAATAAGAAACATCTAAAGTTATGTGGGTTTATTTCATTGTAAAATGGATCTAAATGTCTTTGGGCTGCTGAAGGCAGCAGGGTCCCTAAGGCCAATAGGGACTGTCCCTTTTTTTCCCATTACCTTCAGGTACAAAAGGAATTGGAGAAGATTTACCAGGAAAAGAAAGGTGCTGATGAAGAAGAATGAGGACAGGAGTGTTACCCCTTTCTGTCTAAAGGATAATTTTCATTCAGTTCCTCACAGGACAGTAAATGAGTGACACTGTGGGAAAACTTCCCCCATGGCTGATGGCTCAGGATACAGCAGATCTGTATTTTTTTCCCTCCACTTCTCTTCCCCAACTGCTGCTGTGTGAAACACCACCCCAGCCTGAACCCATCACACCATTCCTCTTTGTATCTCTCTGCAGCCCGTATTTCCTTCATTCTCACACTGTAATTAAAATCAACACATAATTCATCTTTTTTTTTTTTTTTTCTTTTGTAGGAACACTTTTACTCTGGTGTATTCATCCCAGAGAAGTTTTTTTAATGTAATATTTTCTGGCAATGTTCATTCTCGTATCCTTTTCCTTCTGACAGGCAGGCTTCCTCTGATCCATTCAGAAATAAAGCATGAATGATATCACATCACAGTTACTAGTATTTCCTTATTGATATACTTCCTTTTTTATGGTGTTTTCCCTTGGGACCTCTTTTTCCAACAGCATGTTCTGCTATCAGCAGGTTAGATCCAAGAGTAGAAAGATAGTTAAGACAGCAGACCTTAAAGTTAGTGGTCTTTAATGGAAGTGCAGAAAAAGAACTGTGTGTCATAACACACAATAATTAATACTTTCTAAAAAATACAAAAAGAGAAAAAAAGGGCTAAAAATGTGCTTTCATACAATAAATCTGCATTTAGAAGGTTTCCCACCACAATGCTGAAGAGATTTTCTGTCTTACCTTTTCTCAGATGAAGTTAATGCAGTCACTCACCTCTTTCCTCCTGTTGTCCTTTCCGTCCTTCCCACAGACATTCCTTCTCTTCTTTCCTGCAACCGAAACTCATCTCAGTTATTTCTGTCCCACCTTAGTCAAGCACAAAACCCCCAAGCCCACCTGCAACCTCAAGCCCCCAAAGCCCATGAGAGAAGCGAGACCTTCTTTGTTTGAAGTATCGGGATATTTTAGCTTATTTTTATTTATTTTTATATATTTGAAGGTAGGAGTTTTTCCAGGGGATACCACTCAGTGCTGTAATTAATCACCTGGTTTGCTTTACGCAGAATTTTTCTCCTAATGGGTGGTAATAAGAATTGGAAGTCAGCTCGGAGATGTAACTCTGTGTCTTCTGGAATTGATCTGACTGTTGGATCAGGGTGTCCCTGGCACATTTGTAGAACAAATTCATATGTCGGCTTCCACAAAGCACTGGTGGTGCCTGAGCTTGGCAGCTCTTCCGTTCCACTGCAAGTGAAACAAAATCCAGACTTTAAATCCGGCCTCTTCAGTCTGTTCCAAGACTGAAATTTAAACATGGAGATCAGAGGCCACCTCTCCCATGTTGGTTCTGGTTAATCAAGAGCTTAAATGGACTCCTTTTTCAGATGGGGATTGGATATTGTTGAAACCTTGAAAACATATATATTTTTTATTTTTTTTTTAAATTCTATTCAATGTGCCAGAGACGTTTGGAGAAGTATTGATCTCTTGTGGTTTCCATAATTTAAAGCATCTCCTGGATCAGGTAATCTCAACAGACTGGCACATCCACCTGGGCCAAAATTTCATGCTTTATGTGTATGTATTGCAAAAAGTGAAACGTGTTCACAACAGATTTGCTTAGCTGGCCCCACATTAATTGCTGCTGTGCCTACAGAAACTTCACCAGACACAGCCTGAACACTCGTTTTCATTTAATCAAGCTCCTAATTTGCATCTTGTATAAAGTTTCAGCTTATGACTGATTTGAAAAGGCTGCCCTGTCCCCAGAGGGTTGACACATGATATTTTACAGGGCATGATAAATAATATTTTTAAATCTTAAATAAACAAGGTCTCTGAGTGTTTTTCCCTGAAAAGTTTTCCTACATTTATGACAATTTAAATATGCCTCTTGAGAGCCAAACCATGAAGATAAAGAATACAGGACCAGACAAGGGAGCACTTGCATTCTGAACACAAAGACATTTCAAAAGAAGACAAAGCCTGACATTTGCCCCTTTTCTGGATGACCAAAAAATGCCTAAATAAATTACTAAATAGGCTTATTACAGGCTCATCTTGCTTTTTCATATACCTGCAGCAAAAAACTAATCACAGTTTAATGCATGAAAACCAGGTGACAGCATATTTGAATCCTGTACAAAATAATGAGCTGTATTTTCTTTTGAGATGTGTCAAAATAAAATACCACTGGGAGAAAGTGTGTCTTACTGAATCCTTTGTAATAGGCAACATAACCAGCAATGTGTGAAACCAGAGAAATTCAAACCCACACACTAAGAATCACCTTTAAGAGGTGGAAGAAGTGGGTTATCTTTTAATTCTTTTTTGGCTCTTCCTATTAGGATAGGAGAGGGAAAGGAGAACCCTCAAGAAGATTTTGGGATTCATCAGGAAAGCAGCTGTTTTATAGCAGAAATTGGTATTTTGGGGAATGTAATGCCCACCAGAGTGCACGAACCCAAAGTGGAGCTGCCTGGGGTTTCTGCTGAGCACAGTCAGGCAGATCTCGAAACTCAGTCTGATACGACCAACTGTGTTTTGGGGGTTTGTACTTATTACAAACTCTGCTGGGTTTGCATGGGGGAAAAAACAAAAGGTTGTGTTGTGCATAAGTAGTGAACCAAGGATGAATGAAACACACCCATGGGTCAGTTCTCTTTCCCTGGCTGATGTGTGACCTCAGACTGCCTCATTGAAATGGAAAATAAATAAAACTCAAATAAATAAAAACAAAACCAAAATAAGACACAAAAAAAAAGGGGAAAGGAAGAGGAAGAAGAGGGGAAGGGAAGGGAAGGGAAGGGAAGGGAAGGGAAGGAAATGCAAGGCAAGGGAAGGCAAGGGAAGGCAAGG
>JAYRBT010000181.1:2823795-2863526 GCA_036023395.1 Myiotriccus ornatus
GAAAAGAAAAGAAAAGAAAAGAAAAGAAAAGAAAAGAAAAGAAAAGAAAAGAAAAAAGAAAAGAAAAGAAAAGAAAAGAAAAAAGAAAGAAGAAAAGAGAAAGATGTCAAATACACCCTATTCCTTGGGAGAGCACCATGAAGAACTTCATTCTGCCTTTCATCTGAGTCTGTAGTTGCAGCAAAAGCTGCAGCTGATGGTTTGGGTTTTGCTGTGAGTGTTCTCACATGTGGAGCAGATGTTATCTGTAACTCCCATCACACCTGTTCTGCAGGTCATAACTGTACCTGCAAAGCTTCTGAACTCTTAAACTGCTGCTGTCCCTGCTATAATTCTCAGATGAGCACACAGTAAGTTAAAGTTAATTTAAGCAATAAACAGGTTCACTCAGTCGGAGTGAGTTTAATTTTATGCATTTTGGCCTTCCCATGCAAGCTCTATTTTAAAGACTACCTGCATTCCAGTTCTGAGCCCTCCCCTCCCGCCCTGAGCACAGCAGTAATCACCCAGGCAGCAGCAAAGAGATCAAACAAGCTCCCTTCAGTGTCCAGCATCCCTTCCTTTCCCATCTCAGCTCCTCTTTCATCCCTTTTCCAGCAGCCAGGTGTGCTCATGCCTCACCCCAGGGCCTTGGGCAGCCCCCTCCTGGGCACAGCTGGGCTGCTGTGCCCTTGGTGCTGCCACTCTGTGCCCCATCAGAGCTCCCCAGTGACATTCCTGCATCCTCCTGCACTTCTCACTGTCACACGGCCTCTCACCATACTCAGATGGGTGACAGATGCTTTTCATCCCCCACCACCCCATTTTGTCAGCAGGATAAAAATAAGTGATTTAAATCAGCCTCTCTTTAGTACCCAAGCAGTTAGCCCTGCCTAATATTTGTAGTCTAAATAATCACCATATGTGGCAGTGGGATACAAGTTTGTGGCCTTTTTTTTTTTCTTTTTTTTTTTTAAATAGAAGTTAATCCAGCTTTGAGCTGGATTAATTCCCAATGAGGCTTGGGGACAGACAGCTGTTTCTCTTCTTTGGCCTGGGAATACTGCCCTCAAAAATCCACCTATGCTAAGAATCCCTGATGGTCACAAGTTGTGCTCATTTTCAGACCCTTAGCCACGTTCAGGGACAGCGTCGAAACGGCTTCTCCAAAAAAAATAAAAAAGGTATGACATTTGGAAAGGTTTTGTTGACTCTTTTGCCATGGAATAAGAAAGACTTCAAAGCTCCCATCTTCATTTGGAGAGTTGGGAAGGAAGAATATTTGCAAAGGAGACATTTGACAGGAAAATCAGTATTAGCCTGTAGGGCAGGAGCGGAGCCAGATAAATCCTGTGCTGGCTCTTAAGGCTGAAACCTCATAGAAACAGTTTTAAGGAAACAAGCCCTGAAGTGCTTATTTACCCTGTGCCACATGACAAGCAGTGGTGAAAAAAAACAGCAGGAAAGAAGAGGAGCAAAAGAATAAATCAAATAATATTCCCTTGTATTTTTCAACCTGCTCATCCTGAAAAAAATAAGTTGACTCCTCTACCTGGGTTCCACATTTCCTTATTACACCTTGGCCTAAGTGCCCCAAAAACTATATCCAACAGCTATAAAAATTACACAGAGAGGCTGTTTTGGCTGGCAAACAGAGGAGCTGAATGATATCCAGTATGCATAGTTCATTAGAGTAGTTAGGGAATACTATTTTTAAAGTAAAGCTAAAAATCATACCTGAGGTTTGAAAGTAAAAGCAGTTGCTTGGCAAGATTTAAATCTCTGTCTCTGCGGTTCTGTTTTCTCAAAGAGATTAAGTAAGCGAGTCACCTCACACCTAAAATGTGTCTCAATTTGTGTTTGTTCTGCTCTTTTATTGCCAAGTTTGAAAATTAATAATTCAATGTTCTAATATTAGCTGTCATCTTAGCTGTGATAAAATTAATAATTCATCAAACCGATATCAAACAAATGCCACCTTTTTCTGCTGGATGAGGAATACACTTTGCTGCATTTGGGGAGCTAAATTTGGTGAGATCCACCACTTTATTTCGAGTGAAATCATATTTTACCAATTAATATATCATTTTATCATCTTCACTCACTCTGAAATTACCTCTAAGGAGGGCTGTTGCACAGCCACATAGGTTTTATTTTTACGACATATTTTTTCCACAGTGTTTTAAAAAAAAAAAAAAAGAATCTTTCACTCATTTTTAAGCCCTTTCCCTCTGATCATGCACTCCCAGCTTTTCCAGGGAAAGTATCCACCATACCTGCAGTGCTCTGGCCGAATTCCAACCTGAAAATTACACTCAGCCTGTCTAAACTCTTGCTGGAGTTTTATTTGGAGAAGGTTTCCTCCATTCCCTCAGTTGTTGGGGAGTGTTGTGAGTGCTGCTAAGCAGGTGCTGGTCCTCTCAGCAGGAGCTGACTGGGCTCCAGCAGTAGGTGAAGGGATTTCCAAGTGTGGAGAGCAGCTTGTGCTAAACTTGCAAAGCGGTTGGAGATCCTTTGGGGTGAGAGGTGCTATGTAAATGTAAGGTCACCGCCGTTATCTGGGGTGCAAATGCATCCAGGGCTGTGATTTGAAGCTTGGGGGGGGTGGGGGAGAGACAAAAATGAAGGAGGAAAAAAAAAAAAGAGAGGGAAAAAAATGTAAAAAAAAAAAAAAAGAAAGAAAAAGAGAAGGGAAAAAATATTAAAAAGGGATGCAAGAAGGGAAAAAAAGAGTAGGAAATAAAAAAAATTAGAAAAAAGAAGGGAAAAACAGGAGGGAGAGAAAAGGAAAGGAAAAAAAATAAAAGAGGGAAAGGTCTCGAAAATGTTTCCCACACACCCTGACACATGTTTGAAATTAATTTCTCTAGAGCATGTGTCTTCCCCAAAGGGTGGTTTCATAGCTTAAAAGTTGCACAGGAAAATGTCCTCCAAAGAGGAAACTCGTCAGGAGGATGGAGCAGGGACAGGCTGTGGCTGGTCCTGGGCAGGTGAGGAGATCAGCACGTGGTTCAGAGCTCACTCCTCTGCTGGGCTTCCTGTCCCAGCATGGGACAGCTGTGACCCTGTGAAAAAGGGGGACAAAGGAGAAAGAAATGCTCCTGCCACCACCCTGGGGTGTGGCTTTCATAGAGATCCTCCAACCAGAGAATCACAGACTTGAATTAGAAGGGACTTGAAAGCCCATCTCATTCCAAGAGAGAATTCCTTCCACTAGACCAGGTTGCTCTGAGCTCCATCCAACCTGGCCTTGGACATTTCCAGGGATGGGACAACGACGCTTGACAAAATTGGCACCTCACACACAACTGCTACCCTTGTTGTGCCAGACTGTGGATGGCAAAGTTGCCCTCTTCTTGTCCTACTGTAAAGTGGGAGCATTAAACAGTAAACTACTTAGTTTCTGCTTTTTAGGCTTTTCAAATGTTTATGTACTTTACAAATGCTTCTCCCTTCACCACGAAATATCAATTTGGTCTTTACAGAAAACTCAGTAATTTAAATCATTTAAATCACTGCTGCATCCCACTCAGAAACTCCTGACCCCTGTATTTAGAAGTTGGTACCACATCTTGCTGCAAGTCCACCTCCACATTATTCCATCTTTTCTTCATATTCGGATTCATCACAGAATCACAGAAAATCTGTGTTGGGAGGGACTCTAAAGATCATCTCGTTCCACCCCCTGCCATGGACAGGGACATCTTACTGTAGACCAGGGTGGTCCAAGCACCATCTAACCTGCCCTCTCAGGTACAATATTGCATAAATCACATTGAAATACTACAAATATCACATTCCATACTGCTTTAGTCCCCATATGCCTCCATAACTGACCTGCCTCTTCCCTTTACCGTAACCAAACTCTCATCACCACCTTCTCCTCACTTTCTTTTTTCTTCCCTTTCTCTTTTGCTGCTACTCAGCTCCTGTATGAACACCCAACTGGGTGACAAGGGATTGGGATCACTGTCACTTAAAGGGAATGGAAATTGAACCCGAAAGGTTGGATTCCGTGGGGAAATTTCAATTTGACAAATTTTCTGAATGGATCTCTCCTAACCTTGTTGCATATAATATATGCATGTATTGAGCTTAATTTTTGGTTAGTATCAAAATGTATTGATCTGCAAGATAAATATTGACTTGACCTCGCTTTCTCTCAGTCTATATTTACTCCTTGAGTCAATAAGTCCAGAAACTGATCTGACAGGAGTCAATAATGGCTTAAAATTCTCAAAATAGCAGCTTAGCTCTAAGGTTACCATTCTTTATTTTAAAGTTACTGCCTTAAATACATAAAATGCTCAGGAGGACTTAACACTTTACTGCACAAAGCTATTGGGGAAATGATCAAATACCAGGAGACCTTGATGTGACTTCAGGCCAACTGTGCCATTTCACCACTGGCCAAGCTCCACTGTAAATATTTTAATAGTGACCTACTGCAGTCCATCTTTTGCCCTGTGTCTCCTAAAAAATTTGAGCTTATCTCTGGAGGTTATGCCTGTGTATCACTGATTGGATTTGTCAGGGCTAAACTGTCTTCAGCCTTGGGAAAATGCAAAGCTTGCCACTGGGTAAAGGTTGCCATCACGAGAATGCCCTCTCTGCCTTAATTTCTCTGCTTAGTGAGGTGGTAATTAACCCAGCAAGATTTTTAGTGTCAAATGGGATCATGCTCTCTCCCTTTCCTCCTGTGTGGTGGACAAGCCTCCGCTGGATACTACAATCTTCATCCCTACTCATCTCATGGTGGCCTTTCAGCAAAGCTCTTTGGGATTCAGCAGCTCAGTTCTGATTTTTGGGGTTCCTTACAGAGAGCTTTCATTAGGAGTTAATTTAATAACTCAGTTATTTGAGCACAGTGTTGCTCTAATATCTGAGGAAAGCGATTTTAATTGATGTAAGGAAAACACTGACAATGTCAAGTGTTGCCCTGTCCCCCAGAGATTGGTCACCCTTCTGTGAAGCACAGGAAAGACAATTAAAATTAAGAGAAAACAGCAAAATGAAGAGAACACAGACAAGAGAAAGACACTTAAGGTTGACCCAATACAGTTTTTTAGGATGAAACTGTCAAATATTCTTTTTTTCTCTCACTCTTAAAGGAACTAAGTAGTGTGTCAGGTAATTTTAAGTGTTGCTGAAGTAGGGGAGAAAAAAAAAAAGATTGGTCCACATTTTTTTCCCAGGAAAGGGTCCAAAATTTAGAATCTGTAATTTTCTTTCAGGTTTTTGTTCTTTTGAGGCTTTTATTTGTCTTTTTTAACATTTTTTTTAATATATGTAGCTTTTAAAGAAGATGTAGTACGAGACCCTGGTTTTGTATTAAAATAGTCTTATGCTGATACTCATTTATCTGCTTATTTTAAAAGTAGGTGAAGCATGAAGCGAAGCATGTAATAGACTTAAGAACACATAGGTACAATTAAATGGGGAGGAAAACAATTACTTGTCATTCTTGCTGTGCTAATATTACACAGAAAGGACTACCAGTGGCTGGAAAACAGTTTTCCAAGCTGAAGGAGAGGGGGAAAGAAGCTGAAAAAAATCCCATATCCCAAATTCCACAGATGCAGAAACCCATGTGAGCAAAATTCCTAAAATCGGAGGAAAACAGCCACAGCAGAATTCTTAACAAGCCAGGAATCATTGCATGGATAGCGTGAGATGTTGTTTCCAGCCCCTGCTACTGGGAACTTGAAGGAAGGTTTCTCTCAGTCATCCATCCCAAAGCTGTTCCAGGGTGTAATTTGCTTTAATTAAACAAAGAGCTCTGGTAATTCCCTCATCCTTGGGCAAAAGCTCCACTCTGGGGCTGTGTAAGGAGTTAACAGAGTCAGGCATGGAGTGAATCCACCTGGAAAGACAGAAAGGGGTAGGACAGGGCAGAGTTTGGGTAAGGAAGGAGCTGAGATGGGTGTCCCCCTTCCCACCAGCCTGCCCTCGCTGCCCCTGAGCTTGGAAAATCCTCATTCCAAAGAGGAATGAAGTTTTATACATTCTAGCTAAGATGAGGAGTCCTTTCCTAGAACTGAAAAGTAAAATAAGATAAATCATTCCTAACCCGACCAGGCGCATTTCTATGAAAAGAATCCCTGATTTCAGGAATCTGCAGCCTCCTGATGCAAAGAAAAATTCTTTCCTGAAAACTTTCCAGCAGCCTCTGTGATTTTAATTAAATAGCAAAGACCATGTGTCGAAATTCACAGTCTCCGTCCCCATTTACTAGTGGGTGTTGAAAATAACCTAAAAAAAAAAAAAGACATTTAAAAAAAAGTAGTTTACTCTTTACTCAGCAACTTGAACAGATTTCAAGTCATTTTGTAGTTGGGAGGAATGCTCACAAAGACAGAGATTTTCTTGACTGAGATCATCAGAGCCCAGAGCTGAAGCAATTGTGCAACTGAGAAATGGATTCGGGCTTAGTTCACAAAAATTATTTACTCCTTAAACTATTCATTCACACCTACAAGAAAAAAAAAATTTTAAAAAAAAGGGGGTTTAGAGAAACTATCTCCCCTGATATCTTCAAGATGACGATCAGAGCAAGGGGTCTGTTTTTCTCCACTAGCCAAAGGCAGGAAAGTGCTCGTCCAAGGCTCTTTAATTCAATAGGTCCCCAAATTGTGCCTTTGCATCCTCATCGCCTGATCCTCGCAGAAGGGAAAGGCTGATTTTCATTTTCTGTGCTCTAACTCTCTAATAAACAATAAGCAGATCACAGCCTCCCTCTTTTGTGCGGGTGAAAATAAGCATTTTTTTATTATTATTTTTTTTTAATATTACAAAAAGGGACAATATGCTAAAAATATGCAGAGAACAAATATCATCTGTACAGACTGGAAGAGAACCTTCATAAATTAACCTTATTAGTGCATTACTGTAAGCGAATGCCAAAAAAGCTCCTAATTTGCATTAAGATAGATTTTTCAGGTTGGCTGCATGATTTAATTAAAGAAAAGATTAAGAATCATTAAACAAGCTGCTCTACCTTGCAATAACAGAATTTATATCTGATTCAGGTTAACGAAAACACAGATGGTGATTCAGTAACTGTTGAGTTGCTGTAACAGAATGAAAATGATCCCATTAGTTCTCTGGAAATGTGAGGGAATTTGAAAATTAGCATGCAGATACATTGTATGGTGCTAGACAGCTTGGTCTGCTTGGATCATCACTGATTACTCTTTGTTTGGGTTGGCAACACTGAACTTAATAAATGAAAAAATGTTCCAGTATACCACAGTTGGAAACTGTTCAAGGTTGAAATAGGTGTGCAGACTTTCAAGAAGAGAGAGTTAAGTAAACAAATGTCAATCAATTTGGGGCTGGCAACGTTTTTTTCTCCCAGAATGTCTGTTCTTGAGAAGCAAGTGTCATCAAAATTGAAATCCTTTGCTTGATACATATGTTCATGTGGTATTTATTATTACAAAGGTATTTTAAATGCAGATCGTTCGTTTACAAAGGAGCCTCGACAGTGTTTTGGTGCTGAAAGCGGAGAAGAGCTCTTAGGAAAACGAAAGTCACTGACAAAGAAGTCAAACTGGTTGCAAAAGGAGGTTGTAAGAGGAGAAGATGAAGAATACAGGTAAAACCCCTTCTAAATATTGCAGTGGATTCACTAAGGCCCATCAATGATCACTGTCCCCCCACCTGGGAGAGCAGAGCCTGGGCAAGTGCAGAGTTATTTTGCTCAGCATATGACACTGCCCAGGTGCTCTGGCAGAGACAACTCATTATCCACTTTATAATACCTGAATCACAGCAGCCTCAGCACTCGGAGCAGGAGATTTGGGTCACGGACCTTGCTGAGAACACTCACATCTACACCAGGATTTCCAACGTATATAGTGACTCATTCCATGGCATTAACACTTACACAGCGGAACAGGGGGGTGTCTTCTCCTCCCATGCTCCTCCTAAGAGGTTATTTTTCCTTTTCTTTCTGACTTCTTAATTTTATTGCAAGCGACTTTGAGGCCAAAAGGTTGTGCGTAGGGCGTTACAACAAAAGTGAGGTTGTAACACTCAGACTTTTAGGTTAAAATGTTCTTTGCTTATCACGTGTTAAGATCTTTCAGAAATGATGTAATGCACCAGGGACTGCGGCGCTACATTTGCAACCCACCTTTTTTTTTAATCATTAATTGACATCATATAATAATGTCCAGCTCGCTACTCCCAAAGTGATGGCAATTAATCTTGTGGGGGGAAAAAAAAAAAATTACATTTTTAGCTTTTAGCATGGAAAGGTCATAAACAGGTTGTCTTTGGTTTGACTGGATTTTAACCATCTGATCAAACTTTTTTTTTTTTTTCCCTTTGACATTTCTTGAATGTTACCTTGTTTTTTTTAACACTTACATATTTCAAGATTTGTATTTAAGAGAGATAGCCTCAGCAACTTGGCAGCATTTAAAAGCTCACATGTCATTACAAACAACGGTGTCTTAGTTACAAACGAAACCTTTGCTGTTCTTCCATGAGCAGCACTTTTTTATTATTTTTGTGGCTTTAGAAACTGTTCGGTGCACAGGCAGTGATGGTACTGCAAAACATTGATTTTTAATATTTATTTTTTTTTTCCTTCTCTCAGTTCTGAGCCGTGGTTTGTTCTCAAACAAGGTGAACCACGGGGAAAAATATCATTAAATATTTTTCTCAGCACTCCAGCTTGTCACAGGCTGGCTAAGCGTCCTGTCTTTGTACTGATCACGCTGCTTGCAGTTTTCATATAATTGCAAATCCCTCTCCCTCCTCGGCTCCTCGAGCAGGGATGTAAAGGACTGTGGATTGCACAGAGTCTTCCCTGTGAAATTGTACAACCGAGGAAGATGTTAAGGGGTTATGCTGTGCATGCCAACGTCAAGTGTGAGCTGGAAAGGATTGGATTACTGACTAAAGAGAATAGATCAGGATATTAACTGCCAGCTATCGAGTGATCGCAGGATATTTTGGTACTTGCTGCTGCAAAACTGAGCAGATCTTTTTTAATAATTCTCTGTTGCTTCCCAGAAAGCTGTGAGGAGCAAGAGAGAGGATATTTGATTTATATTTGCGCATTTTTGTCTGGATGAGGACTGTGAGAACCCAGCGGTTTTTTGGTTCATGGGAGATCTGGCACATCTCTCCCTTGGTTTTGATTCAAGCGGGTTCACATCCCCCGAGTTTCACTTTGACTTTACATTTTGAACAAATCCAAAAAAAGTCAAAACAAAACCCTGATGAACCAGCTAACTTTCACATGGTTTCCACCCAAAATTTTAAACTTTGCCCCCTTTACAAGTGGGAGACTGTACTCAAAGTGATAGGCTTTCCAGATGCCGTTAACTGGAGCTATTTTTAAGTCAAGCAAGGAAGATGACCCAAATTATTTTGATTTTTCCAGGATGAGGGGCTCCAACATCCAACTGATCTTCTCAGAAACCCTGTTCACCAGAGAGGTAGTTCTGTGAGCAGGAAAAAAAATCAGAGCAACAAAAAATTGAGGCCTCTCCTGGCATCTTCCTTGAGAAAACACGAATATGTCATTCCTACCTTCACCCTTGAATTCACTTTCCCTGGGCATTTCAGGGACGGGTTAAGCACAGCAGAATTTCTGGATGTAACTCCGGCCAGAAGATGCCATTCCCCTCAAAGATAGCTTTCTCACATTCCGTGGGGTCATCTCAGATGGAAGCTCCAGCAAAGGCTTTTGGATGCTTGTCAGGACCTTCTTGTAAACGCTGTGTCCTTGGCCGGTTCCAGAATACCTCCCGTGTGAATTTATCACAGAAGAGCAGGCACACGGTTCTGGACCTCATTAAAAAAAAAAAGAAAAAGAAAAAAAAAGATAATGAAAAGCAGAGAAATCTCTGAGCATTCAGGAATAACTTTCCCAAATATCCTCAAAGGAGAATCACAGAATCGCAGAAGAGTTAGAGGTGAAAGGGACCTCTGGAGATCTCTAGTCCAACACCCAAGAAGGTTAGATAGCCCAAGTCAAAGACCTCTGAGACCCACTTGTTACAGAGGCCACTTTTTAAAAAGTATTATTGCACAATATGAATGTATTATACAATAAAAGCACTTTAAAAAAAAAATATTTCCCATTTTTAGTTTATGCTTCTGCTACATCCTATTTTATCACTGCGCTTTTCTCAGCTGATTAGACTCAGATAAGAGTTACATTTGCAGTGAGTTTTTTTGGGTTTGTTTGTTTGTTTGTGTTTAATATTGGATTTAAATATTTCCTTAAAAAATTATTTAATACATTTTGCAATGGAAGTTTGTTACTCACATCAACCGCCTTACAATTCTTTGGTATAGATTAATAGTGTTGCATTTACTTTTCCTATAAGCAAATAGAGGTAAACCCCACATTTTAAGCATTAAATGCAGTCTTTGAACACTTTATCTTTCTCACTCTCCTTATTTTTTGCTTTACATTTTCCTTCCTTCTTTTGGCAGAAATGTCTTTGCATCTTCAGGTTGCTTGGTACTCCCAAGCAAGAAATTACAGTATCTGGCAGCTCTACCCCAGGTTATCTGCACACATCTAACACCAGATCTATAGCTGACGTTTCACAGGATGCTGGAATGTACTCCATTATCTCTGTAAAAGCACTTTGTAAACTTGGATGGGATTCAGTTAAGAAGCCAAAAACTATACCGTGGAAATTACCTGACCAGTCAAGTCTATAAAAAGTGAGTTACAAACAGCATAAGCTAAAGCCAATAATTCTAGCAAATATTCCTCGAGCATCCCATAAGCTTAAAATGATATAATTTAAAGAGAACATTTTAATGCTTTACCGTGAACAAATGACAAAAAAATATTAGCTGTGTTTGTCTGAAAAATTGTCAGATTTTAATACTTGAGCCAGGTTGATTGCAGACGTGTTTGGGATCTTGGATGCTGGCAAACAGTGTGCAACTTTTAGCTGCACTCTGGAACAACCTCGTGGGTGGATTATGGGACCCCCGAGAAGCACCGGGCAGCTCTGAGCAGTGCTACTGGATCAGACCTCAGCCTGTGTTCCCATGACACTCAAAGGAGGCAGAAAAAAGGCACATTTTCCACAAGTTTGTAAACATAACGCAGCTTCCAGCAAAAGTGGTGAGAAAATTGCAGAGATTTGGGTTTCCTTTTTTTTTTTTTTTTCTTGCAGGCATCTACTCCGTGTCACTGGTGGGAGCTGGGAAAGTAACTGTTGCAATAAAATGGACCATGGGCCCTTTACAAAACAGGATGAAATGTTTATATTTGGCTAATATGGTGATGGATTTTAGAAAAGCAAGCTAAGATAAATAAACATATTAATTATGTGTCAAACCACAGGACATCTCTTAGGACACTGTGATGGGAAGACTCAAATGTTAGAGCTACCTTTGCCTCATTTCAATGTATTTCTTGATGAGCTTTATTAACCTTTAGGGACAAATGAATCTCAGAAATAGTATTTGCTACTGTGACCTTCCGTATTTCCTCCTCAGACTTAAAGGGAGGGTGATTTCTATCCAAAAAAGAATCTAGATGGTCGCAATATATATGATCCTAGTGACTTAAATACATCCCTGTGTCCAATGGGACCTAGAAACCAGTGCCCTTGTGTCTAAACTGCACTGGAAGTGATTTAGTTAAGGAAGTACAAGCATTTCCCTCCTTTTCTACTCCTACTGAGAGAATTTTAAAGTCACTCGGCTCATTCCCCTTAATCTCTCTCCGTAGCCCAATAAAATGGATAATTTTCTGTTTCTCAAAATCAAAAATCAGAGAGAAACTGCACACTAGAAGGGCAGAAATATCTTTCAGATTCCTTGCCCCAGTGTACAGAATAAATCCTTTCATTAAAGCAACTCTCTGGTCAAGCTGACATGTCTATTCTTTTTTTTTTTTTTTTAATTCCAGCCTCCTGTCAGTCTGTAATTTGTTTTATTTTAATTTGCCAGGGTGCGTGAATGCTTCAGATTGCCCCAAACGAAATCGGGGCTGTCAGAAGATGCGATGCTGCGTCATCACGCGGCCCGTGGCCAGGAGCCAGCTCTGTCAACACTTGGCTTTGTACTGTCCGGGGGAGAGAAGCTGATTCTTCAGCAGTGTCTAATCAGTTTAAAACAAATCTGGAAGATGTTACTAGAAGACAAGATGAGATCCAGGCCACAGCAGCCTCTGCATACAAAGAAGTGAAGGGTTTTGTTTGAGAGCAAAATTAAAGAGGTGGAAACAACACTTGACAGCTTCAACAGGATTTTAGCTGTGAGTTAGAAGGAGTGCACTACTGCTTTAGGAAACTGGACTACTGGTACCTTGTTATGTCCTTTCTGCTGCACCAGCAGAGATGAATCTCAGGGATTCATCAGGGAATTAGATCTCCTAGTAAGCAATAGAAAATTTCCTGTACATTCATCTCAACCTTCCAGTAACTAAAGGGGACCTCCAAGAAGGTTGGGGAGGGACTTTTTACAAGGGCACGTAGTGATAGAACAAGGGGGGAAGGTCTTGAGCTGAGAAAGGGTACATTTAGATTAAAGATGAAGAAGAAATTCTACCCTGTGAGGGTGGTGAGGTCCTGGCACAGGTTGCCCAGAGAAGCTGCAGATGTCCCATCCCTGGAAGTGTCCAAGGCCAGGTTGGACAGGGCTTGGAGCAACCTGGTCTAGTGGAAGGTGTCCCTGCCCATGGCAGGGGATGGGACTGGATGAGCTTTAAGGTCCCTTTCCACTCAAACAATTCTGTGATTCTATAATTTATCAAGTCCTCTTTAATTCTCGAAACGAAACCTAAGAGGAGTAAGTTGAAGGGTAACAATGACAAGAAGCAGTTACCTAATAAATCACAGGAGGTGTATATAGAAAAGTTAAATACATGCTTTCAATTTATGGAGCAACTTCCATTTGAGTCCATCAAAAGGTTTCAGAAACTAAATGTTTTCATACCCAACATAGATATCAGTGAGCTCCACATTTATCTTTCAGTGTCTCATCTGGAAACCTCCTAACAGCCCTGGATCAAACAAGTATGCTTACAAATGAGAAACTCCGAAGACTTCCTTTGGGATTTGTTTCTGGAAAACTCTATTTCCTTCTGACCCCGTGTTGTAAAGGAATTAGGGTAGAAACCAAATCTTTCTTTCCTCTTTGCAGGCACCGGACCTGGTCCACAGGTCCCAACAGAATATGACCAATACACACCTTCCCCACTGCAGGACTGCACTGCAAGAACAAGTGTGTCATTTCAGTTCCCAGAAAGGGAGTGGAAGTAGTTAGAAAAGTGGTAGAGGAGCAACTGGAACCTTCTCTTACTGCTGCTGAGAAGGCACTGCAGAGCTAAGAGAAGGATGTGTCTCTGGGAGAGTCATGTGCTGGATTTAAATAAGAAAACAGAAAGCAACCCTTAACAATACTTTTAAAACAATCAGATAAGGTGTTTTATGAAACAGCTGTTGCTGGGAAAGGGAGAGAAAAATGAGAGTTGTCACAGGAAATTTCTCCACCAACCTGAAGGAAGCCTTCAGGTGCTATCATGGCTTCCAAACTAGCGGGAAGGAGTCAGGAAGGAGCAGAAATGTGCTTTCTCCCAGCTGCTCAGTGGTACCTGTGATTTTCCACCATCTGCACCAGGAAAGGGTTCACCCTCAGGAGGCCAGGTATCTTCAACTGCAACAGGTGCCACATACCCTTTTTCATTACCCTTCCTATCCCACATGTTATAATGATGAGATTTAAGTTATTTCCTTGTTATTAGAGGGGAAAATAACTCCCAGTGAAAAGAAAATGCTTTCCTTATTGCAGACACAGAGTCCCAGGATGCATTCTTCTTTCTTATCACCTCAGAAAAAAAGAAAGAAAAAAACCCCACTTTTTTCCCTACAACATTTTGTCCTTGCTGTTTGTCTTCTCCAGAGATCTCTTCCTTCATTCCCTTCCCTTTGATTCCTACCCATGTTGCTGATGTCATGGTCATTGGCTCCATTGACAGGAAGCAGAGTTTATCCCTTGCCCTGTAGGGCTGCATTTATTAAACCTCCCCAACTTTATTCAAGTAAAGCCTGGTGAAACATTCTTTTGCCTGACGTGGGAATTAATCCAATATCTGAGTTGAGAAAAATTCCTCTACCTCTCTGTAAAATGCTGTAATTCATCTTTTTCACTTTACATGAGGCTTTTTTCTCATGGTCTGTGAAGCAGGTCAGATTACCTTAGATACTTTGTCAGTATGTGAAAGGATAGGGTATTAGAAGCTCTAATTTACAGTCTCCTGTAACTTACTGTATATAAAATACTGAAAGATTACAGACCCACTTCAGTTAAACCCCCAAATGTCTGCAGGTTTAGCCAGGTTTGGTCACAGAGCCATTGCTTTTAAGCCCTGCAGGACCCCTGATCTGATGTTCCCTGAGCAGTGTTTGAGCTACAGAGTTTGAGCTACTCCTGCTTACCCACTGAAGCCCTGGGTCAAACTTGACTACTTTGGATTCTTGAATTTTCCTCCTTATATTTCCTGAACCCCCACAACATGCTAAAGTTTATTACACCAACCTCCGCAGCCAGTGGATCTAAACCTGTTCAGGTTATAGATCAGGAAATGTAATATTGGTGTTCTAGCACCATGGAACATTTTTTAATTAGCACAGGGCACTGCAGAATGCTTTAGTAATTGCTTTCAGCCTCTTTCATAGAATCACAGAACAGTTTGGGCTGGAAGAGATCTTGAAAAGTTATCTAGTCTAACCTCTCTGCCATCAGTATCTTCAACTAGACCGGGCTGCTCAGAGCCCTGTCCAAACCGGCCTCGGATGTTTCCAGGAATGAGGCATCCACAACCTGTCTGGGAAATCTTGGCTCACTCGTCCTTTCAAAGCAATAACTTCATTTTCTTTCTTATCTTTTCCTTTTTTGCCACTTCATTGTTGCATTGACAGCAATGGGCAGGAAGTTTTGAAACCTTCTGTTCACTCTCACTTTCTCCACTACCCTCACCCTCACCAAGATTTCACATTGTCCACCACAGAACATCCCCACAATAAAACCTGACACCACAATGGACCGATTTACTAATTTACTATTCACAAACCTTGTGGCTAAACTAATTTCCATGCCTAGCTGAGGGACCAAGGAGAAACCAACACATGTTGTGGCAGGAAAACCTTTGGCTGCTTAAGTTCATCTCGCCCCCAGTTCAAAACCCTCTGGGCTGAAGCCACGGCAGCTGCATTGCTTACCTTGGGAAGAGGCAGAGGGGATGCTGCATCCCTCAGTTTGACTTCCACATCTTCCTCATCTTTGGGAGACGATCCCAAGCATGAATTCTCCACAGTGAGGAGCGTGGGCTGATTTATAATGCAGTTCCCGGCATGGAAACTGGTCTGCGGATAAAGACCTGAGTCTGCAGCATCTTCCATCAGCACAAAGCGCACAACTGTGCAAGAAACCTTTTCATAATCATGAGGGAAAAGAGAGGGAAAAAAACCAACCCAAACTCTTAAACGTATTCAGACTCAGCTGGAATTCGGACCAAGAGATGGACTAGCTACTTACTTATCCCCGAGGCACATTCACCCCTCTCTATAATTAAGCTCTTGGGCTGTTTTGTTAGTATTGAGAAGCAAGCTTTGCCAAAAGTCATCTGGCTTTCTCCCTTAGAACAGTGACAGGGGGTTTTTTTCCCCCCTCCTTGCTAAAGAAACCTTTCAATTCCATTGCTTATGTGCTTTAGGTATAATTATTTTTTTTACCTTTCACAGTGTTATTTCCTACCCATAAAATTACATAAAAATGGTCATCAGTGAGCCTGCTGAAAAGAGCAGCCACCATACATTGCAGAGAATAACCTTAATATTTACAGAAAAAAAAAAAAAGACCATACTTCTTTTAAAGATCTTGCTCTAAACAAACTGAATTATTCATGCATAGAATTGTACAGCATTAGAACACCTGTTTTCAATCATGCATAATGTAAAATCACTCATTACCTCACAAGAGCCTCTACATCTCCAGCAATCAAATGGCATTGAAACAGCCGAACAGGTGCTTGGCAGGTGGATCCAAACAGATGTTGTGGGCTTGGTTGTCTTTTCTTGTACAGGTGTGGTGATCTTGTTTTCAACAGCATAATTGCTATTTGAATAGGTGATATTTAATTCTTACGTGCTTTAATATTTATTTTTGCTTCTTCAACTCCTTTTTTTTTCCCCACTTTGTGAACTGCACAGGCTCGAAGCAGCTTATGGGATGTGTGAAAGCTCGGGCTTGAAACGTGAATGATGCAACGGAAAGTACAGTTCCTCTCACTCAAACCTTCATGCCACAAACTGTTGCCTGGGAAACTTTGTCCTTTTGTCCAGACAACTCGTGCAAAGCCACCGCAGAAACCACCAGACTCTCATCTGGGGTCCAGCATTCCCTTCCTGAAGAATATTTAAATGTCTGGAGATATGATAAACCTCCATAGAAACAATAAATCAAACCAGGAAATGGAGAAGATCTCTGCATGTTTTTCCAGGATTCAAGGATGCACAATTTAGACTGTGACTAAAAACTCCAGGAGACTTAGCAAAAGTTGCAAAGGAAAAATACATCACTGACAGAGAGCAGGGTTAGATTACGGAGAAATTCTTCCCTGTGAGGGTGGGGACGTCCTGGCACAGGTTGCCCAGAGAAGCTGTGGCTGCCCCATCCCTGGAAGTGTCCAAGGCCAGGTTGGACAGAGCTTGGAGCAAGCTGGGCTAGTGGAAGGTGTCCCTGCCCACGTCAGAGGGTGGGATGAGATGATCTTTAAGGTCCCTCCCAAACCAAAACATTCTAGGATTTTATAATTACAAACCTTGACTCTGCTTCTCAGACTCCCACCTTTCATGTGGGCACACAGAGCAGAGGCCTTTTCTAAGCCGGGCTGTGGAAACCAAGCTGCAGAAAACACTGAACCTGCAAAGGAAAAGTAAAATAAATTAAAATAAAAAGGGAAAAAACCCATAACAGAACCCCCTTGGAATTTACAGGAAATGAATCAACAGTGGCCAAAAAGTAGTTTGGTGCTTATTGCCTTCAAGCACCGATTACTGGCTCGCCAAAGCAGACATTTTCCCACTCCTACATCAGTTTTCAACAGCAAAGTGGCAAATCATTAGAAACAGCTTTAATCTTGGCACCCTGTCCAGCATCTCCAGGGAGCGGCCAAGGACCGACAGCCCGTGGTGACAGTTCATTGCCCCGACAAGTCACCTCCCCTCGGGCTGTGTTTGCTCCTTGTGGTCCAACATCAGGGGACAGAGACAAACACGGGGTGCAGTGACCCACATCAGGGCTTCACAGGTGGGGTCAGAGCAAAACAATTCTTTTAATATTTACATATAATGTTTGTAGGGTGTAAACAACTGACTTGTTTTGTGTCAAACCACTGCGCGTGAACGAGCAGAGCAGCAAAGTTTTTGGACCTGAGCTGCCACCATTGAATTCTTGCCTGGGAGGGTGGGGAGGCCCTGGCACAGGTTGCCCGGAGAAGCTGTGGCTGCCCCTGGATCCCTGGAAGTGTTCAAGGCCAGGTTGGAGCAACCTGGGATAGTGGAAGGTGCCCCTGCCCATGGCAAGGCTTGGAATAAGATGATCTTTAATGTCCCTTCCAGCTCAAACCATTCTAGGATTCTATTATTTTACAACATAGAAAATAATTTATTCAGTGTCAGAAATACCATTTTTCTATGAGTATAAGCATTTCCCATTATTTCCAAGCAAGAATGGTGAAAGAACCTAAGAAATCAAGGGATTTACCCCACTGAAATAGGTGCTTATACTCCCAGTTAGTAGGAACAGTTAAATAATCTGTCCTGAACCAAATATGACAGAATTTAGGTGACACAATTACATTAACAAGTAGGGTATGAAGACTGATAACTACACATAAATATGTACTTCCATATATCTACAGCTCCCACTTGCAAAGACAAGATGTATACACAGCATTAATTCATGTGTTTATTCATGTGTAGCAATTAAAACAAGGAGTAAAAACACCTGAGAAAAAGTTCTCCCAGTCTCTGATGGCTTCCCCATCCAAACCAAGCACATGCCTTGAAACAGAAAATGCTAGAAAGAGCAGGTGTCTGCAGTGACCTCTGCACAACCTCCTTCACACCAGCCCATCCTTTTCCTGGGCTCCCTCTGTGGTGAGCAAATGGGCAGGAGGGCTCAATCCCAGCTGAAAAGCTCCAGAAAACCTTCCTTCAGCACATTTCCTCAGATACTGTGAAATTCTTGTATTTCTGGGTCAGATCTGTGTGAGTTCTAATGGAATAGAAGTTACTTCAAACGCAAGAACAGCAAAGAGAAACAAAGTATAGATAAATCAGTGTATCCAGGATGAAATTAAAGCTCAGCAAAACACTTCTCAAAGTCCATTTGGGATTATTTTCTGAACACTTTTCTTTTTCAGGAGAAAATATAAACTCTTACCTTTGACACAACAGGTCCATCTCACAGCTTCAGCACAGCCTCAGCATCTGCAGACATCCCCCAGTGCTCCTCCTTTGACCTCCCATCCAGCCCCAGGTACTGGAGCTCATCTTTAACCCAGGATGAGGTGGTTTGGGTTGGTTTTGAACATTTCCACAAAGGACTGTTTGATCTGGAGTGCTGCCTTCAGGAAACAGAGCTGCTCTCGTCCTCCTCTTAAGAACTTCTGACCACTTTTTGCTGCAGGATCTTTTCCCACATCCTTATCTCCACGACCAGGCTTCAAAGGACCCCGTGCTGCTCTTCCCTTTGACACCCCTCTCCTTCCACACCGCTTGGCTTGGGATGGGTCTGCGCAGCTTTTCTCAGCGATGTCTTTCCATTCGTTCCTTGCATTTAGTTTGTGTCTCAGCTGATCACAGAGGCAGCATAGATTGGTCTCTCCAGGATGCTTCTGATCAATTTTCTTTTCACATGAAGCATGAATTATTAACAACCACCCGGCACTCGAACCCAACTCACTCCCGAAGTTTCACGCAGCTTACAAAAGATATAAATGGATTAGTAACTCCAGTATTTTCCTCAAAAGATCGGTCAGTGCGGGCTGGATAAATTCCAGGTGGGAGGGGAACTTCTGAGACAAAGAACTTCTGATGAAAAACATCTTTTTCATTTATGGGCCAGTCACAACCCTTCTGTGCCCAAGGCCTAAGAATTCATTCGATATCACTGTGGCTCTGCATATTCACCCATAAAATGGTCATTTTGCTCTTCTCAGAGAGATGGTACAAAGGGTGTATGGACTATGTGGGGAAATTAAAAGGCTTTTAGCCAGGTACAATGTGCTCTCAGTGTCTCACTTACCTGTGATGTGCATCCAGCAGTTCCTTCCCTCAGCAGTGCCTCTGGAGCACCGTGGGCTGCACACTCATCTCCATGGGGTGAGCAAAACAGCAGCTTACAGTTCATAGAATCACAGACTCATTAAGGTTGGAAAAGCCCTCTAAGATCATCAATCCAACTGTTAATCCAGCAGTGCCAAGCCCATCACTAACTCGTGTCCCCAAGCACAATATTTACAGGATTTTCGTTCAAGGCCAGGTTGGACAGGGCTTGGAGCAACCTGGGATAGTGGAAAGTGTCCCTGCCCGTGGCAGGGGGGTTGGGACTAGATGCTCTTTAAGGACTCACCCAACCAAAAAACATTCTGTGTTTCTGTGATACCACCAGAGGAAAAAAATTGAAAACCACTCAGAGGAAAGACATAGCACCGCAAAATGCAAGCAAGCCTGTGCCATCCTGGGGCTGGTTAACCCCATTTACACGGGTTTTACAGCCCACTGCAACAGTGACTCCTGCTTTGCCTCTCCATCAGCATGGAGACAGCTGTACCCACATGAAGACCAAAACCAGGCACTGGAAACAGTTATTCCAGCTGTTTAGGTGTGCAAAGATATGCTTACACACACATGTACACACATACACAAAATCATAGAATCACAGAACAGTTTGCACTGAAAGGGACCCTAAAGATCATCCAGTTCTACCCCTGCCACAGGCAGGGACACCTTCCACTAGCCCAGGTTGCTCCAAGCCCCGTCCAACCTGGCTTTGAACACCTTCAGGGACGGGGCAGCCACAGCTTCTCTGGGCAACCTGTGCCAGGGCCTGCCTACCCTCTGAGCAACAAATTTCTTCCTAATCTCTAACCTAAACCTGACCTCCACCTTAAAGCCATTCCCCTTTGTACTATCAACAACAGGACAATTTATATAAAATGTATTAAAATCACATATTTGCATAAAGGGGAACGAGGTGCTCGATACCACACCTGGTGCAAGCCCCAGAGCCCAAACTTCCCTGATTCCCACCCGATGGCAGCGGGGCTGTGGCTGCCGGTGGCTCCCGGCTCTGCTTTCAGCCCGACAGCTGCAGATCCCAGGTGGTCTGACATTTGAGACAGGGGCTGAGGGGAAGATTGAAGGTGTTTCAGGGGAGAAGGAGGCTGCGAATAACACTGAGCCCTCATCCAGATGGAATCGTTCACGGAACAACCTGAGATACTCTATTACTGTCCATATGCCTCCTAGGTCTCCAAAGGCCAGCCTCCACTGATTTATTAGAAATCTGCCTTTTTTTTTTTTTTCCCCAGCATTGGTTCTTTCCAAAACAGGGTATAATGTGGGATTTACTATCATCTGAAATGCTCCTTTTTAAAAATCAGTTCTTTGCATAAGCTGGTCTTCAGAAATGCTCCAATAATCACCAGATTAGAGAGTATTTCAGGATGGGAGCCCCCTCTTCATGTAGCCTTTAAACAAATTTCTCCCTGACACAATGAGTGATAAAACATTTTATAGGGCATTTCTGTGATAAGTAAATGGCTGAAGGCATGGAACCAGTAGAATAAAAGCCACCAGATATAACTCTGCTAAGAGTCTGACTTACACTTATTTCTTCCTTTGCATATAAGCCTGGAAGAATTATTTTATTGTTTTAGCACTGCAAACAGTTGTTATTAGTGTATCTTATTTATAGCCAGTTCTTTGAGGCACTATAGTAATATAGAAAAATATCAGTTATTTCATCACACGGGTGAATTTAATGAACCTGAAGGTGTGTGTTATTTTAGCACTTGCTGTAGCTCCTGTGAAAACCCAATGGTGCTAAAATCTGTAAACCTGTCACTGCTTAAGTAATAACCTTGTTAAAAGCATCTTCATTTAACTTATTTCAGCTTCTGCAGAATGCAGGTTTTATTTTATCAGGATAGGGAATAGGTGTTTCCAACCAAACCACTTATTGTAAATATAGTTAATTGTAGTTCATTAATTTATTCTCAGTGTTATTGCTTTTATTTTAACACTTAGTTTAAATTAAGCATTGTCTAGAATTGAGTTCCCATTTTCGATTTTTTTTAAACAAACTCTTAATTTATATAAAATATCTTTGGTTAGAACAGTAAATTTTATTCTGCAATATGGAAAATGCTCTTTGCATTCATTAATATCCCTTTATGCCGCAAGAAATGAGCTTTCTTCCTTAACAGCAGACAGGAAAACAAAATGAGATTCCTTTTTTTTAATCTTACCACTGTGAAATTAGGCTTCTTCCTTTCATTTAAAAATATAGAGAAAATGAAATATTGATGGCATGTGTTCCAAATTATCAATTGATCCCTGCAAATGTACATCTACAATTATCGAAATCCTGGCAATAAAAAAATGGGAACTCCCTGCTATTTAGCACCATTCAGCAGAAAGAGAAGTGCAATTTGCACCATCACTTTTTTTTATAGCACCAGTGATACTTCCTATATTATTACACCGTGGAGTTGATTGTGACAAGTGATACAAGTATCAGGTTCCCAGTAAATTTTTACAGGGTGGGCAATTATCCATCCATTAATACATTTTTGTCTTTGAGGCCTGCTATGCTCCCTGGTGCTGTATGGCAGACACATGGCATTCCAGGGATAAAGACCTCCAAAACTGGTGCTGAATTCCAATATGGAGCCATGCTTCTGATGGCAGAGAGGCTGCATTAGAAACCCAAATGTGTTGGCTGCTTTGGAATAATTAACAGAATTAGCTATCCACGATGCTTCCATTAGACTGTCATTCCATTGGGGGGTTATTTATTTTTTTCCCCATAATTTAGCTCTCCTTTCCCATGTGTTTCTGTTTCAGTGCTTATTGATCCATGCATGACTAATCTAAATCAGAGCACCATCATCCAGGAGAGAGCAACACCCCCAACTGGGCACAAAGCTGACCTGGACTGTTCAGTCACTCCTATCATCACAAGTTTCTGCCCTGCTCAGTCTTGATTTTAGTTTGCAAACAAGTTGAAAATATAAATAAACTTTATTCTCTCTCCTGGTTTTGGTGTCAAAACCCCTAAGGGGATTGGCAGTGCTTACCTGGAAAGCAAGGATGTGTGAGGATGGTCAGCAGGCAGCCTCTGAGATGGCAATAAGGGATAGAAGTGGGACTGAAGGCATCAGCATCCCCCAGGGCCTTTGTAAACATCTCAAAGCCAAGGTGGGAGCACCCAGATCTGGTCTCCAAGACCCAGATCTGCTCCGGTGCTGATCAAAGAGGTGAGGGGTAGGAGGAGGAAACACACACTGCTGATGAGCTGTTTCTACAGCAGGGTCATTCCACCAAAAAATAGGTTTTGTCTCAACCCAAAAGAGTGTCAGCGTGCCCTGAGAGCTACAGCAAGAGGAGGAGGAGGCAGCAAGCCAAACTGCCTGTGCCTGACTGTAGGATCAGAGTTTAGGGCAGAAATTAGGATGCTTCAAGTCCCAACAGCTGCAGTATGTCTTCAGGATCTGAGAAACCAGACCAAGCAATTGAAAAGGAATCCAGTTGTTTAAGCTTAGACTGGGATTGTGTTTGTATTTGTTTTGCTTGTAACCTTTCATTTCCAGCCTTCCAACTAAAAGCCTGACCTTACATCTTGCTTAATAAACCTTTTGAAAAAGCTTTATTTAATCATTCAGCCTGGCCTGCGCTGCAGGGAAGATGGATGGGAGGGAAGGGATGAAGCTGTGGAAGCACAGAGGCACATCCCACGGGTGCAGGGTGGGGAGCTGGGGTGTTCATCCTGCCCTGCTGCCAGCAGGAGCTGTGGAGAAATGCTGCTTCACACAGCCATAAGAGCTCCTGTTAAGGATTAGTCAGGAGAGATCCTGTGCTAAAGCATCTCACAGCACTCACTGCAGAGCATTCAGTTGAAAGAATACAGGTAGCTGGAAGTGTATATAAAGGGATCTAGCTGCTCATGATCAAATATGATTTAGATATAAAATTCATGTGTTATTTTGGAGCAGTTGGTGACCCTGGAGCCCTGGGAGCTTCACTGCTGTGGAGCCAGGGGCCCATGACCCCAGTTTGGTGGGAGTCAGCATCACCATGCCTCTGGATTTCCTCCTGAACTCTCCTTATCCCTTCCTAACCGTGTTTGTGAGACTGGATTAGGAGCTCCTACATGTCCTGGGTTTATCTGGATATGTTGTTTGAAGAAACCTTGAGCCTTTTCTGCCCCAACCCAAGGAAAACTTCCAGTTCCAAACATCTGGCCTGTCTCCAGAAGACTCCTTCTCCTGACATCCTGTACTACCACAACCCACAGAGGAAAAAGAAAAGAACCCCAAATACAGCACACAAATACAAGTACTGAACACAGGGGTGGGAAGGAGGATTGAGAAAGGCAGCACTGGAATCTAAACCATTGCTTCAGACCCTGCACCACAGCTTTGTCCAACAATAAAGCTGGGAAGGGAAAACCTGTCTGAAAACCAGGATAAAACAGCTCAGTAGCAGTTTTATACACACACTGCATTGACTTAGGCTGATTTATAGCTAAAGCTATAGCTATTCATCCTTAGTATTGAGAGACAAAATAATTCCAGGTAGGATTTCACACTAGTGATCTGTTCTTTTTATAACCTAAAGCCAGCACGATGCAGCTCTGCACCTACTGCTAGTACCAGATGAGAGTAAAGTCAATACTATGTTTATGGCTGTAGTGCTAAAAGTGTAAGACTGGATTTAAAATTATTGAGCAGAAAATTTGAATTTAATAAGATTTTTCATTAAGCCAGCATACATTTATCCCTCACACTGACACAGTGGTAATAGCAATTTGACCCACATAACTTTTTTGTTTCTTAAGTTATACTATTACAGACCAATTACATGTTCTTTAAAGAAATGCTATTAATTATTGAAACATTAAAAAGCTGAAGTCATTGTTTTTGTGCACTTAGCACAGCTTTTAAGACAGATTATAGAGAGAGAATCTTTTGGTAGAGAGTCTTAAAATATTCACCGATGCTGGAACAATTTAATGAAATTCACATTTATTTCAAGGCTTTTTTTAATTAAATCTATTGGTTGTTGGTATCCGTAAACCCTTAAGAATAAACACCTGCAGTGTTTTATTATGTAAAAAGGTAGTTTAATTGCATCATATTTATCACAGACAAATCAAGCCCTATTCAGAAGATAATAATGACACAGTAATTGGACCAGTAATTGGTTCAGGATGATTCAATATTGTACTAATAATCATAAATACTACTGTCTCCTGCTTTGGTACAAGGCTGACACTATATTATAGATTGGATTTGGTGCAATAAATATCCATGAACTGGGTCCAGTAGTGCCTTGGTCCTTAGTTCAACTGCATTAGTAAATAACAGGTATCAAATAATGCATCCTACATGAGCAATCATTCCCAGAGGGAAACATAGGGAATACTGTGGTTCTTTCTGCAGCTGGGAATGGATGGAAGTGGTAATGGCAAAAGTACTTTTTGGCTCCTTGTGTTAAGCATCACCATTTGCCTCAGAGATGTTTCCACTCCAAATAAACTCTCAGGGCAAGTTGTAAAGCAGATCTGTTTGGTTTAAATACTTTTTGGATTTTCACCTATTTGTTGCTATTTGTTTGCATTCCTGACAACTGGAGAAATGGCACACGACTAGGAGGAACAATTTTCAGAAAATGCCGAGCATCTGTCCTGAAATCCTCCAAGGAAGAAACAGAAGGGTGGCCAAGATAACCCAGAACTGGGCAAACCAAGTTCCACCACCAGTCAGGGGATACAATCAGTGGGGTCATGAACCCCTGGAGATGGCCACTGATGAGCCACCAGAACCCAGCAAACCCTTGGCATCCCCTGGGCTTATGTTCTCCACAGAAATCAGTATTGCTAGTGCTTTCTTTAACTGTATCTTTCTCATGCATTCCCCATATTTTCCCTCTTTGGTCCAGAGAACCACCACCAACCCAAGGAGGGTTCTCCTTGCTCCCCACCTCCTGCCTGGCCACGAAGTGGGTCTTAACTGTAGCATTTTGGCAAGTCACACTTTCTATCTCAGATGTAAATGGCTTTCTCTTATAAAACGTGTGATTTCTTTTTCGCTTACAAAAACAACTCTTAAAAATAATAATGATAAAAAGACCATTCTTGCTTCCTTAGTCTGACTGAATGTGACATGAGACACTTGGGTCTGAGCTTCCCAAACACAGATAGCCCTAAGTAAAAGTACTTCTATTCATACTTCAGCAGTTGAAAAGATATGTCAAAGTTTCAAAGACTCTACAACTTCACTGGATTTCACCCGGAGCTCTGAGCACAGTTTTCCAGATTCTCCTGATGTGGTTTGAGCACCTACTTAGTTTTATGTCATCATGATTTCCTTACCATGTTAATTAAAGCTTTACTTATGCCAGTGGTGCAATACAAATCGGCACACCTGTACCCAACCATAACCTACTTTTGTGACCTGTTTTTATTTGCATGAACATAGAACTTTGAGAAATATGAAAATACAGAAATAAAGTATGGAAACATTTTTACTTTTCTTGACTTGTGCAAAGAGATGGGGTGGAAATATAATCAAGGGCCTGATGGCAAAGGCTGGATGGTAGGAGGTTGCAGCCCTGTAGCCAGTTGCTTGTTTATGGTGGGTTGATACAGTAGAATGTGATGCACAAAACCCTCACATGCCATTTAATGATCACTGTGAAAATCACCCCTGTCCCCACTGCTTTCAGCAGACACTTGGCGGCCCCGTGGCACTGTTCCCTCACCAATGCTCTGGTCTTTCAGAGGGAGCCAAAAGGGAGTGGAGCCTCATTATCCCCCAAACAATGATCCTTATTCACTAGACAGAGCAACTTGCTTTTCATGGACGTGTTATACAGCGCAGAGCTGGAATAGAGATAACATATCCCTTTATCACCAGAACAAAAGCTCAGGGTCTATGCTCCTGGCTTGGAACAATGCCCTCGGAGCCTTCACTGATAAATTTGTAAGCGTTTACCTCTTCTCCTTTAATTGCTCTGCACTGGAGGGAGGTGCAGCCCGGCCCAGGTACCACCCGAAGGTGGATGGTGATGCTGAGCCACCATCTCTCACGCACAGATACAGCAGCACTGCCTGACTCTGCTTCTCCTTCATGCACCATCCTGCTTGCTTGACACTTCCACCCCAAAACACAGCACCTGAAGGCTGGAGGGAAGGAGGGAGGTGAGGAATGCACACAGCCAGAGAGACAACTCACGTTGTTGTAGGAGGTACTTGCGGAAACCTTTAAGACTCCCCGGCCCTGGTGTGGGCACTAAGGCTGAAAGCAATCTGTACAAATGAAATGCCATGGCAGAGTGGCACCAAGGGACCAGTTCCCTCATAATGGAGTCGAAGTGATGGAGCCCAAACACAGTGGTTAGGCACTTGTCCTGCTACGTTGGCAACGAGGGGAAGGCACGCAACACTGAACCATCCCTTTTAATTTTTTTTTCCCTTGGTGCTCCATCCCCAAGCCACTTTTTTTCCCTTTGCCTGAGTCTCTCTTACCTTAGCCTTGCACAGGGAGGAGGGAAAGGTGAGAAGACAGGAGAGCTATCGCTGTGCACAGGCAGGCAGGCAGGCAGCAGAGGTAGATGAACAGAATGTGTTGAAAGCATCATGATCCAGCGCCAGGAAATAACAGTTAGCATATCCCTGAATGACATTTACAGGAAACCTATGTTTCCTTTTCAGGGCCATAAGCTTCAACAAACTGGTGTGTTCAGTCAGCCCTTCCCCATGTACAGTATGGATGCCACAATTTTCTCAGCATATGCTCAGCTGCGTCCTTCTGATGGCATCCATGTTGGCGCCTTTCCATCTATAGGCATGGAGGGATGTCTTCATCTTCTGCAGGAGTCTGGGGCTACTGCCAAAGGCAGGGATCCAAGCACCGCAGGCAAGGAAAGTGGATCATTTTGGTTCCTGAATAAGGATTAGGCTTTGCAACACCTGAGCAGCGAAAATCCTGCAGAGCCTCCGTGGCCGGAGCCAGGAAACGCCGCGGTTCTGCTGGATATTGCTGAGCTGAGCCCTATTAACCAAGGTGAATGTTTGCTGCAGAGCAAATTAGGGGAAATTTAGGAAACAAACGGCAAACAGGCAGCCACATGCAATGTCCATATAAAGGCTTCAGTGGGTTTGGCTCTGATGTTTTCTCGATGTGTAATGGATAACAATTCCATTATCTTAACCCTCTTCCAGCTCTCACCTAAGGAAAAATCACACAGCCTGTACTCTGAGAACTGCTTTACTTATGTGAACCAGAGATCCCTTTGATCTTTTGTCATATGCTGCTGAGGAGCCCAGCATCAATACCATCCTAAGCATCAATACTAGTCAAATCCCTTTATTATTTACTTCTCTATTTTTAATCATAAACAGAAAAAGAAAAAAAAAGGAAAGAAAAAAAAAAGAAAAAAATCCTTCTATTTTTCCGCCAGAGCTTATCTGGTTTTTTGGTCTTTGCAGAGTATGGGCCAAAATGTACTTTTCTTACTTGAGAAAGGAGAATTTCCCTGAAGTAAACAGGATACCCAGAATTAAGGGCAGGATTTTGTCTACACACTGTTTTATCCAATCTACGTGTATCGTCTTTAATACACTTAGGAAAAGAGAAGGGAATTTATCTGGATATTAAATGGCCTTGGAAATCATTCTCAACAAGGAATAAAACATTCCCTTTACATAAAATCACATTATAGAAAAAGTGCTCAAGTTAATTTAAAGAGAAAATTTAGAAAACAAAAGCCAAGTCACAGCCACACACACAAACTCCCTTCCCTCCTGCTTGAGGAAGGGAACTGAAATATTTCCTCTCCTCCTTTACTGAGCAGCTCGTTTTACAGAAATGAGAAGGTAACCTCATCGATTAGCAGTGCATAAAAGCCAGGCATACACAGAGCAGAGAGAGGTGATATGGATGGGAATTAAAAGCAGCTTTATGGCTCTGCACCTGATCAGGAAAAAATCTTTTTAGCTCAAACACATGGAAGTTTTTTCCTACTTTGAGCCATTTTTCTTCTCCTTCTTCAAACACGTGCTTTTCCCGAAGAAACTATGACAACACACGGCTAATTAACAACAAAGAATAATTGAACTATGGCTCTAACTATCTACCTTTAAATCAAAGGAAGAAGGCAACCAATACTAAAATTTAATCTGTCCTCTGGGGCTGGAGACAGCTTACAGGTTCAAGTCAGATAGCAAATGTAGCTAAATGGCAGTCAGAAAAGATCATGTGACTGGGGGCTAAAAACTAATTAATCTCCATAAAGCTGTAAGTGAGGTAGGTAAGATGACTTGAAATCTGATTACATTATTGCATTTAAGGAGGGAAAATGCAGCATGTATTTTTCATGTTGATTTTAACCACCTGAGCCCTTAATGACATTTTGTACCTTGAAAGAAAACTCATATTTCATTTATATTTTAAAAGACCTACAAAGATGCTATTGTCATCTGCAGAGAATTTACAAATTTAGTCTAAATAATGTTGCTATGAATCACAGGGAGTGCATTTCTAAACTTTTTTTCTGGTGTAAGCCAGAAGATTCCATATAACTATGGGAAGCTGTAAAGCAAAGCATTTAACAAAAGCTGAAATAAATCTTAGGGAAAAAATAATTTTACTATATACTCCAATAGAGGAGGAAAAAAAGGCTCTTGCATTCTAACTGACTGTTGACGATGCACGTTTTGCTCCTCTGATTTGTAAAAAATCTCCAGTGTTCAATTTTGAATTAGTGGGAACACAGCATTTATTATGATTTCTATTATTTATAAACGGCTACAAAGCAAAACCAAACAAGCCAAAAATTCTAGGTGGGTGGGAGACCCCAATTTGGTGAATTTAGTCAAATCATGCATGGAAAAGACACATTAGGACGTAATATTTTTTTATAGTGTAGGACAGACGATAGAATATAGGATGGAACAAGGGGAAACGGCCTCAAGTTGTCCCAGGGGAGGTTCAGGTTGGATATTAGGGAAAATTTCTTCATTAAAAGGGTGGTTAAGCCTTGGAACAGGTGTAAGCACCGTCCCTGGAAGTGTTCAAAAATCAAGCACACATGGTTTAGTGGGCAGGGGGTTGGTGGATCAGAGGTTGGACTCGAAGATCTTGCAGGTCTTTTCCAACCTTAATGATTCTACAAATAGAAAGGAGAAGAGAGGAAACAGAAAGCTGCAACCACGTACCAAGCTGAAACCAACCCTGAAGTTAATTTTCCAGTCATGGCTATGGATCGCTGTGCATAATCTCTGCTTCTTGTGTAGCAGCATCCATGTCAATATTCCAGAGTGGAAACACCGAGAAAAACCAAACAAACAAAAAAAAACACCCCCAAAAAACAAAACAAACCAAACAAAAAACCAAACAACCCCCCACCAAAAAGACAGAGGCATTATCAGACTCAATCATGTGTTTCTGAGATTCCATACAAGCAGCACCTGACAGCTTGTGCAGGGGGCTGAGGCAGGGACAGTTTTATGTGATAAAAAAAGTGTACTTTTAAAATGTTCGTAATATACTTGATATATACTTGCTGTACAAGTATATAGTGGCCATAAATAAACAGCATTTAACTTAACAAGCACACGTTTATAGGTATAATAATGGCATTTTGCACTCCTGCAACACCTTTGATCCCAGAATTTCCGAGTCCTTTGCAAGGATTAATTAATTAAGCTTCAACACGCCCCTGCACCAGATGTCATTAAAATACTTTTTATGGCCCGCAAATTCTACAAAAGACGTGCTTGTATTTCATGTCTTATTGTGCCTCCCACCCAAAGCAATTACTTTTCTCCTCACTTGGCTGTGTGGTGGATGGGAGAGGATAGTGGGGTCCTCCTGCCCCACTGGGCTGGCAGATTCCTTCGAAGTTTTCAGTCTCTTCTTGCTGATTAAAAAATTCAGGGGGTTCACGTCTTCCTGAATTCAGGGGTTCACGCCACGTACCCATCCCTCAAACAGCTTTTCCTGTCTTGCTCCTAAAACCTCAGATTTTCCTTCCCTGCCACCTGTGTTGCTTTTTGCTATGACTGATCTCCCTGAAATGCTCAAGGATTTTGCAATTTTGCTATTTAGAGTTAGGAAGACATTTTTCCCACACGGTGAAACTGCCATGTGGCTGCAAAGTGCCCTCCCTCCCCCCCCCCCCCCCCTTCCCCTGCTTTTTCTCTCAGGAACCAAATCACTCCACTTCTTACATCTTTATTCCCGGTTTTTGCCAGAACCCAACATGAATTACAGTTCAAACCCTACTTGCAAGTGATTTAAGGTAGAGCAACTTGGCAGTAAAACTCGCAGGGTGAGAGAGTGTGTTTGTAAAGTCTGGCACAGACGGATGCACCTCCTTGCATGAACCCTTAGCCTCGATGGGAAAAGACAGAGACATGGGAATTAGCTCTCAAACCTCATCCTCTGCTTATCACGCTTATCTAGAGCTGGCAGTGCATCCTCTCCTGGGCTGTGATTAGTAGAAAACTCCCACATGGAGCAAAGTTTGACTCTCTAACTTAATAGACTTAGGAGAAGCCACGCAGGCACTTGAATTAAGGATTTTATTACTGTTGGGCAATTTCTGACACCTTTTCCTCTTTCCTCCCGCTTCCAGAAATGGACTCTCAGGTACCTAATGAGATCACAGCGCTTGTGAGGATGTTAATTCAAAAATCACTCCTCTACCTAATCTACCATTTACAGAAAGAGGTTGTGTTTATTGGTCAGCAGTCAAATTTGAGCAAAATATGGCCAATGAGTTCAATTACTGGATAATATAACTAAACACGCTCATAGACAACTTCACTCACATCACCTCCTAAGAACACACCTGAAAATATCTTAATGTCACTAATATATGCAAACAGACAGCTTAGCCTGATCTTCTCTTGACCTACCTATATTTTACTCTGAAAAGTAAAATACTTAAAGGGAGCTTATAAAAATATGGATATTGACTTTTTACATGGTAAGACAGTGACAGGATAAGGAGGAATGTTTTTAAACTGAAGAGGACAGGTCTAGATTAGATATTAGGAGGAAATTCTTGACTATAGGGCTGGTGAGACACCGGATTTGGTTTCCCAAATTCCTCAAAGCACCAGGAGATGGATCTTCTTGAGATCCAACAGCCACATACACTCCAGTGACAAAATAACCCTTCCAGAGGGACAGGTTGTAAGGGCTTTGGCCGTGGGTGGTTTGGTGACACACATATACAACTATCCAAGACATCTTTGTCATCCCACTGGCAAAAAGTCGTAGGTTCTCACTGAGCAAATATCTTCCGACAATATAATTTTTTTCTGATGATGGTCAGCACAGTCTCAGAGTTTACTTTACCCAAACTGCATTTTTGCTGCTGTAAGAATGGCTCACCAGAAACCAATTTTAGGTTGCCGTACCATCCTCCAGACACTGAGCACAAACCACGTCACTGCTCCTACTTTTAACAGATGTGCTGTCTCTCAGTAGCTGCAGCTCTCCTTCGGACTCAGCATTTCCTCTGTCACTGTGCCCTCTTATTCAGACCATAAAGAGCAACTGTCTGACCAGCAGACAGACATAACTCAGCTCAAAGCATGGGTTTGTTTGGCTTTTCTATAGCCCTGTGCCATCATGTTTTGTCACGGGAGGTCTCGTGCCAACCGCTTTTGAGAAACGCTCTGCTGACCAGCATCGAGGGCAGCCTGTTCCTTAAAAAAAGGTACTTTGTGGATTCCTTCCTTGAGGAAATAAGTTTGTTCCTTCTACAGTGGAATGAGAGGGAATCTCCAGGCCAAACTTCAGATTCCTGACATAATTCCCCACCTACTCAACTGCAGTTGTGCCCCAGCACAAGCACGTTCCCAACACGTTGCAGCTTCCATGTGCCTACAGAGAGTAGGAAAGACAGGACCCAGCAGAAAAGTGTATTTTCCTTCAGTGAAGAGAATCCTTTAAAGATAAACCATGATCTTACCTTTTTCAGGTCACTTAGATAATGTAGCTGAGTCCAGCTGGGCTGAAAATGTATTTGCACCATACGGATGTTGATACCACAGCTCCACGTGCTTAAATATTTAATTCCACTAAGGTACTGTACAACCAAAATACCTTGGCTTAATTTAGGTTGCATCTGGAAACATGTCATTTCGGATGCCAAGAGGTAGCTTTCTAATTTTTTCCTTCTCTCTTCTCATAAATCTACAATTTCTACTCTTAAATTTTAAAGCATATAAAAATTCAACTTTTTTTTCTTTAAAAAAAGATAATATCGTAATCAAAGGTTTGGCTCTTGGTCTGCATAGTCCTTGGTTTTATACATTTGAGGTAAAACATCAGATAAAATCTATCTGAAGGTACTTTACTAAGAAAGATGGCGAGTAAATTCTGGTTTAATATAAAAGCCAATTTAACTATTAATCACGATTACAGATAATTCTTAATGTGACACGATATCATTTAATTTCCAAAAAACTAGAGGAAGTGACAGCACACATTCTCTTGAAACCACCTAATAACACCATGCAAAGAAACCCTTTATAACCATTTCTGTGCACAGGTCATAAATTACCAATCAGACACATAGAGCCCATTTAATATTTTAAAGTCTCGTTTTTGTAGCTTCCTTTTTTTTTTCTTTTTTCCCTTGTTCATGCTTTGTGTTAACAAATACGCTCGGCCATAATGAAAATAAACCTGCTGAAGTCTCTGTGGCCTGAGACAAGCTATAACACATTTCTGCACCACAGGGTGGGCTCATGGGATACCTACTGAGAAAATGCATCCCCTCTGCGCATGCCCAGACTATTAAAATGAATTGACATGTTAATGCTGACAGGAAAAGAGCACAAGAGAGCTTGCTAAATTACTGCTCAGTCAGGCACTAGGAATTCCTGAGTGGCTAACTCCTGAGCAAAACCTGCAGCAGGGAGACAAGGGGGGGGAAAAAAAAAAGAAAAAAAAAGGAGAGGAAGAAAGAAGTGGAGGAGGGGGGGGAAAGAAGGGAAAAAAAGTGGGTGAAAAAAGAAACTTTATTGTCAAACGCAACAAAACAAACGCTAAGGGTTTGTCACGTTAGAAATGCACCTACTCATAAATCATAGGGATTTTAATCATACCTGCCACCTCAGCCTGCTTCTCCCCTGAGAAATTGTTTTCTTTTTGCTCCCTCCTTCACTCGCTTTCAATTATCTGGAAGCTGTTTCTGCTGTTTATTTATTTATCTAAAGTTCACATACAGTATGCATGCACAAATTTCCTCTGGGGGCCTGAGCCCAGGCAGATCATACGAGGATGCGGTGGAGCGTGGCAGCAAACATCTCAGATGAATGTACTCAGCTCCGGAATCCTGCTTTGGACCACGGTGACAAGAGAAGGGGAGGACAGAAAGTAATTAGTGTGTGTACAATGATGGATTATGGCTTAATATTCAGGCATTTCACCTTTGGACTGGTATAGGTAGGCCCGCAGGACGACAAACAAAGTCCACATTCTCGCCGTGGAGGAAAAAAAAGAAGGGGAAAAAAAACCCCAAAAACAAACCAGAAACAAAACCCACCAGGTTTTCACTCTTTTAGCCACGTCCTCTAATTGTTTTAGTTGAATTTCAGACCTTCAGTAATTTGGAAAATTATATATTTACATATACGTATACACACCCATGAGAAACCTGCAGGGCAGCTGCTCGGTGACTTTCTGACAAGCTGGCACAATGTTGTTTTTATGTCTCACAGCTCCTATATGTGACTTTAGTATTACAGAGCAACTCAGTCTTTCAAATTTTAAGGAGAGAGTGAACTGCCAGTGACCTTTTCTCAGCTCTGGGAGGTGAGTGTGTGGTACAAGATCCATCACGACATGAAGATCTTACAGACAGCTTTAAGGAAAAAAAAAAAAAAAAAGATATAATTTTTGCAAGTCAGATTGAAGATAAAATAGATGAGGAGAGCTTAATAGGGAGTTACAACTACAGGTTAAATAGAGTTTTAACTTCAAAAATTAGTTTAGAGCAGATTTTGAACTGTAAATGTGTGTATGAGGTTTACAGCAGCTTTTTTAGGGATGGTTGAATCTATAGTTGCTATGCAGGATATTGCTCAATTAAAGGAACATCTAGACAGCTCTCCCATTTGGAACATTTGTAGAAATTAAATAGATCACATGCAGTTTGACATTTTGCAAAATAAAAGAGTAACTGGGGCACCGTATTGTTTTTGCCTTTTAAAGAGAAGTGTCAAACTCACCCCACGAAGCTTAGCTGGAACCAGAATTTGGAATTCAGGTCCAGATTTCTTCTCCCTACTGCTTTCTCAATAAATTAATGATGCTCCAGTTAACTCTTTCAGCACCACACACTTCCCATTAGATATTAGATGCACCTTCAGCCTCATATTTTGAAGTATTCAAAACTTACTTAGGCAAATCCATATGAGGGGGAATAGTTACCTGCTATGACAGACTCTGCAGTTCAAAATTTCCCTCTGGAGGCCATAACCTGGTTATCAGACAAGTCCTGTGCTTCATGTTCTCTAAATAAAGGCCTTTTTTCTGGAGGAATCCAACCACCTGCCCAGGTGAGGTGTGGGGTGAGAGTGTGTTTCTCAGAGCCCTCAGCATCCCTCCAAAAGCCAAGGAACCCACAGACCTTCACACGGGTTTATTTCCTGTGCAAACTCTGCCAAAAAAAATGGAACAAACCCTTGAGATCAAGGGGTTTCTGGTGTCCTGCGGGACTTCAGTCCTCTCACATAAATCAAGTTCATGCTGTGGTCGGAGCAGATCGTGCACCAGATGAGGAGCCACAAACACTTATGTATGTGCCGTCTTTTAAACATTTTTAACAGCCCCATTAAATGTTGTCGCATAAGCTAAAAATTAACTGTGAAGACACACTTTTTCTCACATTCACTACAGCCGAGCCTGAAACCAAATCCCAGATGTTCCCAACAAAAGCCATCTTGAATCCCTGTTTTCCAAAAGAGGGTTCCAAAGAAATCCGGGGGGGTGTCCCTTGTCCTGATTTCACGGACAACGCCAGAGGCTGAAGTGGCTTTGAGGGACCTCAATCCAACTCAATCCTGAGCTTCAGTCCAGCTCAGGACAGCCCATATCTTATGTCTGTGCATGAGAAGGCTTCAGGGTGACCTAACTGTGGCCTTCCAGATCCTGAAGGGAGCCTACAAGAAAGCTGGAGAGAGACTGTTTACAAGGGCCTGAATGACAGGGCAAGGGGGAATGGCTTCACACTGACAGAGGGCACGGATGGGTTGGATACTGGCAGAAAATTCTTTACTGTGAGTGTGGTGAGGTCCTGGCACAGGTTGCCCAGAGAATCTGTGGCTGCCCCATGCCTGAAAATGTTCAAGGCCAGGTTGGATGGGACTTAGAGTAACCTGGTCTAGTGGAAGGTGCCCCTGCCCACGGCAGGGTGTTTGAATAAGATGATCTTTAAGGTCCCTTCCAACATCTCCCATTCTATGATTCTGTGTTTCTATGAGTGTTCACATGCTCCATATATATATTGAAGACTCTAAAACCCAAACAGAACATCCCAAACACACACTGCTCTGTGAGCACTACTGCCATGTTTACATTATTATCCAAACTGGATCTCATTCATGGCCTGGAAAAGAGCCTGTTTCCCTCTATCTCTCCAACTTACCTGAGCCAGAACAAATCCCAGGTGGTTTCCTGTGATCACAACTTGGTTTTGAAAAGCCATGCATGCTGTCCGCCTGCAGCTTCTTCCACCTGAAGATCAAAGCCCTGAAAGTATACAGTTCACTCAGAAATGCCAACTTCCTTGGTATAAACGACATATTGCACATTTGGTGTAACTTTCATTTCATTTTGTAGTTTAGTTTGCAATCTCAGATATCAAAGAAAGCCAAACTGACA
Source organism: Myiotriccus ornatus (assembly GCA_036023395.1). NCBI lineage: Eukaryota > Metazoa > Chordata > Aves > Passeriformes > Tyrannidae > Myiotriccus > Myiotriccus ornatus. Next base: position 2,859,965 of record JAYRBT010000181.1, read on the forward strand.
AAAGCCAGCTTGCAAACCCATTCAAGTGGAGTTTTCAACAGTTTACAGAAATCAACCCATAGTCAACTTTATTTAAATCTTCGAGTGTATAAAAGGCTGCAAATTGTCACAGTAAGATAGAAGCATAAAATCATAGAATTGTTCGAGTTGGAAAAGTTGGATCTTTAAGATTGTGTCCAATCATTCCCCCAGCACTGCCAAGTCCACCACTAATTCCTGTCCCCAAGTGCCACATCTACACAGCTTTTAAATCTCTCCAGGAACGGTGACTCCACCACTACCCTGGTCAGCCCATGCCAGGGCTTGACAAGGTTTTTGGTGAAAAAATTTTCCCCAATATCAAATCTAAAGCTCCTCTGGCAGAACTTGAGGGTCTGAACTCTGGCAGAACTCTTGTCCTGTCACTTGTTAACTAGAAGACCCTGACCTCCACCTGGCTACAGTCTCCTTTCAGAGAGTTGTTGGGAGCAATAAGGTCCCCCCTGAGCCTCCTTTTCTCGAGGCTGAATCTCCCCCAGCTCCCCCAGCCACTCCTCACCAGACTTGTGTTTCATCCCCTTCAAGAGCTCTTCTCTAGACATGTTCCAGCACCTCAAAGTCCTTCTTGTAGTGAGTGGTCCAAAACTGAACCAAGTCTTCGAGGTGCCTCAACAGTTCCCAGTACAGAGGGATGTTCACTGCCCTCATCCCTCTGGTCACTCTATTCCTGATACAAACCAGGCCTTCTTGGCCATAATTTTCATATATTAATGGGAACATAGAGGATTGACAAGAAGAAACATTAAACAGTGCCAAGCAGTAGGACATAAAAAGCCACTTGTCACTGTTAGTTGCCACCAGTTGTAGTGAAGCCTCTTGGTTTGGTGTCCCCCTTCAGGGGTGGAGAGTGGGTCTGAAGGACTTATTTTGGCACAGAAATCACTCACAAGCACCCAGAATTACTTAGGACTTACCTGCACAGGACAGGTGTTTCTCCAATCTAGGTTTTATTTTGCTATAAGCTCTTCTACCACCTTGAGCTCCAAACTGGAAACCATTCTTTGACAGTGTTGTCCTCATGGATCCATAAAGGATTGTAAATTATCAGTCACCCAAACCTTTGCAAAAGGAACATCTCTAGCAAACAGTCCAGGTATCACTAGCAATAAAATTACACATTATGGGCCTTTTATGGAGTTACATGGATCTAGATAGAATAAAAATGCCTCACCCTCAATTTCATGTTACTCAGATGACAGGAATCAATGCCAAAGTTTTGACAGACCTTAAATTAAAACAAACAAACAGACAAAACAAACAAAAAAACCCAAACAAAATCCCCAAGCTCCGTAGTTAGCTTCAGTTTCTCCCAACCTTGCAGCAATGTGAGTTTTCCTTATGCAGTTGGGGGAGAAAAATGAATAGTTACCATGGAAATTGCCACAAATCTTTTTCTTTCAGCCTCCTCCAAGCTACAGAGAGCATTTATAAAGACACACATAGAATCCACTTGTCATTAAAGAACTTAGGCAGCAATATAACTACATTTACCCAAGTTCTACAGCGTATTTCACAATAATTTGCTCTGCTCTCGTTTTCATTACAAAGGCAATATTAGAATGATAATGACTTACATGCTCTGTCATAGAATACTACTCTGACCTTTTCAGTATTCTGCCTTTTGAAAGCTTGACAAGGCCACCTCTTCTGCACACATTAACCTGGCAGAGAACTGGGACCAAGGAAAGGGAAAGACATGGATAACAGCAATAGGCACTGCTAAATTCTTTTAAGCTTTCAGTAACCTTACTCCAACTCATGATTTCTGGGGTGTATTTAAATAGGTGGCCTGTCTTTCTTCCAGCACTTTGTGTCCCTGGAATTGCACCGGTCACCCAGTGCAATGACTTGCCCACAGCAGGTGCATTGGAAAGCCAGAGGTCCACACCCACACTCTGCTGCTTGGATATCAGTTTGGCTCTTTGAATTATTCATCAGCTCAGGAACAAAAAGTCAGAACGTGGTCCCAGATGACCAGACATCTCTTTTCTCAGCACGTATAACTTTTTTTGTTGTTGTTTTTCCATGTGTATTGTAGACACCAGGCACGTCACCTTAAACACATGCAGCACTTACTTCATTTTGTAGAAGAGTAAATTATTTTTTTTTTCAGCTGCACTCCCTGCTGCAATTTCCCCTATAAATCATCAGGAGAGTGAAGGAAACTCCACAGGGTCAGTGCACAACCTGCTGCAGAAGTGTGGCAGACATGCTTGTGTCGAGTGCATTCCTCCCACTCCCTCATTTCCCAGAGCATAAATAGTCAGAGAAAAGTCCAAAAGAGGGTTGTTGCCAACTCTCCTTTTCCTTGTGTACCCCTTTTTGGTGGTACAAGGCCAAGTCATTCTTGAAATGAGGGCAGAAAAGGGCAGGAGCCTTTTAAACCACTGGAAACCATGTAATGGAGAAAAGTCACAGAATTATTTAGGTTGGAAAAGAACTCCAAGATCATCAAGTCTAACCTTTGACCAAACACCACCCTGCCAACTAGATGAGAGTACTGAGTGCCCTGTCCAGTTGTTTCCTGAACCCCTCCAGGGATGGGGACCCCACCAGTTCCCTGGGCAGTCCCTTCCAGTGCTTAACACTCAGTGAATAAATTCTTCCTCATGTCCAACCAAGATATGCACAGTCTCCTTGGACATTCACTCCCCATCCCAACCTTTTGATGTGCAGCACTGGGAACAACCAGGCTGACGCTAATCTCTAGTTTTAGTGATTCAAAGGGAACCCTCAGCCTCCTTCTGCCTATCAGCATCAACCTGACCTCCCTCAGACACTCCCCTGATACTGCTCTCTGCCTTCCTACAGCTGAGATGGGGATCCAGAGGCTTTCACCCCTTCATATCTCCATCTCACATCTGTCCTGTCTGATTTTACTCACAGGTGTTTTGAGAAGACCCATACACTCTTAAGACTGCTTTTTCCCCCCCTTCCATTTCTCTGACACAGGCTGCCCTGTCCATTAGATCTGCAATGTTATGCTCGAGTACAACTCTTCTATAAAAACCAGGTGTTCCACGGCTTTCCTGTGGGATCCTCTCCCACTGCTGTGCATGTGCTCTGCAAAACACCCTGATACAGTGATGGAAGAGTTAATGCTCTCCGAGCCTACTGCTTGAGGATTATTTAGCACACCAGGTGCCTGCTGCTCTCCCCCTGGTGAGGAGAGCATGGGAACAGGGATGAATCACGGCTGCAGCTGCATGAGAGAGGGGTCTGGAAGCTGGTGAGGGAGCTGGTGAGACAATTGTGATCTCTCTGGGACCCTCTTCTATATACACAAATAAAGAGGATGTGATGAGCAAACCCCAGTGGACCCCGGCCACCCCAGCACCCACCTTCTGATTGCACAGGACAGTGTCACTCACTTCCAAGGGTCTCATCTTCCTGGGGAACACCAGGATCCTCAAAGCCTAATGGTCCTCAGGTATGTGCAGATGCTGATCACTACCTTTCACTTGTTGCTTGTAAAGCTATTCTGATCAAGTAAGAAGAGAAAAGATCAAGAAAAAATTTTCCT
>JAYRBT010000181.1:2863626-2977076 GCA_036023395.1 Myiotriccus ornatus
ATCACTACCTTTCACTTGTTGCTTGTAAAGCTATTCTGATCAAGTAAGAAGAGAAAAGATCAAGAAAAAATTTTCCTGTGTCTTTTGGTTCCTCTTATCTTCACATGAGTCACACTTCAAGGCTCCTAGTGTTCATCTTCAGAGTCCTCTTCTCCCACTGTATACTTCCATCTTTCCAGAATGGGTGGTTTGATTTAGGACTTTTTCTGTGGGGGGGTTTTGGTTTTTTTTCTGTGCTTTTTTTTTCCTAAGCAGTACATAGTTTGATACCACAAATAACTCCTATTTTGAATTTTTATTTTACACAACCAGGGGACAAACTGTCACACAGGTGAACGCAGGGGAGACCCTGACATGGCACCAGGGAGAGTAACTAGAATAACAAAAGGCATGGGCAAGGCAGGTGTCTGTCTGAGATACCAACCTCAGGCTCAAGAGAAAAATTAATCTCAGAACTGTCCCAGGCCAGTGAGACTTCCCATTATCTTTCAATCAGACTAAGTGGAAAGCTATCCTCAGATCCAGTCTGGGATGGTTTGGGTAATTGATAATGTAAATGGCAAATAAATCTGTGGAGTTGCAGCTAACTTTTCAAAGAAATGAGATTTTTGATAAAGAAAGTATTAAAGGGGAACTGATATGGAAAACACATTGCACCCCTCCCAGGCAGGGAAGTTTTTGACTCATCCGAGCACCTTTCCTGTGTTTAACTGAATCAGAAAAATACATAGTGGTAACCTCTCTATCTCTGTAAAAGGTTTCTTCTTTATGAGGTAATTATGTTTTCTCTGGTACATCACCTCTCTTGTCCTACAGAGGTTAAATATGATGCATAAAGTGAAGGCAATGCAATTTCCCTTGCACAAGTGGTCTTGTTATAGAGCATCTCTATTTAAAGCTCTCTTACCCTGGACATAAGAAAAATCATTTCATGTCAATGCATCAGGTGGGAGGGAAACTACAAGACTTAGAATCATGGAATGGTTTGGGTTGGAAGGGACCTTAAAGATCATCTCGTTCCAACCCCTGCCACGGGCAGGGGCACCTTCCACTATCCCAGATGCTCCAAGCCCCATCCAACCTGGCCTTGAGCACTTCCAGGGATGGGATGTCAGGCTTCATCTTCTTTCTTTTCTTTCCTAAATTATGAAACAAACAAAAATAATTAATAAAAAAAAATACTAGAAAAAAAACATTTACTCCTTTGCAGGGGCTGAAAGAGCAGAAGAGAGAGCAGAGTGATGGCAGAAGTTCCCTGGGTCTCACAGTCTGTGCTAAGGACTATACATACTTTTCCTAAGTGCAGCTGAACGACATTGTAGTCACTCTTCTTTTCCACACTGGATACCCCAGAACAGTGTTACTGCCTCCCCACTGCCCCAGCTGCTGTGTCCTCAGCTGGTTTCCCCATCCAGCAGAAGTGAGGTCCTCCCTACAGTGTGCTGGTCCAGCTACTGCTGGCAATGAGGGAAGTATTCGTGGTACATCCTAAAATAATCCCTCAGTGACTCTTACTACCATGTATCCCATATCCAACTCTTTTTCCTTCTCTGTTCTCTGCTTCATGAGTTTCTTTTCACTTTCCTCGGTGTTTACTGTACTTTGAATAGTTCTGTGGCTACCATCCATAGGAGAACCATGGGAACTGGCAGGCAATGAATGACTGGCAGGCAAAAGGATTTTTTTGGGTTTTTTCTTTTCCCTTCTTCTTCTACTTCTCCTTCTTGAAAACAACCTTGGCGAGCCATCAGATGAAAAAAAACCCATTCTTCTGCCAGCTCCCGCCCGGTGCCAGTGTCAGGCTATTTAAAGCTCTCTGAGAAGTGGTTTGGGGGAAGGTAGCACCAAAACCACATATCGAGCAGCATCTTTTCCCTCCATATCAGAAAAAAACCCCCAGAAGTCGCCGAGCTCTCTTTGCTACTCAGGCTTGACTTAAGTTAAACATGTGAGCCCCTGACATAAATGCACTCTGTAGGAATCTGTAATAAGGTACTGCAGTTAAAACTAGCAACTGCATTTTCGATGTGAGAGCATAATCCCCATTGTTACTGGGGAGTCTGGATCTTGCCACAACAGAGGGTTTTTTGTTCTATTACATGCCTACCAACCAAGTCCTTTTCTTTTATAGCTCCCCATGGTAGGGAGAGGAAAAAGAGTGGATTTAAGTTTCCAGGGAGCTGTCGGCCTTTGTAATAAGGTACATGGCTCACTGCTAGTTCACAAAGGGGGTTAGCACTAGAACCGCGGTGAACTATTCATCCTGCCAGCGAGCTCAGGTGAACGCGGCGCTCGGAGCCAAACAGGAACGCTCAGCCCCATTCACCCAGTAGCTATATAATGTACCACAAGCTGGAAGCTGTTCATTGAGCCAGCAGGAAATTCAGGCAGTTTAGCAGGCGCTGGAACTGGAGCTGCCGTGATGGATGGCAACATCCAGACCTCGGGAGCTGCGCAGCGATGCCGGGCTTTGGAGACCGGCGAGCAAGGCTGGGAGTCACGGGAGAACAGGCTGAGGTGTTCCTCCTCTCCTCCTCCCTGGGAAACTGCAAGCAAGAAGAGATGTATTTGATTTATTTCCCATTGTCAGCTATGGGGGGAAAGAGCAAAACTGAGATCAGAATGCACAAACAAAACAAAAGGCTTAACTTTAGGAGAAAAAAATGCCTATTCCCAGGGGGGAAATGTGATACTCCCCAGCTTGCCCACTATCAGCACTCTGAGACCCACTCCCAGCTGCTCTGCATTCTTCTGTTTCATCACTCAAATCTGAATTACAGGAAAGCGTTAAGGCTGGCCCTGCTGCTCCTGCTGCTCTTCTGGTGCTGCCCATCAAGGGTGATGCTCAGCCATCACCAGAGCGATGCAACCCGGAGAGGTCAGTGCCCACCACAGCAGCAGCAGGCAGAAAGGCACAGACACCTGGCAGGGCTACCAACAGGAGGCCAAACCCCAGGGGTCCCAGAGCATGCAAACCAAAAATCTATGTCTGCCAAGGTGAAATTGTGCAAGAAAAATGGCCAAATAGGAAGTTAAAGCATTTTTTCCCCTCGAGCTGTTGGGTGTAAGCGGAGAGCGAAGCCATCAGCAGCCCTCTGATCCACCCCAGGAGCTCCAAAGGAACGAGGAGAAATTAACCTGTACGCTGCAGTCTCTCAAAACCTTTCATTTTGACACCATAGAATGACTGAAAGAGAACTTAAAGATCATCTTGTTCCAAATCCCCCCAGCATGGGTAGGGACACTTTTTGCTAAACAATGTTGCTCAAAGCCCCTTCCACCTGGCTTTGTTGGTCACATCTCCCCAGTTACTCTTGACACCTCTGCTCCATTTGTCAGCTCTGAATGGATCATTAAAAATATGAAGGTTTATACATATTAGTGTTTTACAGAAAATATAGCTCCACGCCCTCTATTTCCCTAACATTTTTCATTTGATGAAATCAAATAACTTGTTAGTTGGGGAAACTGAGGCACCATTGGGTGAAGAGGTTTGTAAAAGGAAAAGGACAAATCACTGGCTATCCACAGAGGGAATTTGCTAGGAGGAGATGATATTCCCTGTTTTCACTCAAGTGAACTCTACCCCAGCCACTGTCTTGCTCTGTCTATTAGTGCAGCATGAGCTCAGTGCTGGAGCAAGCACTGTTCACAAAAGGACAATCAGCTGCCAAAGCTCTGCCTGAGCATTCTCTCCACCTGCTGCTCTTAAGGCTTTCCCCAAGGACTGGGAAAAGCATCCCTGTAGCCTCAGCATCACCTTTTCCATGACTTGGCTCGGCCACTTCTCTCTTCCCAGAGATCCTGTGGCACCAAGAGGGGCACTGATCACCCCGTGGCTGCTGCCACCGCCTCTCATCATCACTTGACCTTCCTGCCTCTTTGCTCTCGTGGTTGTCCAGCCCTGCCAGCTCTCACACAGCACTTATTGACAAGGGTAGAGCAAGGAAATCAGACAGTGACCCGGAGCTGGCAGCGAGCAGGCGGGATGCGGTTCCTACCCCAGCCCCGAGCCTTGGCTGCGGAGTGGGATTTACATAATAATTAACTCCGGTACTCTTGGACAACTCGCTTTCTGTGCAACAACTGCAGATGATTCCCCCGTACACCCTTAAAAATCTGTCTAGCGAAAGGATCCAAAAATCAAACACCTGTGTGTCAGCACGAACAGCTGTACACTTGCCACGGCTCCTCTCGCTGCAGAGGATGCCACATGCCAGTCGCTTTACTTAGAGCATGTGGGGAGGCCAATCCATTAGAGAGAGAACACAGCATAATCAAGAAGCAACATGCTTTCTTGCTCCTGCTGCCCTAATTTTTGTTTTAGCTTTTTTTTTCCCTTCCCCTACTTACTTTCTTTAAACAACTCCATCCACTTTATGCTGCTGATCTTCAGGCTCGCAGGGGTAGTGAACTTGGGAGGCAGGGTCTGTTTTCCCAAGTTCTCACAGCACTCATCAGCTGGCGTGTCTGGGTAGAGAAGCTTCCAGTTGAACTACATTTTTGCCTCCTTTTTTTCTCTCTTTCCTTTTTTTTTTTTTCCCCCCCTTTCCCTTAGAAGTATCCTCAATAAGAAAGATCTTCTTGGAATAAATAATGGGAGACACAAAGAGTGCAGAATCTAAACACACGCATTCCTCACACTGTACGACGGCAACAAATGATTACATCCACCCCCAAACATCCACAGACGGTCATGTTTGTTTTCCTTGCATTCCAGATATCGGTTGCAATCACTCTCTCTATATATTCCTTTCTCTCTCTCGCTTGTGTGTGTGCCTGTTGTCCCCTTTTCACACAAAACAGAAGAAACATTTTGCTAAACTAAGCTTTATCTTCAAAACCTGTGCCCTGTGCGATGCACACTGCGTATGAAAATGCAAGCTAAAAAGGGGGGCTTAAGTCCATTTGGAGCCATAATGTGAATTTATCTTCACATGAATAATGTGCACTAGTATTCCTAATTTGGCAAGCAAAGAGTGCAGCATAGCTTCACAAGCCATAGTACCTTTGTACTCTTAATCCTCATGGGGCTACCTATACTTGTCTTTCTGTACATTGGATCACTGCTAGTGGAGGTCTGAAAAGCATCTCCAGCAATCTTTAATTCATGTGATTAAAAATTCAAAAGAAGCCCTTGTACCAGCTGTTAAACTATGTTAGTAAGCTGTAATTCAGAGTTCAAATCCCAGCAAATTGAAGGTTAGGTTAACAGGATCATTCAGTGGAACTGCATTATATCGTAGCAACTGGAACAGTAGGTGGACTGTTTTATACGTGCTCATTTGCAGAAGATAAACTAAGGATGAGCAAACTCAGAGCACTGCAAACCTTGCCTTGGATTTATTTTCCCCCCTTCTCTTTCTGTGACATGACTTTTTTTTTTTAGAGCCTGGCAGATGAAACCAACTGTGGGTTTTGTTTAATCTTTGCACAGATAGGAGCAGAATAAAATCAGCATGAAGTGTTTTGTTTAAGATTATCTGGAATCTGAGCAATGCGTTTTTCATCTCTGAGACTAATTAGTTTAAATATTACAAAGGTGAAATGAGTTTGATGGTCTTAAGTCTACTGTTCATTCTCCCTCAGTAAATACAGAGAAAGTATATGGGAAAAGAAATCCACCTTATTTAGCACAGTTTGATATGATTATTCTTTGCTCAGGCTGGTCCCAAGGTAAACTTGCAGAAAGTCTGGAAGAATCAACCTTGAGTGCAAGCACCACTGAAAGTATTATGTACGATTAAAATTATTATTTATTATTAACACTACAATAGTCATCAGTTTTCAGCTAAGAGTGAAACTCTCATATGGAAAGTGCTGCATAAAAAAGTGACATTATTTGCTCCACAGTGCTTACAGGCTCTGCAGCTTTACAGAACTTGCAGGGAGAAGGTGAGAAACAGGATGTAATATCATCTTTAGTTTGCAGATGGGGAATTATGGCACAAAGTGTCTTTCCCAAAACCACACAGGAAGCGTGCAGAGCTAGAAGCTGAATCCTGATCTCCTGAAGGCTTTAACCAAAATACCATCCTTCCTGTCTATTGAAATAATCACACTTATTATATAATAGGCTGTCAAGCAGATCTTTAAGGAGCCCAGACTCCCCAGCTAGATGTGGTTCTGTGCCTATGGTACCCCCCAAAAAAAAATTAGTCCACTTAAAATATCCTCCTACAGTCTTGGACTCAGTAATCTTAGAGATCCTGACAATTCTTTGATTTACCCTTTTGTTGCTGGTGAATTTGATAAGGTAGGTTTTGTACAAGAGAGGGGAAACTCTGGAAAAAAAGAACAAACTGGCGGGAAAGGTTAGGAAGGACTGATACCTTGCTCAAGGCAGCAACAGACAGAGGGGAAATGGCCTGTAGTGGTTACAGGGTAATACTGCAGGACCAAGTGTCCCAAATAAAAGCAGTTAGGGAAACTATGTCTTTCAGATTCAGAAGAAAAAGACACCACAGGAAAAAAAGTGTTGAGGGTGAGTGTGCCAGCGATTCTGGTAGAGGGAAAGGTGAGCTGAAGAAACAGGCAAAGAGAAACTTGGTAGGAAGAAAGGACAGGAGTTTTAGAGATAAACCCCTGCTGTCAAAGCACAGGAGTTTTTGTGTAAGTTGCAAAAGAATACAAATTTAAAAAAGACTTTTGCAATTTTGCCTTCTTGCTGTTATAGTATACCACCTAGTGAAGGCAAGCAAACCACCTAGTAAAGGCAAACAACAAACTTAGCATATTGTCCTCCCAGGGATGTACTCACAGGTTTGAAGAAAGAAGACATCTGCTTATGCATTTTTGGCTACGACACCTACAAACTTTCATCGGGCAGTTCCTTTTAATTTCCCACCTGAGACAGCATTTCTCTTGAAATAACTAAAATTGCTGGCCATTCTTTCCAATAAAGGTCTTCAAATAAATTTATATATTAAAAAAAAATTAAAAATTGCTTGTGATCAGCACATTTACCTGCACTTGAATGATGTGTGGTTGGTTCCTGCCATTAAAACCCTCCACTGACAAATCACTCCCACTGCGGGTCAGATGTCATGCCTGCACACGTGGCACTCCCAAAACACTTTTAATGTTACATCAAACAATGTTTAAAAATAACTTTGTCTAACCTAGGACCGAGTAAAACTTGTGAAGGACTTGGCCTCGTAATTTAGAGTCATCATCATCAACAGGCTTTCCCTTGGATAGCACCTTTCATTCAAAGATCTCAGAACACTTAATTAAATTAAGCCTTTCAACAATGCCATGATGCAGCCAAATGTTATAATAACTGCTTGTAGAGGTTTGAATCTGAGACAAAGAGAGGTTAAACGACTCTCCCAACGTCCCAGAACGAATTAATAACATCGCCAAGAAGAGGCTGCAAAGCCTCCCTGCAAGCAACGCTCCTTCCCTCCTCTCCCACCCTGACACACAGACATGGGTGGGTTTTTGTGCCCACCAGGCTGCACTGAGGGTGCTGCTGGACCCCTCCCCACTTCCCAGGGAGACTGGGAGCAGCCTGTGTGAGAAACAAGCGGTGAGTTATCAGCAGGGTCGGCTGCACCCTGAAATGGGAGGTGGTAACGGGAACATCCTCTCCCCAGAAACAAGATGAGAAAAGATCTCACAGTGCTTTGCTCCACACCACCACTTCCTCTGGGTTACCTTGGGAAGGGGGACTGTTTGCTGTTTTCCCATGGCTAGGAGCTGTGAGATCTTTTACAGTGCATTAGTGGTCTCTTTTATAATCTGAGTCATCCAAAAGGCTGACGCTGGGAGAGTACAGTCACCTTAGCCCCGTGTGGGGAATTGCCTCAGCCCCGAGGGAGGAACATCCTGTCCTCGTACCGGCACAATGCGCTGCACTCTGACTTTTTCTAGGAGGTCCCTCGCATTCAAATCCTGTCTCATCCCGATTCCCTTAGCCTGGGAGATCTGAGGAGCATACAGGCTGCAGTGGTATGGCTCCAGGCCATACAGCACACACTAAGCATTACCATATGTCACAGAGGCAGCTAGACAAAATCTTCCCTGCAATGCGAAGAGGAGTGCTGGATCCATGAAAAACTTCACTAGTTTAAGACCAAGCAGCAAAGGTTTTGCAAAACAAAATCAGTTTACTGCTGAGCATCAGCAGCTGCTTTCGAATTTACAAATACATTTACTTTCTACAGAACATAAATGAGAAGCAATTCATTTCCGAGCCGCCTGCCAAGACCTGAGATGGGGATTTGGTTTTTTCCCAGGCTTTGCTGAGGGGTTTCAGGCACCACGACCCGCAGGTGGAGCAGCCACTGGAGCACCGGGGTCTGCAGCTCCCACACCACCGCTGAAGGACAGCTGGATTTCATGGATGAGAATTCCCCAGGGCTTTGAGAGAAGGATTCGCTCTTTATTGCCCCCCAGGATTTCCCTGGCATGGAGGAGCTCCAAGGCTAAATACTTGGCCCTTTTTTTCAGGGGACTGGCACAAGGGAGGATGCACCGCAGGAGATGCATCCCGTGCAGGCAACGTGGGGTCTCATCAGAAAGGTCACATCCCGTATTCTTCCAACGCTGAAATCTCATGAACACAAATATTTAATGTCCATCCCGGCCCCAAATTTATAAAAGGCCATCCATTAACTGCTTTCCCTGGTTCCAAATTAAGTTGTCCCCACGCTGGAATTGATGCCACTCACAACTGACACGACACCTTCAATTTGAGGATAAGATAGCTATTTGGACTAATTTCCTAGTGAAAAAGCCCTGTGTGATTGAACAGTGTTGAAAACAAGCGGGGTTGAGCAGAGTTACAAACAAGGTCTGTGTTGCTGCTGGTTCACCAGGACAACTCAACCAAAGCACAAGCTCCAGGACTGTTACGATGCTCCAAAGTACTGACTTTTGCTGTTAGAAAACAGCCCCTGCTCCTTATTATTGAGAAGTTCAAAATGCGAGGTTTAAGGCTGAAAAATAAAAGGACTAAGAACAATTCCAATTGTATTTTTTAAATCTAATTATTTTGAGCATGATTTTGGAACGTCGGGAGCTGAACGCAACAGCGCAAATTACACACAAATTCCTACAAAAAGGAAATTATGGGGGTTTAAATGACAGTATAATGGCTTAAGCTTATTTATATTAATTAAGCACATCAGAATAATATGTTACTGCTAATACATAAAACAACATTAAAATAGAATAGTTGTTTTTTCCTTAAAGGTTAAACGGTCTTGATTCTTTGCATGTGCAAATGAGCGTCATTGCCATTAAATGCCCTCGTCCTTCTGGCTCACATTTCTTGAAAATGCAAGTCTGGGAACTTTTAGCACACAAATTTAGCTTTAAACCCTTTGCCATGAAACACCTCGGTCACAATATGACCCACACAGGTAGAGAAGAGCCTGCAGACACACCTTTGGTGCTACACAGTGCCTGGCTCAGTTTACAGGCTCAATGGAAGGCTTCGAGCTCTGCAGGTACTTTCCTCCAGCAACTGTTCTTAGTCTTCACAGCACATCACGAAACTTGCATCTCAAATTTTATTTTAATGAGCCGAAATCCACGGCCCTAATTGGTGTCCACACGGCGTGGTTTCAGTTATGAGATAAACAATTTACTCCAGTATCAGGGAAACATCGGCTGAGATTTCACAAGGCTCCCAAATACGTCCGACAAACCCACCCCTCTTGTTTGTTGCAACAGCCACGGTAAAATAAACTCCCAGCACATCCCGTGGTGGCCAAGCTGAGCTCTTTGTCTCAGCCCTGCTCCCACCCACCGCCCACCAGCCCCGGCGCTTCGCACCCAGCTCGGCCAAAACCCCGCCTGTGCTCCTACAGGTGTTACATTTTTTGCTCCCCCCAGTGACCAGTTACAGTGCTGTTGGACTACAATAATACCTCCAAAAGCAATGTGCTGGCATCGCTGAGAACATACATATAAGGCCACTGAGGTCCACACAGCGAGGATTGCACAATAACCCATTAAAATAAACATTTGCAACCACAGATAGCTGGGCTGAAATCCCTGCTCTGATACAAATAACATCTGGACAACTTTTGTATGCATCTTCCAGCATAAAACACCCTTGAGAAAAAATAGAAGGCAAGCTAAAAGACAAAGGACCACTAAAGATTTTATTATGCTATGGGTGTGGTGCCATAAATTTGAGGGGATTCAGGCAAGAGTTGCCAAGCTTGAATTTAAACAGCATGTTGTTTTTAAAAGTTGTAACATTAGTGACGAACAAGTCAGTATTCTTACATAATTAATCCAGTGTGAAATAGAGTGACTGGAAGACATCCAGTGGTTTAAAAATAACTCAATCATCTTTAAGAACCACAATACTATAGGATTTAACATTAAGGCACAGGAAGTGAAGGCATCTTGGTACGGAGCATGCTGTTTTAATCCACTAAAGCTTTACGAATTCAGCTTAACCAAACTCACTGCACAACAACCCTGCGCCTCGCAAAGAGAGGGAGGTTCTTCTCCCATGGATCCCAGGTTTAATCACCGGGGGTTTTTCCCTCCACCATACAGAGCTGTCTCTAGCTGGAGATGCCATTGAAGACACAAAAATAGAGGAGTGCCTTTTTTTTTTTTCAAAATGGTAATACTTAACTGGAAGGACAGGGAGAAAGACAAAGATATGTGGGGAAGCTAATGAGCATCTTCAGGAGACGTATAATCATGGGTTTGAATTTGAATGGACTTTAACATCCAGGGTTATTCCTTAGTGGTGTTTCCAGCTGGCAACAAGCACAAGTGAGTGCAAACTGGAGACACAGCGTGAGTGGGGCTCAGTGTAAAGATAAAGAAAAACAGCCAAACAAAAAACTCTATTCACTGTGCTGACCTGAAGTCGCCACTTACATTTGTAAACCGAGGGCCCGATTCTTCAAGTTGTTTCAGTGAAAATCTCCAGCAAAGCCGCCTGCAAAAGTAAGACATGGTTACAGTCACTGTTCCTGCAAGCTGGATACATTCTAATGGAAAGTCCCCTGCCCACAGCAGTGGGGTTGAAAGGTGATTTTTAAGGTCCCTTCCAACCCTAACCATTCTATGATTATATTATTCAAGCCCTTCCCTTTGTGTGTCCAAATCTGGGGAGAAGGTACAGCCAAAGCTGCCTCAGGCCATACTTACTGTCCCGTTTCCAGGTGAAATGGATGCACCTTTCAGCACAAAATTTTGGTGCAAGCTCCCAGGCTGCATCCAGCCCTGTTGCCTGTGCTCAGCTCTTACCCAAACGCTCGCCAGCACCACGGCATGAGCTGCTGCTGCAAGGTGGATAGCTGGGGCAGGGTTTGGCGAATTGGAGAACTCTACAAATCTAATCCAGAGGGCAAACTGACATGAAGAGTTTTAAATCCATGACAAAGGCAGAGAATGTCTCCCTTCAGGCATGTATTGCCCTTTTGCATTGGAGAAGTGCTTGACACCATCTGCTCACTCTGAAATCACGGGAGGCGCCAAAAACTTATCCCAAGTGAGTTTCCATGTCTGAAGCCTCACAGGCCTGCCCCAAACCTCCAGTATGCACAAGGATATCATGTTTCTTGCAGGACAGAAGTTGGTGAGGGTCCAAAAGAAACCCTTTATTTGAAATCAATCTTCAGGAAAGCTGCTGGTTTGGATGACATTAAGATCCAACCAATTTTGAATCAGTGATGGTGCTGAGCCAGATTTTGGGCCAACTGTCTTATATTGTTGTGTGTCTACCAGAGAACCCATGTCACCTGTAGCCATCAGCCTGGTATTATCACCATGTAGTACTTCCAGGTCTAGCTGGACATCTCAGTGACATTTCATAATCTACTGTATCATCCCAATTGTTCCAAAAAATATGTGAATTCCCAGTAAGGGGAAATAAAGACTAAATCGATAGATAGAAGCTGACTCTTCCTTAGCAGAGCATTCCCTCTTTGCCTGGCTTGACATACAAGATGAGAGCAAATACATCAAAATTGTAATCTTGAATGATCAAAATAAATCACATACAATTGATTTTGACTAATGTAAAACTAACTGAATACATTTCTGGAAACAGTACTTATGAATTAATAATAGTGATTAAGATGAATTAAACACACAGACTAAATTCTGCCCTACAACATGCTGACTTCCATGGAAACTGTGCGTGCATTTAGGGGCTGAGTCTAGCAACTTAATTCTGAATTATTTTTTATCTGTTGAATCAAAGTAGTATGTTAAAAAGAATTTATGTGGCAAAATAACACGCTGAACTTATCAATGTTTATTGAGCTCTGAATATTACTTTCTCTAATTAACAATGTATTTGCTTAACTATGCAAAAAGTGGCTTTTGTATAACCCATTATTGCCAGACTGCAGCAAGTCTTAACTAAGTAAAGGTGCAAGAAGTGTGACTCAAAACAGTATTTTTATTTCAGTGGATAAGGGCAAGTTCCAAGATTCATTAGCTCTGTCTCCTGTTTTGCACCTTCTTCCCATTTACCTATCATGAAAAGTCCAACCCACAAATTTTCCCTCCACTCTGACAGTATTATGTCCCAAGTCTGACCCAGAAGCGTTATGACATCTAAAATTCATTTATATTTTTGTTATAGATTTCTTTTTCCATATACCTGTCCTTCTCATAAATATATGTATGTTTTTACATGTAAACACATATTTTACATGTATTTTATTTCTATGTGTACATACATGCATATTTTCTCATATATATTTGTCTGTTTGTCTCTATAACAGATTAATTCTTTGTGACAAACTTGTTTTTGGACTAGAAACTGTGTGGAATATAGAGTAAGGGAAATGGAATAAATTGAAATGTACGTTGTGGCATCTCATATGGGGATTTACAGAGGTACATTTAGGAAGGAGAAGAGAGTGACTCAAGCAAGTTCAAGCCCATCAGGTGAAAAAACAGTGTTTAAGACTGGGCATGAGAACAGAAAGAAGGCAAAACTATGGATGTGGAAGTAAATACAAAATGAGCTGTGTTGCCATATGGGTTTCTCGAAGGAAGCATGTGTCAGGTTAACCTTCCTTTGCCTGGTATCAGTTCCAATTAATTCAGATGAGAACATCTGCAAAGAAGGACTTGTAGGTGAGTAGAGGGAGAGCCTGTGTTATCAGAGGAGATTAGAACAGCTGGGCATGCTCAGCCCACTAAAATGAAGGCTGGGATGCAATTTCTGTCTACAGATAAACCAATGGGGTTAAAAGAAGTGAGGAGAAGACTTGCAATTAACACAAATATGAATGGGTTTCATCTGGCAATTAGAGTAACAAAGTTTACCAAGAGTGATGAAATCAAAGTTTTCCCATCTAAATATTCCCTGCAAATGTAAAAGGCTTTGAAGTAACATCATTCTGGCCTTCCAGAACCTGAAGGGAGACTACTGGAAAGGTGGGGAGAGAAATTTTGCAAGGCCCTGAAATGACAGGGCAAGGGGGAATGGCTTCAAACTGACAGAAAGTAGGTTTAGATTAGACATTAGGGAGAAATTCTTCCCTGTGAGGGGGCCTTAGCACAGGTTGCCCAGAGAAGTTGTGGCTGCTCTGTTGGATGGGGGTTGGAGCAACCTGGTCTACTGGAAGGTGCCCCTGCCCATGGGACAAGATGATCTTTAAGGTCCCTTCCAACCCAAAACATTCTAAGATTCTATGGTTCTACAGTTCTGTGATTGCTATAAAATGTTATTTTCAGTAGCAAACTCTCTCTTGCATTTCTTTCTGGAAGTTCAAGACAGAAACAGGCATGAAGTACAGAAGGGACGTAACATTTATACCTCACTGGCACTGGCTGACCTCCTCCAGAGAACCCAGGACATGCCTGGGTTACTCTCCTTGTTTCTGGTGATTAAACAGCCATTGATCTCACCTCTTGCTAAATCCTAATGACACACAATGCAATATGGATCTCTCTGCTGGATGGTAACAGGAAAATGGGCTGTTTCCACATGCAAAGGCTCCTGCCAAAAGGGAGCTCCCAGTCCTCCTTTTTGCCACAGACTGGACAAGGACAGGGTCTGGTTCATGGCAAGGACATTTGGGGCAGGCACTGGAATAGTTTCTTGAGGACACCAATGGCTCTTCTCTGTATGATCTGAAACAACAGGTTGGACAAATGCTGCTCCGTCCTCAGAGCTGATCTTACCTTAGGCCAGCCGGGTGCACCAGATGCTCTAATCAGCAGACCATATCAGATCTTTTCTAATAGAAAATATCCTTTCCATGAGAAGGAAAACAGTAATTGGCTTGAAGAGTTTTCTTTCTGTGTTATTAAAATACGACTCTCTCATTAATCGGTTAAATTTTTTTAATCAATTTCATTTTTATCGGCAAGTTGAATCGGGAATTTCTAAAAATACGATATTTTTGGAAATCCATTCACATGAAAAATGTTGTGGTTTTCAATTTTCATCCAAGAGTTGGATTAATTTCTTTTCTAAAAACAGAAAAGATGTAATGGGAAGGGATTTCCACTTTCTAGCCAGCCATGGCATTTAGTGGTATTATTATAATTAGTTATTTTCATTCCTTTTATGTAGAACCATTCATAAATATCCTAAATTGTAGCAAGGAGTACGCGCAAGTAATTTTTTTAAGAACAGGGCAATAAAAACCAGAATCCTATTTTTTAACAGAAAAAACCCAAGTAAATTAAAACTTTGGTTTGAGATCGGAGCTTGTATGCAAATGAAATTACTGGACAGGCCAGAACATATTAAAAGTAAAGCTTTATAGTGAAATAACGAACCTAAAAATAATTAAATCCATTTAAATGTTCCCAATGTTCCCAACTTTTGGAAGTCATTACCACATAACATAAAGTAAGTGATACACTCTAAACTTGGCCCTTGCTCCTCAAGATGCTGAAGGCTCTTCCATATAATCCCTAGATGGATCCAAGCTGTATCTGACACAGGAGCTTGCTGCTAATTGGTAAAGGCCAATGACAAATTAGAGAGAAACATCCGGCATCCTGATAAAATAATCTGCAGTTTTCAAGACTCTGATTTCTATTACTCCCTGGAAACAAATAAGGAGAAAAGAATTTGCAACAGCCCTGACCTGGTGCTTGCGAGTAAACAGCACAAAGGAAGCGCTTGGAAATTAAATTCCCGGAATTTAGACGCCATGGTTTGAAATTCCTGTGTCAAAAAAGTAAAAGAAATCCAGGAGGAAGTTCCCAAATGCATAAGGGATGACATTCAGCATGAGGGGCTTCTGAAGGAAATGGCAAATGCTGGAGTTAACAAGGCCCACAGGTATGCTGTGGGTGTCTTGGATGTCAATCCAAGTACCTGCCATGGGAGTCAGCGCTAAGCCAGGTGTTGACGCTACATCTGGATTCCACTCGGTAGAACATCTGTCCTGTAGTGGTTTAATACACAGTATATGCAGCTAAACATGCTGATCATAGAACAGGCTGATAGCTGGCATTAACACATACATGTTTATAACTGAAGCTTCTGTGATTCTGTGAGTCCACAGGTTAGATGGATTTTGACAAAATACGTGTGTTTTAAACTGAAAGAGCAGCTTTAAAGAGTTTGCTTAGGCTTGAAAAGGCAGGTGTTCTTTCCCGTCACCTGTGTTCATCTTATCAGAGAATATTTCCCTTTTTGCCCTCCTTTGCCAAAATTCCGAGTCCACAAATGTTATCTGCAGCAAAATGAAATCCATCTGCCATCACCTGATGCAAAGAAACTCAGCTGGCAACCTATGCCTTGCATTAACATAAATGATGGGTTGTTTTTTTTTTCCTGGTGGAAGCAGCATAAATGCCTGATTTAATATGATATATATGACTTAGAGGATGGACACTCCAGTGTTGACACTCCTTTTGGTGTATAAATTATGTACCAGATCTGTTATAAGCCAGGAACTGGTGCTACCAGAGTCTGTGCCCAGCAAAGAGGAGTTTGAGAAGCCTGTAGGAGACCAAAAATCTTTAGAGGATCAGCAAAATTTCACAGAATCAAAGAATTATTTGGGTTGGATAAGACCTTAAAGATCATCTCATTCCAACCCCCTGCCCTGGGCAGGGACACCTTCCACTAGCCCAGGTTGCTCCAAGCCCCATCCAAGCTGGCCTTGAACACTTCCAGGGATGAGGCAGCCACAGATTCTCTGGGCAACCTGTGCCAGGGCCTCCCTACCCTCTGAGTGAAACATTTCCTCCTAACATCCAATCTAAATCTCCTCTCTCATAGTTTAAAATTGTTCCCTGTTGTTCTATCACTTACATGCCCTTGTAAAAATTTCTGGAATCATGAGTGAAGTAGAAAAATAAAAATGGCAATAGTCCCCATGATACAGAGGAAAAAATGTTCTCAGATGCTGTATTGCTTTCAACCTTTGCAGCAGGAAGAAACACCACATGATTCACACTCTACAATCCCCATACCCATGTTAAATATTCTGCCCATAACCTTTGCTGAAACCCAAATGAATGAGAAACAGTTTCAGTCCAATAATTTACAGATCATTAATGGGAAAAGTGATTATTTGCCTTTAGAGAAGATACCCACTGAAAAATGTCGACATTATGAGCTCTTTAAAAGGATTCTGCAGCTTTTATAGATGCTCTTGGTGCAATTCATTTCTGTGAACTGCATGTGAGAAGGTTTTACCACTGTCATCACAAACAAGCGCTATGGCCGGGCTGGGAACACCCGCCTTGGTGCTGCAGCATCTTTTGGGTTCCATCTCCTAAATGCGGATGAAGAACAGCTGAAGTTGAACTGAAGGTTTGGTGGAAGAAGAAATGATAGAATTGCTTCTGCCTGGCTGGAAGTGAAAATCTGAGAGATCTGGGCACCAGGTACACGAAGGGAAAAGAACTTGGCCTGGAATTGGGCCCTGGAGTTTGCAGATCAATCCAGCCACTGTGACTGCATCAAAAATTTCAACAAGGTGACAGACCTACTTCTGGTACCTCTGCAATCCAATGTTCTGTTTCTCTAAAATAATACAAATACACTGTATTTGTTCATTATCTATCTCCAAGCTTAAAAACACCTATTTGGCTCATATTTAAAAATTGCCCAGGAGAACCAGGTAACTCTTTCTAAAAATGATACACTTTTAAAAAACATAACTGCCTTACTTACTCACATTTAATAACCAGAATAGTTTTTTTCTTTCCCCTCTCGAATACTGACATTTTTTACACACTCGGTTTTCACTGATACCAAAGTCTAGACGAGCTCAATGCAGCTGAGATGAAATATTTCATGTGATATCAGCTTTTTGGCAGCCATTGGATTTGTGTACCCATCAAAACTTCATCTTCTGAGAAGAGAAAGAATTAGGAAAAAGTCATTTACCCAGTTAATTCTGTAAGTATCGATTTCAGTGTAAACCCCTTCCTCTTTATAAGATTAATTTTGTTCTTCCCATGCCCCACAGAAAAATCTTGTGCCCAGAGAAAAGCTGCTATGAAAGGGATACAAATGAATCTACTTAGATAATTGTAATTCCAGTCAGACACTGGCACCATGTAGTTCATGTTTTATCATAAGGGACCAATTTCTAAGATTTAGCCATCAGTCTAAAGACTAAAACACAGAATTTCACCCCAAGTACTGCAAAGAAGGCAGAGTTGACTCCAGTCAATGAGATTGTACCTGGGACTTGAAAGACCTCTAAGAGAGTTTTTGCACTGTGAGAATAAAAGCATCTGAATCAGCCTCATGGTGATAATGTTCAACATCTATTTGTGTTTTAAGTGAGGATCTCTTGTCCCTTTGGTCCATCAGTGGTGGGTTTGGAGGGGTAACCAAGCCAGCAGCCAGGCAAACCTGAACACTGCTTTGCAAACATGTCCCCTATATTTGAGAAGTAACATCAAACAAAAACCTCACCAGTTTCATGTATTTTGCAGTGGAATCACAGCAGAAGGATTTCCCCCTCCTCTTTTTTTTTTTTCCTAATCAAAGACTGATTAATTAATTCTCATTATCTCCATCTCTGTCACAAAGATAGCATGGTGACACTGTCAGAAAGCTGTTGTAATTTGCCTCGGGCATGGCTGTAATTTGGTGGTGGTTGAAGTGATCTCTTGCTATTTCAGCAGTTCTCATCACCCCCATGCCCACAGAAAAACACTCACAGACAAGAGCTGTGTACACCAGCAGGACAGAAATAGGTGGTAAAACCAGTATGAGCCTCATTCTCTGCAACCTTCAAACAACAAGAGCTCGAGAGAATAAATCACAACCTCAGATACTCCCACAACAACACCAAAAGGCAGCTTCAAACCGAGTCAGGACAGGAACCAGCTTGAAAAGCAAAAAAAGCCCTTTTCCACAGCAAAATGTATTCAGGGAAAACTTCTATGCAGCAGCTGCTTTAAGAATGAATAAACCCCCTCTCCTAGCAGACTTGCAGAGCAGCAGCCCGCTAGAAGTGACCACACCAGGAAACAGCTCCCACCACAGCTCCATCAGGGTGAGCTGGGACAACACCACGAGTGTGGGAGACCGGCAGGACCGGCCGTTCCTGGCAGGGCGCAGTGCGAGCTGAAAGCGTCCACGGACAATTGAAACCACATGGCCAGAGCCCCCTCGAATCACAAGGTTGGTGCCGACCCAGCTTTCAACTCAGAGAGCTACATAAACCAGACGAGGTGCAGCGAACAATGGCTCACGCGGGTGTCCCAGATTCCACCAACAATGCTGCCCACATTGGTGGTGACTCAATTTGTTTCCATCATATGCTCTTTAGAGTCGCCTCTGGCAGCTCTATTTTTCACGCTCCTTTTCCAAATGAACCTTATCCAACAGCAGAGGGATGAGCTGGCACCAAGGAAAAAGCATATGAAGCTCCGTCTCCCGATCGTACCTAATGATTCCAGGTCTGAGGGTTGCTCCTCCTCCTCTCGCCCCTCCTGGCTCAGTTTCAGAGTTCAGCTCATAGCATGGCATCTTCTCATACCACTGTTCTGTAAAGCACATGCAGTCAGCAGTTATCACACACAACACTAAGAAAAAAAAGATTAAAAATGGGTATTTATCCTGTATATAGATGTACCTGCCTTTTATACAGAGCTGTACTACATCATCTTTAGTGCAGAAGCAGCAGAGTACTCAGAAGAAATAACATAAATATATACCTGACCTCAGTGGAAAAAAAAAAAAAAAGTCTTCTTTCTCAGTATAACATACTGTAACTTGAAGTTTGCTCTCCCAGGATTATTTGTTTAATAGAAATATTTTCTGTACCACCTTGTTCTGGCAGAAAGTCAGAATTTGCATTTATATGAGGTAGTTTATCAAATATAACATACAGAAGTCTGTTAAGTACACATTGCATTTTGTTTGTGAGAAAATCTGTTTGTATTTAATGTAGTTTTTAAATTAACCTTAATGAAAGCTTCTGAAAATTGTTGTTCTAAGCATTTGAAATATGCAACAAGAACTAGTGGAAGACATAAACATGTTTTCCATTATATGTTATCAGATAGTCCAAAATTACTACAAAAAGAATGTGGGACTATGTTAAATTAGAAAGATAAGCAAGCATTTAGTTAAAAGGAGAAGGTCTTTAGAAGAGTAAAGCATCTGACAGTTAACCCCAACATCTTATGATCTCCTACCAAGAGTAGGACAGCACTTGCAGAATACAGTAGGGTGTTTCAACCACATCCATGGCTAAGAGGAAAGGAAAAAGAAGGCATGTTTCACAGAAATCCCGTGGTGGATGTTTGCTCAGTCCAGTATTTAGAGAGTGGTAACGTAACCCATGGCCATTTTTGAAGATCTTACTGAACCAGAATCAAATATGGTTTGCCCACAGTATTTATTATCTTTTGAAAGGAACCAACCCAAACACACGACCTTTACAAATGGCCTTCTAAGAGAAAATTTATATATAATCCCTTCAGCTATCAAAAAAGTATTTTCTGTTGTCCTCTGCTGTTTGCTGATTTAATTTTGTCCTTTAGCATAAGACGGGCTGTTTTCTGTTGATAGTCGCAAGGGTGGCTTCATGAAAAACATAACATAGGGAGCAAACAACCCGTTGGCATTATGACTCTCTTCCCATATTTTCCTCGTATACCCAATTAAATATATTATAAAGACTAAAAGGGGAGTGTGGAAAAATTGCCAAACAAGGACAGGCATCAACAGGACATTTAACATGTCATGTGAGAGGCGAGACTAGAGACGAGCGGTACCTAAGTAGCTCATTGGTGAGTTGTTGTAACAATAATCATTCAAAAAACAGCAATAAAAGCATCACTGGTAATGATCAAGTAAGGGAAGGAAAATCTGACTAATGACTTTGTCGTACTATTCTGGTAACCCTTTGCATAGAGAAAACTCAGTAAAATCAGGTTTTAATCAGGGCGATATTTTTCTGGAAACTCTTTCTTCCCAACACATTCTGGCACTTAACCAGTGCTCGAATAACATTCCCACAGCAAGTCTCGAGTCAAGTTCCTTTTCATAAGCAACTGCTCTGGAAAACAGGAAAATCAGAGGGCTCTTCTCAGAACACCATTACCTTCTCTGACACACAAAAAAGGGGTAATGCCCAGATTGCTGGTTGTGCATCCACCGGAAGATGAAAATTCTAGACACTGGAATTATGTACGAATCTGTCCAACATAGGAGCCACCTCCACTGAGCATTGGAAGCTGCTCTTTTGACTCCCCTTAACTTATATTTTCTCACTAAAAAATTGGAAAATTGGGTTATCTTCAGTTTTATTTTGGAGCATAATATAGGCAGGGCAATCCAGCTGTCATGGAATACTGAAAATCCTGTTTTGGAGCACGTCCTCAGTAACTTGTTTAAAGGGAATGATTTCCTATAACTGAGAAACAGATCACTGTGCTCATAGGGTGGTCACAGAACTCCAGCTCTGCTTTGCATTAAAAGTGGAATTTTTAATAGTCAGGGAGGAAAAAAGACCAAGAATTGAGAAGTTGCATTATGAACATTTTGCAGTAGAGACCAATCCTAAATATTGTATAGGCTCATTTCCTGCACTGTCCAGGGCTTCTGGGGTTCTTTTCAGCCATATCAGGCAAAGGGTGGGTTGGAAACAGAGAGTTTGGGAGATCCAGCCTCCTAAAGTCCTCCACCCTTTGGCTTTCCTGAGATTTCTTGGAGGCTGTTAACCAGACACAGCCGTGAGAAGGGATACAAGCCCTTGGATCCCCTCGTGCTGCAACTTGCGACTTTAACGTTGCGAGGACAGAAAGCTCCTACATTTCATGCTTTCGGCTTCATGACTGAGCCTGGAAGGTTTAAGAGCTTGACTCAGTTTTCCATGTTTTCGGGCTCCAGGCTGTAGATGGGACTGGGAGCGGGGGGTGTTGACTTCTTGGGAGCCACGAGGAACAGAGCTGTCGTAGGAATGCCGAGACGCCAGGCGGGGTGAGGGGAAGGCCTCGGAACAATAGCGAAGAGCTTGGGGACATCTTCCATTAATAAGAAAGTTCTTGGCATACAGAACAGACAGGCTTAGGAAAGTTTTCTGAGCCTTTCCTCAAGAGCTAAAGGAGAGTCTTTTTAGGCTTTTTTTAATTTATTTATTTATTTTGAGAGCTGGAATGAGCAGAATTTGCATATTCTTCGGACACTACGGGGAGATAGATGGAACTAAGGTTCTGTGGGTAGGCCAAAAAATAATTAAGGCAATTATATACAGCAAAAGAATATGTTATGCTATTCCTAAAGGAAGACTTTTGGCCAGCTAGAACTGATGACAAATATTTATTTTCTTGTTTTGGCATTAACAGCCCTAGTAGGCAATATTACAAACACTTTTCAGTATTTATATGTATTACTGGGGTGCCATTTTTATTATGTTTAGTGCAGAATTTTTTCACATGTTAATACAATGCACATTTGATTTAAGAACATATTAAAGCCTGTCTAATAGCAGAGTATGGAAAACAGGATGAGCAGAGGTTTGGGGCAACTTTGGAAGGATCTGGGGTGACATCACTAAAGCCAAACCACGTAATTTTAACATTACGGGGAAAATTACCTGGGAAAAACACCAGAGCTGCGGGGTTATGACCCATGACACTGAAAGGATACAGAGCTCTTGGAGCAGGAAGCTATTTGGCAGCCTTTCTGCCTTAGCTGGCTGAGAGCAGCCAGGAGCTGATGTAGTCAGTGGGTAGGAGAGTCACTCCCAGCGAAGAGTCGAGGAGGCGAAGGCGGTCCCAGTGAACTATCAAGAAATACCGTTTGGAAGTTATTATGTAACATTGGGGTCAGAACTGGAGATAAGAGACTGATGCATCACAGCCTTAGCAAGCAGCCAGCGTTAGCATGTTTGCATAGATAAGGAAGATTTGGCGTGGCACACGGGCATAAAAACGAGGAGCCAACACGAGCTGAAACGGAGCTCAGAGCACCACTGCCAAGAGATGTAATTCTTGTCTTCATCTCCTTTGAATATCAAGGTTTATTTAGTTTACAAACATATGGGTTTTCAAAGCTATTACAACTGTGACATCGATTTAGAAGCTCCAGACATGCAAGAGGTTAAGATTAGAGCTGGCCAGAAATTTTCTTACAAAACAGAATTTTGCATTTTAGCCAGGATTAGTTAAGACAACTGAGCCTTACAACATCATCCTGCCAGGTGAAAAAATGACTCACTTGACAAGCACAGTGCTGCTGGAATGAGTCCTTTTAAACTGTATGTTTACAGAAACATTTATGGGGTGTTATTAATTCTTAAGAAAAGATGTGATAGGGAATTGCTCCTTTCAACTGCTTGGGCAAGGGGAGGGCACTATGGGAGACGCTACATTCCTTGGATTTACCCAAGTGGTGAGGAAGCTCTTGCTTCTCTGTACAACAGGGTGGATTATGCCTTCATGTCATACCCTATACCCACTATAACCTAAGTTTTTTTCAAAAGGTCATCAAAACTGAAGGACAAATGCTTTATATCTGAACTTAATTAAAACTGGCATCTAACCCCCCCTAAAAAAAAACATCATAAGCAAGCAAAAGCTGTTTCATAAAAAACATCATAAGCAAGCAAAAGCTGTTTCATAAAAAAATTCCTTGCTGGCTATGAAATGAATGCCCAAATATTAGAATCACAGAATTCGTTAGGTTAAAAAAGACCTCCAAGATCATCAAGTCTCACCTTAATACTACTACTATAACTATTAATACTAATACTGCTAGTCATAAACCCCCACACCTGTAGGCCTTTTTCACAGAATATTCTGAGTAGGAAGGGACCCACGACGCTCATCAAAGTCCAGCTCCTGGCCCTGTACAGGACAGCAGATGATGTTTTGCCCACTGGATGTTTTGCACCCTAAAGGTCCTGCTGCAAAAAAGTGAAAGCATTGCAATCCTGTGCCAAATCATCACTACATCCTCAATCAAGAATTCTGGACTTCATCTCAATTCACTCAGACCCTGGGGATTATTTGGGCAGGACCCTAGATTACAAATCAAAGAGCACTGAGCAGCACATGTATATGTTCCAGTTATGAAAGCTGCTTAATGACTAAAGTCATCTATGCTTAAAAAAAAAAAAACAAACAACAAACCACAAACCAGCAAAACTGATGTTGAGATCCGAAAGCATGTCTGTGGATTGACAGGGCAGAGGTTAAATCCAGATGAGGGTCACTCAAGCCTGGTGTTAGCCTAAATGAGTACAGCATTAATGCTGAAAAATCCTGGTGATGAGCTCACCACCTGTCTGCCACAGAAATCCGACTGCAGAGCTTCGGTTCAAACTTGGGGTTTACTTGCATTTAAAATACTTTTACACTCTGTGAACCAGGGAGGAGGAAGTAGGTAAATCTGGCTTTTGATTTCAATCACTGTTGCTATCTTTAAATTACTTTTGTCTGTTGCCTTTTTAAAAGGCACCATTTCTCACTGCAAGTGCAACAGGATGCTTGTGCTTTGGGAATATGACAGGGAGCAGTTCCAGTATAGCAGGGCTTTAAATGGCCAGGAAAACAGAACACAACTCTTCTTCTTTTTTTAATATATTTTTTTCTTTTCTTATACATTTTCCTTTTCCATTCTCATTTGCAATATTTACAAGAGAGGTCTGAAAAAGCTATAGGAGAACTGCAAGCTGTCACTCATAGCAGTGGTGACAATACTCACAGTTAGGTCATGATCTCTAATAAAATAACATCTTATTGACTCAGAACTGAGCTTTGTACAACATCAAAGGGTTAAAATAACCAACACTTAAAGGGAAGAGGAATAGATCACTTACAACACATATTCTATTATTTGCTGAGGACTTGTAGGGTGGATGTAAGCTCGTTATCATTCACTAAAAGATAAAATTTGCTGCAGAAGGTACACACTTTGCAAGTGTAGAACAGCTAATCTCAGACCACTAATAGATTTAACCTTGTATATTCACAGATATTTAAAAGTGTTATGGTTTGAAGGTCAACTCCACCGTCTTCGAGCACAAGGAAAGCAAAGAAAGGAATAAAAATTAGAAAGAATTAATTCTTCAAAAAGTTTTTACAAATCAAAACCCTGCAGTTTCACACTGAGAACAAAAGAAGCATATTAAACACCAAAGTTTATCAAGACAAATTAGGTCCCAGTTTCAAATTTTCTTTAATCTTTTGCATCTGAACGTTTTTTTGCCTCATGCTGTTTTCCCTAGTTAAATGTTAAAATGAATTCTAGCCAATACCATTGACTTCCTCCCTTAAAAATATTGAGACACATAATAAAAAATTAATTACTTCCCCTAATTTCCGTGTGATTCTTTAAAAAGATGTAAAATTCATTTAAAGTAAGTGGTGACTTTGTCTTTGAAGATCACGACAATTAACATGGATCAAAGCTTAGGTTCTGTAACGATGATAGCTTATTAGCATAATGAAATTAACTTAGAGACAAGAATCTTTAATAGGTACAACAAAAACGCTTTAATAATACTTGAAGAAAATTATGTATTTGCTAGAAGTACAACAGTTTCAGACTTTCTATCCAATTAATAAGTTGTTAATTAACTCCTTTTCCAAACAATGTGCACTTTAAGTTAACATCTGCCCACTGGATACCACTTTCCTATGGTATTTTTTCTCAATATACTGTAGAACTGCAACACTGTTTTACTGGGAATTCCTTGTAGGACCGTTCTTATAGCAGGGAAACAGGACCCAAATATAGTAATATGCTTTCTATATCCAACCAATTAAAAAAAAAGAGAAGACTTATTTCAAAGATGGGGAGGAGGAATGGGTAATTCCTTAATTATGGCTGCATTGTCTGTGGCAGTGCATAGTTTCAGATTTCTTTGCATTTTCAATAGGAATTATTTTCTGCAGTTTATATGGCCCTGCAAAATGGCTCTCCGCTGACTACAGCCTTATATAGACTCGATTTGGGAGCAATTTTCATATCTTTTTAAAATATCTATTTATAGTTCTGTGGCACAAGATTTTACAATCTTATTTTATAAGACTGTAAATCAATAACTATTGTTTTTGAAGATTCGGAACGGGAAGGTTGTTTACAAAACGTTAGAATAGAACCTTACGTATAAAAATTGTATTTTCATAGTCTTTGCTCTGTAGTGCAGAATAATAAGGGCTTTCAGCACTTGAATTTTTAATTAAAATGACACATTTTTGTTTTAGGGGCTTCTGCCCATATAGTGGTTTGGGGAACAAAAATTTCACAGGGCCTTTTGCAAGTGGATTTGGAGAACACACGTGACTCTGCACTGCAAGGGCTGCTTAGGCCAAGGATGGAACAATTAAGTAGGTCTTATTTGAAACAAATGAGTTATTATATTCTATTGGGTCAAGGATTCATGTTTTAATAAATCCTTAATTACAGTAACTTTTCATTTAATCTGGCGAATTCTAAGCAAGTTAAGAATTTATGAGAGTTGGAATCAGCAATAAAAAATATGCCTGTCTGCCATTCTGCTCAGGGCCACACAGGTTGAACTCATTTTGAGCAGTGTGGAAGCCAGGAACATATCTCCTGAACAGGGCATTGCAACATGATTACATCTAGGTATGCATAAAACAATATTATGCGTGTATAAAATAGTATTATGTGTGTATAAAATAGTATTGTGTGTGTATAAAACAATATTATGTATGTATGAAGCGATATTGTGTGTATATAAAAGTATACTGCACATTAAATTGTGCATAAAATTATATGCAGGATTACTGTATTATAGTCGTTATTAACAATAATCTGAAAATTCTTAATTCTTTTTTTTTTTTCAGAAATAACAAAGAAACAACAACAACAATCATGTGGCTGTTAGAGCACAGACACCTTTGAGAAGAGACAAAACTGAGTCCTAGTTCATGTCTTCATATGACATTCTTAGAATTTGAATTTTAGCATTAGAATTTGCTGCTTCAACAGCACCTTGAGTACATTTCTGCCAGCTCTAGCCAAACTTTGTCTCCTCTAGAACCCTTATGAGTAATAACTAATTAATAATCAGCACACAAACAGCACAAGCCTTACCATCCAATGAAAAACCTTTCTCTTTAGGATGGAAACAAGGTACAATTAAGAACTCATGTGTAAATTGCATGACAGTAGAAAGAAATTGATGAAACTGCTGTTTTCTTCACACAAACAGGCAACACCTCTACTTTTGCAAAGGTTTTTGTCATTTTACTGAACATAAATATGCAGAATCTTGGGAATTACAACTGTAGCTGGCTGAATTCCTTTTTTTGCTTGTTTTGGGGGGTTTAGTTTGGTTGGTTTTGTTTTGTTTGTCATTTATAAAGCTGCTGTGATGTTGTGGGGGCTTTTTTGTGTTTTTTGGGTGTTTTGTGGTTTTTATTAATCGCAAATCAGAATCGATTATTTTTCAAAATTTCTCTTAAAATATCAAAGGCTGAAAATCCTTATTTAGAAACAAAACAGACGAAGAGCTGTGCACTGCAAGCCACTCTCTGTGGCCTGACAGCAGCTGCCCATAAGAGCGATGGGGATGACACAAGTGGCACCACACGTGGTCCCAGTTTACTCAACAGCTTCCAGGTCTACCTCCTTTCCTGGATCTGGGAAAATTTTCCCCACAAAACTGCCATAGGGCTTAGTGATATAGGAGCTCTGTAGGCAGGAGGTCCTTCTTGGAGGAGGTGAACCCAAAAGCTGGCAGGATTTGGGGCCACGCCCCGGGGAAGTCCCCGATCGTCACCAGCGCGGGTGGCTGAGCTCTCCAGAAACTGAGCCTACCCCACTTCCAGCAGAACCTTTCTGAAAACAAAGACATTTCCTTTTAACTACTTGCTTTTGGCACACCGGGAACTTTTTTGAGGTAAAACATTTCCAAATTGTAAATCCATCAGATAATTCCTCAGTTCCAAGTTCCTTGGTGTCCAAGAAACGTGATACAACCTTGGCTGGGAAGTGCAGGCAAAAGAACATCATCACCTATTGCCTTTCCTGCATACTTCCATGGCATACCTATTTTTCCCTGGATGAATCCCAAGCTAAGAAAAGTCTCTGTCCATTCTTAACAAAATCCAGTGTTTAAGCTGTACAAGATACTGAGTGCAGGCCAGAAACATTACAGGTTCTTCTAAATAAGACATTATTATTCTTTACAGGAAGGGGGTAAAAAAAAAAAAGATCAGGCTCATCTCTGAAATTAAGAAATGTACTTACTGTTCCAAATTTTGAGTCAATATTCAGAGTTAGTTTATATATATAAGGTTCTGCTGGAGTTTTACTGGCTATTGATACAATGCCAGAAGATACTAAATTCTCATTTTTAGTGAATGACCACTGCACTGAGCTGCCAACCATGAGTTTCCTTTATGATAACAAAGAGCTTGCCAGGATAACCCTCAGTAAAAAATGACGCTGGTAAATACATTGATTTAAAGATAACCAGTACAGCACTTCCATTGTTCACACATGGTTTCATTTTTTGATCAGCAGAATATATTTTTTTCTTGCCCAACTTGTCCTTCCGACAAGGTATTCCAGTCTTTTTCCTGCTTTGGAAACAGAAAACTCTGTAATTCTGTAACTAAATTATGAGCACAGATGCAGTGTGGTTGGTCAGCTTGGTGCTCTGGACACACACAGGAGCAGGATTTGTTGAGAAACAGTGATGCAGCAGGTTTTATCAATTATATAATAATTTTCTTCATCCACCCTTTTCTAAATTAACTCAGTAAAATTTAAAAAAAAAGAAAAAGTATATCTACTTCCAATTGATTATTCCCTTTGAAATATCACCTTTCCCCATCAATGTGGTGGTGTTAGTCCCAGTTTTCTGCGATTTCTCTCAGTTGTGCCCTGGATTTGGGCTTCCCTTGATGGCTCTGCTCTTTCAGTGATGCTATTCCTGGCTGTTTTCAGACGAATTTCACACTTCATTTCCATGTTACTGCATGGGGAAAAAGAAAGCACAAGTTTCCTTGTCTCCAGCTTCACAACAGAGCAAAAACCATGTTCCCATTTATTCCTATTTCCTCTACCCCTGCTGCAGAGCTGGAAAATTTGCTTCGGACATTCGTGCGCAGCAGTGTGGAAAACCACGAGGAGAAACTCCAGCTGTGAGTCTGGGTAAAAGAGCAACAGGTAATATCTCTGTGATACCCATAGCTGTGGCTGCCCCATCCCTGGGAGTGTCCCAGGACACCTTGGACGGGGCTTGGAGCAACCTGGGATAGTGGAAGATGTCCCTGCCTGCAGCAGAGGGCTAGAATGAGATGCTCTCTAAGGTCCCTTCCAACCCAAACCATCCTGGGATTACGTGATCTCTGCTCTGTTGGGCCTTTTTTAACTTCTATTGGAATAACAGAAGTAGGAGAAGACAGAACAGTTGAATCGCTGTAGGTGGTGACCTGTGGGTCACATACCACGAGGACAGAAGCTACACAGGCTTCAAGTAAGGCATAATTTCATCTTTCTCAATTCAGGTTGGTTTAAAATCTTTAAGTTTTACTTGCAGATTTGGGTAAGTACCTACTAAACTCCACCTTTTTAACTGGATAGTATTCACCAGTACTTTTGCCTTCAAAAACTTCTTAAATCTCAAGTACAGACAGGATGGATGAAGTGACTCAGAAGAGTTGCATGGTGGGGTTACTCCAGTTATTCTGGTTTTACTCATCACTTGCAATTTCACCCTCTCTCTCCCTGCAAATGCTACAGAACATACTGAAAACTTGAAGGCAAAGATCACTTTAGAAAAGTTGTGTTGTATGTTTAAAACAAAACAAACAAACAACTTAGAAGTTATGATGGAATTGTTCCCTGCCTATAACAGGAATTGTGCTGTCTCTCTGGCAGGGATACATTGCCCATTGTTCATTTAAAAATGTTTAAAAATTAGAGAAATGCATAAATACGAAAACAGATATAGTTAAAACATTGTCTGATTCCTCTTCTCCCTTATACACTTTAAACAGCCACTCTGAGCAGAGAACAGAATCATGGAACATCCTGAGCTGGAAGGGACCCACGAAGATCATCCAAGTCCAACTCCTGGCCCTGCACAGACAACCCAACAAACCCACCATGTACCTGAGAGGGTTGTCCAAACACTCCTTGACCTCTGTCAGGTTTAGGGCCATGACCACTGCCCTGGGGAGCCTGTTCAGTGCCCAGCCACCCTCTGGGGGAAGAACCTTCTCCTGAGATCCAATCGAAACCTGTCCTGGCACAGCTCCAGCCATTCCCTGGGGCCTGTCCCTGGTCCCCCCAGAGCAGAGCTCAGTCCTGCCCCTCCTCTGCCCCTCCCGAGGAAGTTGTAACTGCGATGAGGTCCCTCCTCAGTCTCCTCCTCTCCAGGCTGGACAAGTGCTCTCAGCTGCTCCTTGTATGGCTTCTCCTTCTTCTTTCACCATCTTCATAGCCTTAATTTCACTAGTTGGGATTTCAGGGTCCTGCCCGGGAGATTTTACTTGTTAATTGTATTATATCAGCAAGAGAAGGCAGGCAAAGAGCCTGCTCCATGTAGCACCCCTTGCTGAATTACAACCCAGTAACACAACCCCCAGAACTACACTGCTCCTCTTGGCCCTCATTACCGAGCACTCAGCATTCTCACCCCGTTTGTCTGGTCTTTAATAAGAAATAAAGTTGTTTGTTTATTTTATACCTATTTAACTTGTCGTTTAAGATTTGCAGAATGCCATCAATCTTTGCCTCAGCACACTGACCTCACTTTAATTGGTGGGGCACTAAATTCTGCACAGATGTTATTACTATGAATTTAACTTTATATAGCAAGAAATTCGGTGCTGCCATATGCCGTCTTTTATGAGCTTGCAGTTTGCAATGAATATCCATGACTAATGCTTTTGACCCAGGTAAGCCCGTGATTATGGAAGGTAAAAAGTTTACTAAACTTTATTGCAGAGCCCTCAGTAATTTTACCAACAGCCAATGCACCCATCTCCCCCCGCCTCTGTGTCAACATGAAAAAATTGCTGAGCTCTTCTTAATATATCTGCCAGCATCTACTGTCATTCGGGGACTCTCATGAGTCAGCCAAAATTTTCTAGATTCATAGATTGCATATCAGAGGGGATAAGATGATTTTCTCTGATATCCAGCATAAATCAGACATTTTTATGTTTTTCTAGTGGTTTCCAGTTGCGTTTTGGGGGTTGGTTTTTTTGGTTGAACAAACTGGGACAAAACTTTCTGAAGGTTAGGAGGAATTAGCCAGGTGCTAGAATTCAAATGCATCTTTTAAGTCTGTGGTTTGAAATCCAGAGCTGGATCCCCCTTTGGGAAGGAAAATGATTGTATGATTAATATAATAATAAATAATGCTTCTTTCATAACTTTAAGTGCCTCGTTTCCAGAGCATGGACTTGGATCCTGCCTCTGTATGGGGAGAGTCCACAGCCAGGAAAGGTGGGACTCACTGTGGTAGAAGGAGCTCTGCCCTTCTCCTGGAATTATTTATTAGACTAGTGGTGAGCAGCTGGCTTTTCTAAGGGTAGTTAAAGTGACTCCAAAGGCATGGACTAGTTTCCTGTAGATCTTTTAGAAGGTAATTAGAAATGAAAGGCAAAACAGTCAATAGCAAACTAGAAGGCTTGAAAGTCAGATTTAACCCACTCTGTATTAAACAGCTGACATCTGAGTGTGCTAGAGGTGACTTACCAGGGCAGATCCCACTCTGTAATATCCTGACTGCCCCAGCATCCACAAGGAAAATCAACAGTATGTCCTGCCAGAAAACCACACTGACAACCAAAGACATTAAAACTCTTTACCACGAACCCTTTTCCATGCAGCAACTGAATATTAACATGGTAAAACAAGAGCACAGCCAGGGGATATTTTGTGTTTCCATTAATCAGTAACAGATTGAAGGTGAGCCAAGAGTAAATACTTGACAGTGGTAATACGTGAGTCCATTTGTTCAGCGCTGAATAACATTGTTCTGCTCAAATATCAATTACAAAGGACCTAAGTGATAGCAAAGGAATACTGGTCCAGCATCATTAATTTTTTTGGTCAGCATTGCAGTTCTGATCCTATCGCTGCTTCTTTTGAGTGTGCTAAATATCAGGGAAGGGATGCCCATCTCACTCTACAGCCAGCCCATCTCAATCTTAGCACGCTCAACAAATTAACACAAAATAAAACTAGTACAAGGTAACAATGGAGTTCTTTGGGTATAAATCTTTCCACTTTTTTTCTTACATAACTATGTTCACTCTGCAAAGTGAAGTACTTGAAAAAATGATTATAAAATCATAGAATGGCCTTGGTTAAAAAGGACCTTAAAGATCTCCTACTTCCAACTCCCCTGCCATGGACAGGGACACCTTTCACTGGACCAGGTTGCTCAGAGCTTCATCCAATCTGGCCCTGGAGACTTCCAGGGATGGGGAATCCATAACTTCTCTGGATAGCCTATTCCAGTGCCTCACCACCACCACATTCCCCCTTGTCCTTTCACTACCTGCCTGTGTAAAATGTCCCTCTTCATCTTTTTTGGAGTCTCCTCACACAGAGATGATGAGAAGCCAAGCCCTCTCCAGCTTGATCTCAAGGTATAGCCTATGGAGGCTTTTATTTACCTCTACATAGGACAAACAGAGCTCAGACTCATAGTGACCAGTGACAGAGTGCCCCTAGGGCACCCTTAGCCAGTATTCATACCACAGTTCTGGAAAACCCACTGTGCCAGGAAAGAGTTACCAGGATAGCACCAGAGACACGGCTCACATGCTGGTTTGCTTTCTCTTCAAGATGTATATTTATTCTCCACTAATTTCTTTCCATAGTTAATAGTTCTAACTCTTGTGAAGCCAAGGATCAAATGTGCCAAACCCTGCTATTGAGTGGGGGACATTTATGCAGCACATGTGTTAACACAGGGTGAGTTGAGCACAGGAGGAATTCAGGCAGGACTCTGCCGTTATGAGAATGGTTTAGAGGACATTTTCTGATTATTGACTGAAGCAAGTATCAAAACACACTCTTATCTGAAGCTCTGGAATCTGAAAAGGATAATAAAAAAGATAAAAGTACCTCATTAAATTCCATTTCCTGTTTTGGGTTTACTGGGTTTCTCCTAAACCAAATTCTGCATTCTGTCCTCCAGGCCCTATTATCTTCTCCCATGACTTCTGCCACCTAAAGAACAAAAAAATGTATAAGTCCTCTCTTACATTTTCACTGGTGGGGGATGAAAAGTGAATTTGTTGTCCATCTACAGCTGACAGAGGGTTTGACATCTAAAACAGAGAAATCCAAGTCTCAACTTCGCTCTTGCCTGTGACATTTCGCTTGATCGCTGTTTGTACAGATACTCATGGGAGATACCACTGCACCAAGAAAGAACAGCTGCATTAAACTCAGCTTAGTGAAGGGAATGGGAGAAGTGCCACACCCTAGAGGCAGTGGAATTGCTCCCTTCTATGGGAAGGGGCTTTATGTGTTTCCCGGATCCTGGTGGAAGATAAGAAAGCAATTCTCCTTT
Source organism: Myiotriccus ornatus (assembly GCA_036023395.1). Classification (NCBI taxonomy): domain Eukaryota; kingdom Metazoa; phylum Chordata; class Aves; order Passeriformes; family Tyrannidae; genus Myiotriccus; species Myiotriccus ornatus. The sequence goes on from JAYRBT010000181.1 coordinate 2,896,530, forward strand.
TTAGAGATGAGCTCATGACTGTCAGATTTTCACAATTATAAGGTATATAAACATAAATGAATAATGTTGAAAGTGGTTTGGCCTATTTTTTGAGATGAATTGGGTGAAAGCTGCTACTAGTGTCACACAGACACAGACTCCAGACAATGCCTTGAAAGAAAGGACAGCAGAGATCTCTGCAGTTTCCATTTCAGACTTAAGTCCCTTTATTCTGAGTGAACACTTCATTTGAACAAGAGACTCCAAGACTAGGCTGAGAGTAAAGATTTTTTTGCCCCTCATTCCAGACAGAAGTAGAAAAGCATAAAAAATTAGGAAAAACTTTATGAATTGTCATCTGTCATAAACTTGCTAAATTTAATTCTACCCAACACAAGCAGGAGGCAATGAGGAGAACATACATCTGAGTTTCTTAGCTGATACTTTTTAGCCATTAATGTAACCCAGTCAAAAGGACAGCATGGTCTCAGGGTGCATCAGGTGAACTATTTCCAGAATGAAGTGGAAATATCCTGGTAGGGAGGGTGGGTAAAGCTTGCTCTGAAATCTAGTGTATGCTGAAGCTTAACTGAAATAAAGCTTCAGTTTGGCTGAAGCTCCAAGAAAATGGGTTCAGTGTTAGGGAAACTATCAGTCTGCAAAGGGCAGGGAGGAGAAAACATTATTCCAGCTAAAAAGAAAACTGAAGATAGAATAGTAGGAAAAAGAAAAAGCAAGTGGGTTTAAGTTAGTCATACATATATTTGCAATGCAAAGTAGGAGAAGGTCTTGCAGCAACAGAGAACTGAGGCTGTGCTGCCTCCTCACTACAGGAGTGGAGTCAGGAAACCTGACTTATTCCAAGATATAACTACCCAAGTTTTCAAAAGGGATGGAGTTCAGCAGTAGAGGCACCTGTAGATCAGAAGTTCTGCTCCAGCCTTATGTCCATGCCTCTACCCAGCCATCTTCCCTTGCCCCTGCTAAAAGCTTTGCTCAGCCATCAGCAATTAACCAATAACAAACTCTGCTCACTGTCAAATGTATCACAAGCAGAGGCATTAAAAAAAAAAAAAAGAAAATATGAATAAATACGAAGCACCACAAAGTTAAAGTTGTTTTGTAATGAGTAGTAATGTGTTTGCAGCAGCTCCTGCCTTCCCAGCAACCCAGTTCACATCTACAGAGTCAGCAAATGAAACAGGAATTGGAGCTTTGCTCTTATGAGTCACTCTGCTTGGAAACCTTTACATATTTAAAAGAAATAAAAACACCAATCAAAAAAAAAAAAAAACCAACAACCCTGTGTTAAAAGCATCTTAGCCAAGCATGTTATTTCTCTTAAATATACAACAAAACACGACTCTCCTCAAGGTAAATATCCTCTGTTTATTACTTCAGATCACTTTTCTGTGCTGCAATCATGTCATTAGGATTGCAATTCCTGGCTCCAAAAGAAACAACCACCTAGCTATAAAATGCTGGTTTCCCAGTCTATTTTGAGGGGACAACCAGAGTTCAGTGGGTCTGAGCCCCCACCACTGAAACCAATGGCAGTAGGTTCAAGTCTCCCAGTCCAGAGTGAGACAATATTTTTTTTCTCAGCTGCAGTTTCTAACACATGTTCAGGCAGCACAGGTCTTTCTTATGAACTGAATTAGGGAGCTGTGTCAGGAAAAAAGTGAGGACAGTCTGTGTCACCCATGGATGTAGCAGAAGCCTTTCAGCTGGTACCACCAGGGGCGTCTGTGTTTCTGGCGTTTAATTTTGAAGTATAAAAAAAAAAAAAAAATTAAAAAAAAATTGGATGGGGGCAACAAGAGAAGTTTTTTTCTTTGGCTTATAGGTGGAAAGGAATTTGAATAATAAATCACTGAAATCAGTCTTCTACAAATCTTCATGAGGCCACCACAGTGACCCCAAGGATCTTATTGCTTCTTAGCTTTCACTCTGAGATTTTGTACACCTTACTGTGCAATATCTTTGAGGATTAGAGCTCAAGACCTTTGATTTCAATGTATTATAGCTAGAACAGGGCTAAGGCTTGGGAATTCCATATTGCATAACATGTTGTAATATGTTATGTTGTATTTTGGCTACCTCTGGAGCCAGGAGAGTTGCATCTGTCATGAGTAACTTCTGGAAAAAAATGGGACAGTGGAGACCAAAGAATAGCAGAAGTTATTTCACACTGAGAGATCTCTCCCTATGAACAACATTCATCAGTAGTGGTAATAGCAAGTGGCAGCAAGACATAAATGTCCTTAAACTACCTTTATACGTCACTATACTCTTTTACTACCCCGTCCTGCAGACGTGGTTTGGATCTCTCCTGTGGGAAAGCACCTCTGGGCCAACTGTGTGAAAGGCACCCTCCCAGGTGGTCCAGATGTGTGCAAAAGCTACATCAACAAGTGTTAAGTAACGTGTCCATAGAGAAAATCAGTGTAGCACAGCCCCAAGAGATGCTCAAAGCCACTGGAGTCATGGGCACCACGGCTCATGCTGGGCTTGACAGACCTGACCTACCATGGATGTGCAGACTAGGACTCCAATGGCCCTCAAATAATAATAATTTATTTATTTATTCTCCCTTTAAGAACAAGATTTCAGATATGATACTTCAAACCCCTTTCTAGGTTATTTTTTAGCTCTCCACTGTACCTTTATACTTGCAGTGTTTCCTGAGGTCAAATCAGTGGCAGCTTTAATTGGACTTACAAGGAATGTTGCTGAAATGGGCATGAAGTCCTAAGCTCAATGTTTTCTTCATTATTTTGCAACTTTGGGAGTCTGCCAACTTCGTTGTGAGATTTGGCACGTGTTTACCTGGAAAGAATGAGGCTTAATATTTCATTTCAGCTCTGCAAGGTTTTCTCCTCCCCACTTCCCGACAAAAAAGAGCAAGCAAACGAACTAGAAACACAGGCAAAGGGCAAGGCTGGTCTCTCTGATCTTGGTGTGGCATCAACACAGCTCAGCAAGATTCTGAGGAGCCCTCCTGGAAAGCAAGAGCAGCTTCACCACAAGTGGCTGCACCTTTACCAGCTGCTTTTCCACTTTCTGCAAATTTGGATGCACAGGGGATATTTTTGCCTGCTCTTCCATCTAAGGGTGGTTTGCTAGGTCCTAGATTCATTAAGGTTGAAAAAGACTCTAAAATCATCAAGTCCAATCATTAAGAGGTGAGAGGCCTGTCACACTTGGAGGTGTGAATTGGAAAGGCCAAGCTCATAACCTCACCTGCAGCCTTGTGCCTTAAAACCAGATCTGTGTTTAACTCCTGCTTTAGACCTTTAATACAGAAAATAATCCTCATACAGCTGTTACTTTTTGCTTGGAGTCAATAGAGGACTTTGTGTTTAGTATTTTAATGCAAAATGTTGTAACAGCCTCCAAAAGGAGTGGCAATAGTGGTTACTACCCCCCACATGCCATCAGAGCCACTGTCTGCCAATTCCTTGGTAAGTCAAGGTCGGGTTGGATGGGTCTTGGAGCAGCCTGGACTAGTGGAAGGTGTCCCTGCCTGTGGCAGGGGGTTGGTGCAAGACGAGCTTTGAGGTCCCTTCCAACCCAAACCATTCTGGGATTCTGTGAAGCTGCACTGCAGCTTTTGGTCTGTGCCTGGGGCTGCTTAAACAAGGACTCCATTACAACCACATGAAGTGAACATTTCCCTTTCACAGGTTTAAAACAAGGGCTCTGTAGGGTTGGGTCCCCTGAGGAAAATCGTGACACTGGAGCTGAGTTTCCCATGGGCTGGGATGGTACTTACACAGTGAAGGTGCTGCGTGGAAGCAGGGCGGCTCCTTAGCATCCTGACTGGGGCTGAGCACCAGGAAAGGGACACCCACTGTGGTGCCAAGGAGTGGATTGCTCCTCCATCAGGATGCTTCAGCTGTGGAATAAAAGTGTTTTCCTAGTTAAATTCCTGAAGCTGTGCTTCCCTGATCCACAATGTCCAACTTTCTCTGTGAAAAGACTCCCTAACTCCTATCTCAAGCTCCAGTAATCTACCAGGCCTACAATTTAAGCATAGCTATGCCAGAGCCCTTTTGTGGATCCAGTCTTCCCTCTGCAGCTGCCCCACTGAAAGGATTAAGCTACTTGGGAAATGAAGCCCTGTTCGCTGGGAATAAGGATGTCAGATACTGGTCCCAAAGAAGTGACGTCTCAGTATATTTTGGTTTAATATTCTTATGTCAATGACACTTGTAGGAAATGGAAAAAGGTAAGAACTCTGTGAGGCGTGTAAAATAAGTGTGGAGAAGGCAATAGGAGTGTGACAGTGGGAACTGGCTGTGTGTCAGCAGAGGGGCCAGCACTGCTGTCACCGGGGCTGGCAGAAAACATTCCCCACGGACCCAAAGCACTTCCAGCACTCCCGACACGAAGAGTTAAACTTTGCTGTTTGCCTCAGTGGCATAAATCCATAGCATTTTGACTGAATCCCATAAAAGTAAATCAGGGTAAGTGAGGCCAGACTGTGGCCTCACCATCCTGCAGACCAACGCTGAGAAAAAGGGACGGCGATAGCGGCGAGCGGCAGCTCCCACCACGCTGGGAGCCGAGCACAGAGTCAGCCAGGGAGCAGCTGGGAGGCAGCCAGATGGGCAATGAAAGGGGCACAGCCAGCAGCACCTAAAAAAAAAAAAAAAAAGTTTTTTAATTGTAGGAAATTTTGCAAGACATAAAGTTGAATTATTTTCATTTTTGCTCCAACAGCAGAAATGTAAATGCTGCCGTTTGCACAGAGAGGGGTTTTTTAAGTTGTTGTAGAGAGGCTGCACTTAAAAAGGGGCTGGTATTAATCATCTCTGTGTCAAGCAAGTTTAAAGGGGCACATCAACCAGTTCCTTGGAGGAGCTCATGGGCAGGGGTCTCTTTTGCTGGCTGGTGGTCTTTCAGAGTGGGTATCAAATGGGTCCACGTGGCACGAACAGAACAGAGTTCCAGATGGGAGAGCAGTTCCCATCTTTTGCAGAGTAAATCTGCTGCTCGAGACTATATCCTATGACTGAAATTTTATACATCTGACTTTGGTGGAGCTGGGATCTCTCCCTTTGAAAATGTGCTACAATAATAATTGCATTTACCAGTTGCCAGTCCTCCTCTCAAAACCTTTTTTAATTTTTTTGTTCGGATTGTGAAATTAATTGTCTCTAGCTAATATAATTAAAAACAAACACTTCAGATTTCAGCGGAGGGAAAGAGGAAGGGAGAGAGGAGGGAAAGAGAAGGAAAAAAAAAAAAAAAGCAAGCAAACTGCAGCCCTGATTTTCTATTGACAACGAGAAAGCCCTGCCATCCCTGCACCATTTAATTATTGAAATGAACTGTAACAGTACACTGGATTGTTGCCGAGGTCACCGAGTAGTACTGGATGTCAAGAGGAAAGCAGCAGCTCCGAGAGCCCTCCAACGCCCCAGGCTCCGGCTGAAATCCCACACACTTTTTCTCAGGCATTCAGGCTCTGATAGGTAGCCCGATAGCACGGCCGATTTGCTGGTATTACAGAGGTCCAACGGTGCTTGCTTGTTTTAAGACGAGCCAAACTATGCTCTGGTGACCACCGTGACGCTGTGATTCCCATGCCCTATCGCATTCCTCTTTCTCAGATCCCAGGCTTTTTTTTTTTTTTTCCCCTACGTGCAGTCCAGGATGTAGACAAATGAATTCCAAGTGACCTATGTGGGGGTGGACTCTTTGGAAACAAACAACAAAAATAAGATATCTCCTGTCCTCACTTTTTCATTTGCTTGTTCCCTGGATACAGTTTATTCGTGGCAATGAAATACACATTGTGTCTCAGGAGTTAGATCCAGCAGCAACATCTTTACCACCCCCTAACCTTGGCTTTTTTTTTTTTTTCCTTTTTTTTTTTTTCCTTTGCTTTTCCTGATTTCCTATTTCAGCCTTTACAAAAGACATCTTGTTTAACATTATCTGCTCCTTTGGAAGTCAGTCTGCCCTTTAAAGCCTATCATATCAAGGCTTGCTATTGATTTAAACAATGTTTTTTTTCCTGGAAAAAGTTTAGGAAGCTGGAAGTTTTGTAAAAAATTCTTGCATATATCTTCACTGGCAGGAGGATCTCCTGGACAAGTAATCACTCTGTTTGTAGGGAAAGGAAAAAACTTCTTTTGAATCTTTCATAGTGAAGAAAATCCTGTGGACACAAAAACTGCCAAAAAAAAATAAAACTGCAGTTGGGGAACAGACAATAAACATTTCAGATTGCTTTATGGCACACTATTACAGGCAACTATCTTGCTTAAGTAGGCATAACATTTTTCACAGTATATATTTAGGGGGCTTTTATGGTGTGGATTAACAGCAGAAAAACATAGCTCTTAAAGGGAGGGGAGAAATAATTTCTGCCACTCCAGTGGCCTGATAGGTAGCAAAAAATCTTTTAGAATGGCCTGAAGAATGCACTGAATGGTCAAGCAGGAACAGCCTCCAGCTCCCCCCGATGCTCACATGGACTGCACACACCACTCACCAATGGGAAAAGCCAGAAGTGACCCTTGGGAGCAACTCTGGCCCTGCAGGCACCGGGGTGGCTGCACTGGAGTCCAAGATTGTGGCTGGGGCACCAGTGGAAGATGCAGCTCTGCAGTCTGGTGAAAGCAGCGCTGGGAGGATGTTTCTGCTGTCACACATCACTCCTCTCCCAACACCGGCACACTTGGAGCATCCATGAGCCAACTGGCAGCAGCCCCTTGTTCTCACTATCGGAATCAGCCTGCCTTCCTCACCAAAGTCCCTGCCTGATTTTAGGGCCAGACATCATCAGGCTGTTTGGGGCCACTGCAGCCCCTCCACGAACCTCAGCTGTCCCCTGGAGTGGCTCTCGAGGACAGCAAGTTATGCAGTGACATCTCCTCCCAGGCTGCCAAGTCCTGCCAGCTTGGAACAATGGAACAAAGAATAACGGGGAAAGAGCAGTCCACAATAATGCATCCAGCATTGTACTGGGGTCCCTTTGGCTTCGTTAAAATTAGTGACGTCCTCCAGTCCTGGGTGCACCGGAGCTCTCCTGCCCCTGCACAGAGCAGAGCCCAGCACTGCAGAATCCTGCCTGGCACACGGATCTCAGCAATTCCACTCTGCCCCTTGGTGACACGACAGGCAGGGGGAGGGGGTTTGCCAGTTCACAGAGTCCTAGAATGCTTTGGGTTGGAAGGGACCTTAGAGATCTAATCCAATCCCCTTGCCATGGAGAGGAATACCTTCCACTATCCCAGGTTGCTCCAAGCCCCATCCAAGCTGGCCTTGAACACTTCCAGGGATGGGGCAGCCACAGCTTCTCTGGGCCACCTATGCCAGGGCCTCACTGCCCTCACGGTCAATAACTTCATCCTAACATCTAATCTCACCCTGCCCTCTGTCAGTTTAAAACCATTCCCCCTTGTCCTATCACTCCATGCCCATGTGAAAAGTCGCTCTCCAAATATTTAGCTAAATTTTTAGCAGTCCGAAGGAAATTAGAGCAAACTGATTTTTATTATTCCCCGTGGTACAACAACTTGCCCTGTTCCTGAGTTTACTTTTACCTCCCTGGAAACGTACACTATTTACCCCAGATGCTCCCACCAGTGGCTGGGTCCTCCTGGGTATGGGGGGAACAAAACCTGCCCTGGAATAGGCCAAGTTTCCACAGAGACAAGGGATATAATCTCTTTGCAAACTATGTGCATTGAAGTAAGTAATTTAACAGTTCATTCCCCCAGGTAGCCAGTGACCACTGTATGTCCATGTTATTTAATTTGACAGTTAACCTTTGGAAGGCTGGTAGTCATTTCAGATTAAAAATTAGTAAGCAATTTCCTTCTGGTTAATTTTTAATTTTATTTGTTAGCTTTTTCACATATTTCTGGTGGTCATCTTGTCTACTGAATTTGTTCATCCTTTTCAATGCATCACTTGGTGAGTAAGAGGTGGGGGGAGGAGGAAGAGTTGCTAAGAAATTGGAAAACATTATTTAAGTAGGTAAGATTAAGTGTTCGTGCCATAGTTTACAATTATAATAAAATAAATCTAGAAACTATTTCATGTATGAGAGCATGTGCATTAGAAAACATATTTCTATAACAGATAACCATCTTCTGAACACTAGAATGCTGGTAATTTGTCAGTTTTTCTTTTAATTAAAACTGTGAATATAGTTCATGCTCTGCTTGATTCAGTGTCAACATTTTGGATGGGGGCTAAAACTGATTTCCTCTTAAATCTGTTGCATTTCTCAGGACAACTGATGAAGTGTGCCTTAACATTAAGCTCGTGAACCCATGAGGTTTGCTTGTTTCAAGATCAGTAAATCAACAGATATTAGAGTAATAGCCCTGAGAAGGCTCAAGACTTCTAACACTTTTGTAAATGCTCTCTTTACCAAAACTGCATCCATTTTTCCTACCAGACAACCTGTTTTAATTCATTGCATCTTTACCAAGTTGGTCCACTGTAAAATGAATTAAAATTATGCTAGTTAGAAGTTTCATTCTAAATATTTTTCTCAATGCAACTCATGAAACATTCAAAGTGTTTAAACTTTTTTTTTTTTTTTTCTTTTAACAACAGAAAAATCTGTCTGGTCTTTCTCTAAATATTTTTTTTTTATTTTTATTTTTTTTTACATTTTCAGTCTTCCTCTCTGAAAATACAGAACCTTGTATGAGTTAAGGGTTCGTATCCCAAAGCGTTATTAGGAATCAACCAGGGCAAGGGTCCAGCAACACCTTTTCCAGGGCAAGCACAACTGGTTTGGACCCTCCTTAAATTATGTCATCCTCTCAAAATATAATCACTGTAAGAAAAGAGCTAATTCAAAGAGCTTACATGCAATTTAAAGTCAGAAACCACCAAAAAGCATCTGCTGGGTTATGGCTCATGCACCACTCAGGTGGTCTGTTCCCACCCCTTCCCACCAGTTCACACTGCAGTGGGTACAATATCCACGTGTGTTACACAGCTGGCCTCAAAATCTGCCCAACCTGCACAAAATTTAAATGGATTTACACAGGGTGGGGCAAAAAGGGTTTGGATAGAAGATCATTTGTTAGGGGAGTAATTATCATTGGCTTATAGGAGTCTCTCCAACGCAGCTTGTTCCCCAGGTAATACTCGGCAGAAACCACTGTAAAAGTTTCCTAAGGAAGATCACTGAATCATGGAATGATTTGGGTTGGAAGGGACCTTAAAGATCATCTCATTCCACCCCCTACCATGGGCAGGGACACCTTCTGCTGTCCCAGGTTGCTCCAAGCCCTGTCCAACCTGGCCTTGGATACTTCCAGGGATCCAGGGGCAGCCACAGCTTCTCTGCCCAACCTGTGCCAGGTCCTCCCCACCCTCCCAGCCAGCAATTCCTTCCACATATCTAACCCAAATTTCTCCTCTTTCAGTTTGAACCCAACACTCCTTTTCCTATCGCTACGGTTCCTGATGAAAAGTCCCAGAAGTGGGTGAGTTCAGAGCCCCAGACCTCAAGCCTAACTCAACGAGCTCATTCCACCCCGGCAACACACGGAAAAGGAGCTCGGACTGGGGCTCCTCCAGGGAGGACTGGGAAAAGCTTATTTCAGCAGTCACCAGAGCTGAGTACATTTGCTGCAGTGGCTGAGGAGGAGGATGAGGATGCTCTGTGCCAGCGCCAGTGTGGGTGCTCCCAGTGTAGGTGCAGAAGCAAAGGCCAATGTGTTCCTCGTGTGTCAATGTGAACGCATGAGTAAATTTTTTTGCTGTGAAGAGGACGTCCACAGAATATAATATGTATTAGGTATTACAGACTGCATGCATCTCTATGCTTTCATTCCAGGCTCATCTCCTGCTCCCTCACCACTGCAAAGCTGTGTTCAGTCACACAGAGAGGGGAAAGAACCATTATATTTCTTTAAAACACTCATAACTTACTATATTTAGCTCCAAGCTCCAGTTGCTTCTACCTTGCCTATTTTAATAAATACTATGGCACTCAATAAAATTAAAACATCAGTGAACAAAACAGATCCATATGAATTTTCCCCCAGGGATTAGGAATGGAGAGGAAGCACATCTGGTACAGGAGAGTCATGTTGCTAACTATGCTCAACTGCCCCACTGATAGGTGAGTACAGTGATAATCTAATTTATCTGTAACGTACCTGAATGCTTCTTGGATCAAAGCCTGGGAAAGGCAAAGGAAAAGAGTGAAAAGTGAGAAAGTCCACTAAAAAAATATGGTAACTTTCAAATGTATATTGTTATCACCACAGTAGTGAGAAAGAGCTCGTGGTTGATTCTCTGGGAGTTACCTTATGACAAATACAGTGAGAATTACTTTGGAGAAGATGTGGGGGAAAGCACACCATGAGAAAGAGGAGCAGATGCATCTTTAGAGCTCCCTATTCCTCACGCCTCTAACTTCACATGCCCTTTACACAGCCTTCCACTAATTTTTCTCCACTGATAATCTATAGAACCTAATTACACAAAGTTTCAAAAAAAAAAAATTTAAAAAGTCATCTTTCCATGAAACCCATAATGCTGATATCTGAGTCACAAGCACAGTTAATGTAATCTAACACATATTGCGGGAACCTACTGCACACAGATATTACCAATTAGCACATGATTTTAACAATCAACATTCATGCAATTAATAGAACACTTCATATTCCTTCTAATTTTGAGCTCTGCATGAGCATATGTTATCATGACGGAATGTGGGATCATTTATTTATACTGGAAGCAAGGCACCACATAGAAAGCCTGAAAGTTAGTCTGAAAGTGAACAGGGCTGAGTTTTGCATTGAGAAAAGAATATTATTAGGCTGATTTCTAAAAGCTGAGCTGAGTCCTTACCTTCCTGTTGATCCTTGCTGCTAGTGAACTTCTGGAGAGGAGACTGTGCCCAGATTATTGGGTTGAGGAATACAACAACCAATTCATCAACAAGCACTTCTCTCTAAAATTGAAAAATACAACATCATCAAAACTAAAAAAAATAAATGCAAGCATGTTTTGCTTAGATATTTTATATATAGTTATACTCAGAGACAACCATAGCTGAGCACCTTGTTTTCCATAACATATTTATTATTACACTTTACTGTAAGCAGGGAAGAATTACTGTATACAAATTACTATAGTTATAGGACAGATGAGGAGCTGAGGTATACAGAGATTTAACTCAGACACCCACAAGGTTTAGGCACTGATTTTCACTGAATTCCAGAGGATTTGGGCATATGCTACCACTAGGATCCAGTCCTATCTATTTTCCTGACAGCAGAGGAAAGCAGAAAGACAATTGCCTGTTTCCCAGAGTCCCAGTGGTTGTCAGCCCACCTTACCTATCTCTCTCTTTTTGCTCTTTAATGTTAACATCAGTAAGCAGTGAAACCTTTTTTTAATTACTGAAGTCACAGGTGTGTTTCTGGCTTGTTTATGAGATGAGATGCTTACTAAGAAGGTGATTTTTTACGTGTAGAGTGCAAGGAATCACACTGTCCTTCCACAGTGGCTGGAGCTGCCACATTCCCCATCTGTGGTCAAGCAGGAAAACATCAAAATACAGGGCTTGTGTGAGCCTTCACTGCAGAACATCCTCACATCTTCAGCGGCCTTGTTACAGAGTTGTCCCACATGTGGTCCCTACAACTGAAGACATTCCAGCGGGCCTTCACAGCCAGGCACACCCTTCAGGAGCTCCTCCTGTGAGCTTGAGCACACAGATGTGCCATGCCAGCACCCCACCATACTGACCTTCCATCCAGTTCAGGAAGATACCTCCTCTAATCCTGCTCTCAATAGATTTTGGGGAGTGCAACAGGAGTTGCCGTCATCGGGGAATCCCCTTCCCCTTGCGAAGTGGTGTGGAGGTGATGTCAGATGGGACATCTGGTAGCAGGAACAACCACTCTCCTTCCAGCTGCATGAGGGCTGTCCCCTCCAGGTTAGGAGCAGCATTAGTTTCCCTTGGGGTTCTGCTTCAGGAACAGCTCTAAGCCCCAGCATCAGGAGGCTGCTGATGCAGGGAATTCTTCTCCGGCAGCAGGTACTGAAGCAGCTGTAGAGCTGCAGATGCAGACTCTAAATCATTGTGTCTTTTCCCCTTTCAGGACAAGTTCCTGAGAGAATTTGGTTTACCAGACATCTGACATGTATTTATGTGTTGCAGGACAGGAGAAAAGTAGTGATTCTCTGGGCATAACTGTATTTCTCAAAAATGTCAGAGGAGTATTTATGTCCCCCGTTGCTGTCTTCCCCCTCGAGGGAACCTTCACAGAAGCATCACCTTTTGGGCTGCTGCTGTTTCAAACAGGCATAAATTACAGCAAGCTGTAGGTGGCTAAAGAAAAGAGAGATTTCACCTTTGACTGCACCTCTTGTGTTTATCTCAAGAGCTCCTCGAGCCAATATTGGTAAACAGGGGAGTAAACACTCCCCTAAAGTCAGTGTCTGATTGTACAACATGTACACTTGGAAATAAGTCTGCAGTTCAGTCAGTCCAGATTTCCATGACGACCAGAGGAGATGCACAACTACAGACAAATAAGAGGGATAAAAAAAGGAAGGTCTCAAACTCAGTTTGCCCGAGGTAACTTCAGCGAAGGTAATAGAGCAGCACCAGTGTCAGAGGCAGGGAGGTAAACTAACCGTAGTGGCTTTTTACACTGAGTAAATACATTAGCAATGGCCTTCCTGCCAAAAAGAAATCAAGTCATACCTTTTCCACCAGTATCTACAATAAACTTGTATTTTTCTTAACCCTTATTTTTATTGAAGGCTTTACTGCACAAAGAATCCGGGGGGAACAGAAAATCATATATCGGTGCAGGTTGGGGAATTCTCTAAAAATATGTAACCATGGCACCCTTGTCATTACCCATCAAGTATTGTTGATAAAAAATAATTAGCCTTTGAGAGGAGCATAAAGCTAATTAAAAATGACAACTTAGTCATCTCAACAAACAACAGCAAAGAACCAGTCCAGAGTTCTAACTATAGCACAATGTGATAACCTGACCTGCCACAACCACTTGCATTCAACCCCTTAAAACAAACCACAGTTCATGAGAGTGAAACTTTGATAACTTTTTTCCGTTGTTGTAAAATTTACATTTGTTTCATTTACTACCCGATATTCCTATTTGTTCTCTGAGTTTCTTCATCTTTTTCTAGGGCTTTTTCCACCTCTCAGCAATTTTTGTAAATGAACTGATGGAAACTCCTGTAGTCTCTGAAAAGGAGATGACAAAATGCGAAGTATGAACATATGCATTGTCAAAAAGATTTACAAGTTGCAAATAAGTTTAGTCTCATAACAAAGTAGCTTGTTCAGAATTTGTAAATAACAGCCAGAAACAAAAAGAAACCACTAGTCTCTCACTTATATAGCAACTGGGGTTCTGTCCTCCAGTAAATGTTAATGACAAGTTTTTTATTAATTTCTGTGGAACAAGAATGAATATTTTTTCTTTTCTTGCCATCAAAAAATCCTTGAAGAGGTGACATTATCAGAAAGTTATCAAAATTGGTGACATTATCAGAAAGTTATCAAAATTAGTGACATTTTTATAGCAAGTATATTTACTCAGGTTGCAGGCACTGAAGAAAACAAATTACTCTTTTTTCACAGAATCATGGAATGGTTTAGTTTGGAAGGAAACATGAATAACATCCAGTTCCACCCCTGCTATGGGAATCACAGAATCATTACGGTTAGAAACAAACTCTAAGTTCACCAAGTCCAATCATTAACCTAACAGTGCAGAACTGTCCTAATCTAGGGTGTGTGCACACACCTGAGTCTCCATGAAGTTTTGGTGCAGCTCCTGAGCTCATACTCACAGGTTTAGATTTTAAAAGGGTGAATCACTGCTGTCATGGGCCAACCCCAAACACTGGCTCCTCAACAGGTCCTGCTGAGTGATACTGGTACTTCACCACTCTCACAGATCTCCTCCAAGCACACAGGAAATACAGGTTTGATCCTCAGGATAAGGATTCATTGGAATAAGAAAAGAGGTAGGAGAGATTATGGTTAGGTTTTCAGTGTCCCGTGCTAATCTTTGACTATAGTTTCAGTTCCTCCTTGCTAGGAAATTACAGAATAATGACTTAGAGAAGGCCTTAGGCTGTTGAAACACAACACGTTGGAAGCACTCTGTGAAACGGAATGATTGCAAAGCAACAAGAAGTGAAAACTTAAGCTCCTTTGACTTACAGTATATATGAATACATGAGTTGGTAAAACACTTACAGATGTGCATCTAGACCAAATAAAAAGACCTTGTAGAGACAGAGAAAATATGTATCTGCTCGCGCTGCACTGCTCCCACTCACGGGAGAGCCGGAGGCAGGAAGAAAATGTTTGCTTAGAGTTTGAACAAATGTTGGATGAAAGGAGATTCTGAGCAACCGTGAACTAGATAAAGACCTTGATCCTGCTCTGCAATGCATGGTAAAACAGTACACCAAGGCCAGCTCTGGCTTAGGAAAGAGAGTCTCCCTAAACCTTCTCCGCAGCCCGTGGAGGGACGGGTCATCCATCCCGAGCATCGTTCCACTCCAATCCATGGAAGCAAACCAACATATACAGGCTGAACATCTTAGGCTGGGATCCCAAATCTACAGATCTGCACCACTTAATAATTCTTCATATGCCAAATGTAACAGCACTGGACAACCTTTCTGAGCTCTGCTTTAGAGGTTTTTCACTGAAAACCTTTTCAGTGTCAAATATTCCTGCGGCTGGATTCCAGTGTCATGAATTCAATGCAGTTTTGGAGGTTTCCAGTTTGCTTTTCCAATTCTTTTAAGTGTTTTCCCAAACATATTTGTAAAGTTTTGTGCATGGTTCACATGATGCTTTCTCTGAAAAAGCTTTTAAGGGCCTTCAAGGAAATACAGTTTCTTTTCGTATGCCCGCAGGACAAGCAGGTGTTTTGGTCTCAGGCTCATATGTTATAGGACATCAGGGAAGATAAGAGAAGTGCTGCTTTTTCTCTTCCTTTTTTTGCTTTCCCCAAGCAAAAATTAAACTTTTACAGGGATGAGGTAGTAATCTACAACACCTGCAAGGAGCAAGCATCTACTTGATCTTTTGACACGCTATTTCCTTATGCAGGGATGGTGGAGATGAAAATGAGATATTTGTCTTGTAAGGAAAGCAGAAGAGAGTGAAATCCCCACTTTTATACCTCTCTTCAGACCTCTTAATTCCAGGTTTAACCTGGAGAAAGAAATGGAAAAAAATACTCTGTAGGGAACAAGACAGTGTTGGCAGTGGAGTGGACTCAGTGAACTAGTCATTCTTTGTCCATCTCTGATACTATTCATGAAAAGGAAACAAAAATGATGGACCACTCCAAACAGATTGTTACCACAAACCAGTAACATCAGAAACAAAGCAGCAAACATCAGAATTGTCAAATGCTCCTTTAAGAATTAAATGGCTCATGCAGGCAGGGAGAGGACTAATAACGTACCTTTCCTGGTCCTGGGCTGTGTTTATTTCCCATATTTATTTAAAG
This sequence comes from Myiotriccus ornatus, assembly GCA_036023395.1. Classification (NCBI taxonomy): domain Eukaryota; kingdom Metazoa; phylum Chordata; class Aves; order Passeriformes; family Tyrannidae; genus Myiotriccus; species Myiotriccus ornatus. The sequence goes on from JAYRBT010000181.1 coordinate 2,912,030, forward strand.
GCAAATCAAAATACTTTTAAGCAAGTCGGCTGGTTCCAAATTTAGGAACAATTGAACAAAGAGGAATCTGCTAATTCCAGATGGAGTGCATATAGTCCCTTGGCACTTATTACTTACCAAATGTTTTGCAAAGCAAACACATGACCTAAAAGATTTTGTGAGTGTGGGGTCCTCAAAAAGCTTTTAAGAAGTCATGTATTTCTAACCGTATTTACTTTACCCACACACAAAAACCCACTTCGTTTTCCTTTCGTGTTTTTTTTTTTTCTTTTTTAAACAGGCAATGCTCTCTTTAAAGACTATTTATGGATAATTCAGTTATCCCATAAGGGCAGGAGCTCTAAAGGTGTCTCCTTTGAAAGGCTTCAGCTGTGGAGCATCTGCTCCCAGTGAGAGGGCCACCTTCTCCAGCACTGCAGTGGGTGCAGGTGTTCTCCTAAAGTGGGAGCCTGCACAGGAAATGGGCACCCACAGATGGTTCCTCATCTCAAAGATGCAAAATTCTTTTCTCTTGTGTTTTTGTTTGTTTGGGTTTTTTTGTTGTTGTTTTTTTTGTTTTTTTGTTTGGTTTTTTTTGGTCTTTTAAATCCTCTTCTTTGCACGTAACCAAGTTGTCCACCAACATCCTGCACAACCACCACCAAAACACACCTCTAGGCAAATTAATATTGATTTATTTGTGTGCATTTCATATTTATTACTGAGGCATTTTAAATGAATCTCTTAGGAAAATGAATCTAATGAATACAACTAGGACTTTTTTAGTGAATATTATATTCCATGATTATAATTGTTTCCTTCCCAAATTAAATACTTCGGGGGAAGAATAAAGTAGAAATTCTTAATTTTGAGGCAGTTTGATCAAAGTCAGGCGTTTTTCAGCAGCTCTCTCACCCCAAGAGCACAGAATTGGCTGTGAAATTCCCTTTTGTGCCTTTCCCAAGCTGCCATAGCTGGTGCACCAGTGGCACACGTGGGTCCATGAAGGCAACAAGCCTGAGCTATTTGGGAGTGAGAGCTGCTCTGGGAGATCTTCACTAAATCCCTTCAGTCTGAGAGGGTGGAAAGGTTCCACTTCTGTCCCAGGTGACAATTTTCATAAAGCAGACCACAGACATTTCTGCTGGAGGGACGAGCCCTGTCCTGCAAAAGGGGCAGAATCAAAGGGAGCAGAGAGAAGTACTTAATAAACATTTAATTATCAACTGAGGTGTGTTTGTTTCTAGTCACACTTTCAACATCCAAATAACACGGTTTTTTCTTAAAAATCAAGCCTCTTCCATGGTTCTCAAAGGAAAAAAGAAATCTTAAGACACTGAGTTGTGTCTAAAAGAGACTGAAAAGAGGAACAACTTTTCATGATAGTATAAACAGGTAAATGTAATTTAGTCTTGAGTTTTGCAAGAGTGATATCTCTCCCCTTTAAGCTTTTTTATCTTGTCTTTTTCCCTCTAACTCTTATTTTAATAACCTTACCTTCAGCCACGCTCTAATCCTTTCCTTTTGGACTTCTCTGGGTGTTATTTTTTCCATAGTCACAGACTCAAACCAGAAAGAAACGGAGGGCAAATGTTATTATTTCAATTCGAGTATCTACAAGGTGAAATTTATCTGCTGACAAAGAATCTCCTTGTTCAGAAACTCTCTCTAACTGTGTGATAGTCCCTAAAGTTTTAGTACTCCTGGCATTTTCCTGCAAATCCTTAAGCTGCACCAGCGAACCCAGCCCAACATGTTATTTTACATTTTTAACTGAAATGCTTTTTGTTTTTATTTTAATGAATCCCCTAACTCCGAGTTTAATTAAACTCATGTTTTTTAATTAATTACCAGCAAATGCAAATTAAGCAAACTACACAAACATGTATTCACCGTTCACTGATAGATACGTGGGTTTGGGGTTGGTTTTTTTTTTAATCCAAAAGTGTCAGGATTTAAAAATCTGAAAGTCTTGAGGGTTACAACCCAAAAATTATTCTCACTCGGGGCTTTATGAGAATATCTCAGTACTGTATGTGAGGGAGCTCAGCTGCTTAAAGGAATAGAAAACAAACTGCAGCTTCTTTAGTTTTACCCATGTAATTCTTATTAAACAACAGTAAAGCTCAGCAGATTTAGCCCTGTGCATACATTATTCTAAGAGAAAAGTAGAATACAAGAAATTCTCAGTCATATTTTGTTTTAACTGCCCTAAATGCTGACAAATACAGATATGCACCTAAGAAGTGCTTTCTCAGGTTGTTTAAGTTCAGCTGCTACAGAAATCCTAAATGAGAGACAAGAGTTCGGGCAACAAACTCAAAAGCTCTGAAAAACAGAAACCCCAAATCTAAGACATGTAACACAATCATGTTTAAAAATGAAAAGCTCTCTCCTGTGTGGACAACAAATAGTTGAATTCCTTTTTTTTTTTTTTTACTATACAAGTATTATTTTCAGGAGCAAATATTTCAAGATCTCATGAAATATTACTCAAAAGAGTTGCTCAGAAATTTCTTAGCTTCTCTGATCACTTTTTTCACCTTAAACCACTCCAAAAGCAGCCTGTCTCTAATACATAGGATTATTTAAAATATTAAATCAAGCAGCCAGGAATATCTGTTTCTGCTCCCTTCCTAGGGTTGACATGGATGAATCTGGCCATGTCCACGTGTCTAGTTCAGCTCGATCTCACAGTCCCAGGATGATTTGAATCCACACACAGAGGTCTCGAGCTTGCTTAAAGCCCAAACCCAGTGCTTGAGCTTTGGCCCTCCTGGATCCCAGCCCGGCATCCTGGCCCTCTGCACCCTGGACATGAAATAAAGCCAGCACTGGAGTGCTCAGCAAAGACGTCCCCTGGACACTGTATTTCCCCCTAAATCAGCAGGTAAGAGCGGTTTTTCCTGCATGGCAAAGGTATTTCCTTTTTGCAGCAGAACTACACACCTATGGAAAATATATTCTGCAACTGTTTGCACGTTTTTATAGTCATTTTTATATTATATTTGGGTCTTTATATAGCTATGTATTTATATATTTTCATAAACTATATATATATATACACACACACACACCTGTCTGTGTACATATCTATAGAACCTCTTCAACTTCTCCCTCCCTCTAAATACCAGGAAAATTTCTCCACTGTTTATCATGGGCTGGATGGAAAGGGCAGGTCAAAAGGTTGACAGTAAACCATCTTTACCTCCATAACGGGATTTTCTGCCCCTTAAGATGCAAAATGGGAATGCACAAATTTGTGGTGCTTCTTTCCCCAGCAAAAGGGCAAATAAACAGTTTAAAAGGGAAATGTATAGCTTTGAGACCTGCCTATATGGATAACTTTTGGGCTAGTGGGAGTTTTTCCAGCTCTCTGTCCCTCTGTTTCCCCAGATGAAAAATGGGAATAAGCCAACCTTAACGATCTTATGCAAAAATTTAATTATGTTTAGCTTATCTAATTGATGTATTTTGAGGATGTTGGCTAAGAGATGTCATATGCACAAAGCTATTTGTTGTGTTTAAAGATATTTGTGCTCCCATCCTTGGGAAAATTCCTCACGTTCCCTGTCCTGGTGCACTTAAAAATGATCCTATCTTGATTGTGTTCCAGCCGCCCAGTGTCAAAAATAATCAGGAACAGGAAAGATAAAATGCAAGAGGAAGGCTGTGATTCCAGTGACTCCTCCTTCCCCTGCTTGTGCAGTCTAAACATATGAAATCCTTTGGAAATAATAAATAAATAAATAAAATAGCAGGGCAGCGTCCAGTTGTTCACTCGTGTCCCGAGCAGTTCCTGCAGTACCACAGTCCACAGGCAGCCGTGTGAGAATTACAACCAGAATTTCACGGCTTGAGAAAGTCCTTAAAATATCCCACATCCTCCCCAGACAAACATTTAAGAAAGCAAGGAAATAAAGATATTCCCTCTCTAGATTTTTCCCAGTTTCCTTCCAGCCCTCAGAGGTGTGGGGGATGCCCCCACGGCACCCGAGGTGTGCGGGAACTCGGGCTCCCACCCAGCCAGCCCCCATCCAAAGCAGCTTCGGCAAGAAGGGGTTTTCCTTGCTTAAGAAATATTGCAAACAGAAGATTCCCATGTTTGAAAGGTCAGAGGGGAAAAAAAAATATAATGCACTCATGAAGAGACAACCTCATTAATCCTGTTGTTCTTGGCCCAGTCAATAGAAGAAACATAAATGCTGTCAACACTGCACTGCTAGATAAAGGATAAAAAGTGGGAATGCAATGTTTTACTGCAAGGACTGTTCTTATGGTTTGAGAACATTTCTGGAAATAACCTGAGCTGAGAAAATGTTCCCTAGGAGGAATACATTCTGTGGGAAACTGTGTGGAAGACAAAGTTTGGTCAGTGACCTTCTCACTATCCTCTAATCACGCAGCACACACTGCTCCAAAGAGGAAAAAGAGGGGATACTGTGCAGCTAGAGACACTTTACCTTCTCTACATTACATGAACTGAAGTGGAAAACACGAGAGTATCATAAATCTCTGTTTCATGCTTTCGGATACTGTAGTGAAACAATAATCTACTGTAACGCACCGGGGGGGAAAAAAAAGTGACTTTTGGTTTAGGGCGCTTTAATAACACCAACCTCGATACACCTTCAGTGAGCATAGAAACAAATGGCTGGAAGTTGCTGAAAGGGGAACGTGCCTTTTTCTCTGTGCAACATTAGAAACAGGAGAAAGATCATCACATTTCTCATCCAAAGCAGGGGTGACAGAGCAGAGGAAGGCGCGAGGCTTCCTCTCCTGTGCAGGCAGTTGCCAGGGATGAGGCAGAAAAGCTCGGTTTAAATACTTGCACATTAATGCAGCAGCAGCAGCAGCATTCAGATGCTGTATCTGTACAGACAGAGTGAGTAAATATTGGCTTGTGTGGTTACTCCTGGGAAGATTAGGGAGACGTCAAATATGGATGTCCCTAACGCTCCGCACGCAGGGAGGGTATTGGAAAACTCCCACCTTTAGATATTTGTGGGAAATATCACTTTTTTCCCCTTCTCTTTTTATTTTTTATTTGTCCTTTAAAACCAGAATTACTGTAATTACTGTCTCCAAAAGGTGGTTATTTGAAGACTGGTGTTACACGCACGGAAATGTCAATGCTTTTTTGGTTTCTGCAGCACGAATCTCAGGAATACAGTGTGATCTTCCTGAAATGGCATTACCGGGGTAATGCCACAGCACAGAAGTTGGGTAAATATTTTCCTTGTTCTCATCAGTTACTGCCTGTTGACAAATACACTACCAAGAGCGGTAATGCAGGGTAATGATGTCATTACGGGGGGATAAGCATTGCAGGCCTAGGGCTCTTGCAAAATAGAGCTGGGGTTGAGTTAGTTTTTGTATCTCACATCTTCCAAATATTTTATCAATCACCTTAGAAATAATTGCAGGAGTGATGGGTGAGTAAATTCAGACAAATACAGGCAAACCTGAACTGCTCAAATTAGAGATTAACCCTCCCCTTTTTTTTTTTTTTTTGAAGAGTCCTTGGAAATAAAGAGTGTGCTCTGGACAGAATGAAATATCTTTGTGTCTTCTTCCCTTGCTGGTTTCCAATTGGACATGAAACAGCAAGGGTGCAATAAGCTATTCCCTTATTCTACTTCCATCCATCTGGAAAGAAGAACTACCAGAAGTCTGACAAGAAAGCCTGATCTCCAGCCAGATTTCTAGAAATGTTAATAGGAGTTCCTTATTCAAAAAGCACCTTCAAAACTTCCTAACCACCAGCAGGAGAACCTCGGATGTCTCATTGGCTGCCACAATTATTCCTGGAAAAAGACCAAGAAGTACCCTACAGAATTCTCCTGCTACCAAACCTATGTGTGTATGTACATATGTAACCAAACCTACACCCATAAAAACACAGAGATATATATCATACCTACACTAACAATGCTGGGGAATACATATTAGGAATAAAACCACTTGGAAAACATTCAAGAGGGGGATGGAGCAGAACAGCAATGTAATAAATTTTCTCTTGTGGGCTAAATTAAAAATAAATTTCTGCATTTAAGACTACTAAACATTAATTTGTGTATTGAGAGAGTTTTCACTTTGCTTGGGTGTCCACTCAGAGTTTTCCAGATGTAAACTAGGAACACCTCAGGGACTCACAGAAGGTGGAGGAGCATCTCCAGCGCTTTGGACAGGTACATATCAGCTGCCAAATGAGCTCAGGACCACACAGGACCCGCAGAGGTTTTGAGGGGTGGTTTATTGCAATAGCAGAGAGTCACCAGCAGAATTTTCTTGCTCCATTTTAGGCAGTGCAACTTACTGGCGTTATCGACATGTTCTGTGATATACATCCTGTGATCAGTGCAATTACTGCATGTCATCACCACTGTAAATTTACCCAGCCTGAAACCATTTTAAACTTAAACTGCACACTTAAGAACTACTATCCACCTCCTCTTTGTAAATTAGCTGTATGATTTATCTGTGGGAACCATTTCAAAAAGTATACATTCAGAAATACATATACCACATGATGTCTTTTCCATATGGCATCTCATAATTATTTTGCTGTGTGTGAACATGATGAAAACAGTTTCATAATTCTCTAAGGGTTAGGGTAAATTATTTCAATTAGACATATTTCAGAGCAAACATTACCTTAGGGTTTATTAATAATAGTACCTGAGAAGGAACAGCTGCCTTTTAAGCAGCAAGAGCTGTCAGCTTCTCACTGCCCCCCTGTAGCACCCCTTTTGTGACTCTAAAAAAATGGCAGATTTTCTCATGCTTTACCTAAACAGAGAACTTGGCAGCAGAGACCTGGTTGTAATCCTCAGCAAGTGAGCTGGTGGGTGGATTTTTTTTTTTCTCTATAAACTCTTGTATAAACCACACCAGTCTCCTGGTATTTATTTTGTGTAATGTTGGAAATCATACACAGATCCAACAGGCCATGTAAAGGAGTTTTGTAACTTCCTGAAACCCTTTCAGGCAAATTTTTTTCTCCAACAGCAGTCCCAGGTTGTCAGGATAATTTCATCTTTTTGACTTTTTGTTGGTTTTTTTTTAAGGGCAAGGCTCCTCAACCATTTGTAATAGGATAGCATTGAAAAGAAGCAATGCAAATCTAAATTAGATCTAGCTAATTATTAGGAATTGCTATTAGAATTATTACAAAGAAAATTTGCTCTGTTGTCAGAGTATATGGACTGTTTTGTGAGCAGAGGGCTTACAAGCAGCTTGCCTTGCAGTTTTCTGTGTTCCTTATCAAGCTAGTTTTATATCTTAATACTGTAATATGACACGGATTTATTCTGAACTACCGGTTCTGTGATGAAACCCCTCTGCACAGTGCAGCCCATCTGCTTTGATGCTCCACATCAAGTGCATCTGCCTTTTTTGCAAGGGATACTTATATTTTTACGCACAAATGCCTGAGAATCCACTCAAAGCCCTAAAATCTGAAGTGGAGTTGTGCTGAGAGCCAGTCGAGGAACTGGCACGGAAAATCCCTGCTTCTCCTCACCCTGCACAGCTTGCAGGGAGGTGAGTGAATTGACCCTGAATACACAGTCACTAAAGCTGGGTTGAAAAAAGGGACAGAGTTACATCCTTTGGCTAATAAATAATGCAGGTACAATCACAGAGAGGGCTGGTGTGACTGAACACTTGCTACAACCTGTGGGCTGGAAGAAAAGTGTTGTGGAGCTCTAGCTCTCAGTCTGAGAGTGGGAGGTGAGGGCATCTGCCCCCCCTCCAATCCTGCTTATTCCAGGCCTCATGCATGGAGGAGGGATGAAGGCACCCAGTGCAGGAAAAGTAAGAATTTAAAGTGAAATAGCTCTAGTAGTAAGAGTTAAACTTACAGAGTTTTAAAATGAGTATGTTGGGAAAACAGCTCTCACCTTGGCTGCCAGTCTTTGATCCAGCAATCCCTGCACGCCTTTGGATAGTGGGACTTTCAGTCCTGCTTATCACTGCCATCCTAAATGTATGTATGAACACAGAAATAGCACAAAAAGAGAGAAAGGAGATTTACTTACATGCATAACAGTAGGTATAAGACTCATGTACACACCCACTTGTGTTTGAGAGCCAATACCAGAATATCCAAAATGCTTAGTTATCACCTGGCCAAACATGACTCTTCCACTACACCATTATCATACTTCACTCTTTTCATCTCAGTCACAAGAGGAAAGAAGCACTTCCAAGGAGAAAAAAACAAACAAACAAAAAACAACCTGATTGGTAAAAGGCATTCAAGCTATAAAATATTTCCTTTTGGGTCAGGTCCTAGTATTTTTGCCTGGCTCAAGTTCAGAAAGATCTATAACTTTGTTGAGTAATTTCCAAAGGCCTCTTGCCTGCGTATTTGCACAAGAACACTCACATTTTGCCTCGAAATTGCCACTTTAAATGACAGAGGAAACCATTTGCTTCCCTGTCTTCTGTGAAGTGTGTGGATTTCTACAGAGCTTTTTGCCTGCTCCTCCTCCAGCAGGAACCAAGCCTGGTCCCAGCCCCACAAGGACCTTCAGCACTGGGTGCTTCACACTCAGAAGTCCTGGGCTAGACTTTCACTCCCACTTGTGTGTCCTGCTCCAGTGTGTAGGAACCCATAACAAGTGAAGGAATGAGAACCCTAAGCCCGAGTCCTCTTCAGTAAATTGAATAAACAAGTTTTGTCTAATGTTTGGACTTTGAAACTACTATCTCATTTTAGGAAGACTATATTTCCAGTCATGGAAGCTTCTAATCTCTTTCATCTCTGTCATCCAAGGAGGGGATGGACCTCTGACCTTTGCTTGTCTCTCTGTTTAATCCCTTGATTTATTCTCTCTCACTCCATAACTAGACAATCTTTGTTACAGTTCAAATGCTGTTTTATACTTATCAAAATCCCACACTTTTCTGAGTTCAATTCTTTTGGGCAAGGCTCCTGAAGCAAGGAAATTTTGGCACTGTCTGCCAGACCTTTTCTTCGTTAACCATCCACCAGTTCATTGGCTTATTCCAATCCAATTCAATAGAGAGGTAGAAGCCCTGAAGATAATTAAATTCCTGTAACTTCTGCAAACATTGGCAGCTGCAGACAGGTAGGGGATTGAAAGGAGTTCCTCTGCTGCAGGAAAAACTGCAGCATTAGAGGAGGTTTAGGTTGGATCTTAGGTTTCACTTAATTTCTACAGAGGAATACAATAACAAGCAAACTCGTACGATGCCTGGTACCCAGAGAGAAGAATTTTGTTACAAATTCAACATCCATGTGTAAAAACTTGTCATTCATCTATACCTGTGAAAAATGAAAGATAATAAGAGCAACACAGCAAATATTTATATAGTTGTTTTTCCTTACAACCATTTCTGACAAAGGGTTTGTGCTACTCTCATACCTGCTCACAGAATCATTGCATGAGTGACTTGGGTATTTACTTGTGCTCAGCAGTTATGCAATATCCTCTGCTGGCAATGGGACTAGGCTGGGAATCAGGAGACAGACTTCCATCTGTTAGCAAAAGGTTGTGGGACTGTAGAAAGTTTTCTTTCTTCCTTTTTTTTTTTTTTTCTCCTCCCTTTCCTTTCTTTCTCTCCCACACTTTGCCTTTTTCATTAGTTCAAGCTAAAAGTCCTTGGGAGGAAGGGCCTTTTTGCACCAGATGTTTTCATGAGTGTAACACATTTGGAACCCTTTTTTAATTCAAGACCAGACAGGCTATTGCAAAGGAGATAATAACAAGACCACAGCAAATACTGCTGTTCTTATATCTATATGACAATATCACCTTTGAAATGGGAACACTTGTCTGTATATGTTATGAGAATACATTTTTCCTTCCTTATTTATCTGTAATAGCTCCACTAAAACACAAACATAAGATCTTAAAAGTATCTCCCTCAAAATTAATGGACAGTCTGACAGAGATCAAACTTGTTCTCTGCAAAGCGATTAATAATTTTAAAGCATCTGAGATTTTGCCATGCCTGCCTTGTTTCTGCTCCCCCTGCTCAAAGAGAAAGGCTGGACCTCTCCTGAATGTTGTCTACCACCCACAGGCCTGGCTCAAGACCCATCTATAAATTTCATTTGCCTTTTGAAGAGGAGAAATTTTCCTTGACGAAGGTGATTATCAGGTATTAAAGGCTAATCTTATAATAAATTTGTGAATTAGTAAGCTTATTTCTTAACTAGTCTAAAGCAAATCCCTCTTGCTCATACCTTGCCACGCCGGCATTGCATGCTATCGTATCACTGGTATTTAATCATTTGTCAGGGAATAAAAAATTCCCAAGCGGAGATATCCACTCCCTGAAATGAGCCAGGGTGGCCAGGTTACTCACCAGACTGTGGGTTTGTTCAGATTTTTTTCTTTTAATTTAATCCCAAAGGGCCTTTATTTTTTGTCAGTTTGCACAATAAAGTTCTTTTTTATGAGAGTGACTTTGCTCATGTGTTGTTAGCACACTTAATTAAACTCCAAAATGCTTAATTCTTTCTGGGGCCCTAATTCTGTTCTATACAAACAGTGACCTCAATGAGAGAAAGCCAGTGTAATTTGACACAAATTTCAAAGACCGCCCCAAAGAGTTTGTTTCTGTGCTGGGCCAAGGAGAGAGGAGGGAAAGAGTTGAATTCTGGCTTTGGAATTGCCCCCATTTTGAAGGTGAGGACCATCTGAAACTCTTGGACCCACTTCTGATACCGCTGCAGCCTGGAAGCGTGGCTTGGTTCAGGTCCAGCTGTACCCAAAAGCAGGAATAAATTATGCATGTGAGGGGCTGCAACAGCCTTTCCATTAAATATTGATCTGCTGGTCCTCTGCCACGCTCCGAGCCCGAGCATCTCCAGATCCACCTGTCTGTGCCGCGGTGACGGCCGCTCCCCCAGGAGGGGCTTCAGCGTGGCACACAAAGCCTCTCGTCTAAAATAGGTGGATCTAGAGCAAATTTCCTGAGCCTAATTTATTCCACACCCTTGCTAGCATAACAAGTGTTCCCGAGCCTCTGTGGATGTGTATTCGAGAGGGAGCTGTCTGTCTACATTTGATTTTACATTTCCTTCGGCTGGTTCAGAGATCCATAAGCGAAATCCGGCACCCGGGGACATCCAAGAGGATAGTGAATTCATAAACAATAGATGGATTACAATCAGACACACCTCCACGTTTTAATCTCTGGCAGATAGGGTTTGGATAAGTGCTTTTGGATGGCAAGCAGGCTCTGTGTAATCGATTTATTCGCCTATCTATGTATTTTACTTGACCACTTCTCTGCAGAAGGATTGTGCGGGGGTGAGGAAACAAAAAGCCTCCTCAAAGTGTGTCCAGCTACATTCCCTCATTCTGGTCTGGCAGGCAGAGCCACCCTTCAGCCAGCTGGAGCACCTGCAGCACACGCAACGCCCTTTTCAAAGGAGGCACTGGGGCACATTATCCAACAAGACTGAGGAAAAGCCTCTTTCTAATCCTACCTCAACACCTCTCAACCTCAGCCTCCTGCACTGGGGCCACATTGTGCAAATTCACTGTAGCTTAGGAGACAGATCACACCATTGGCAAGCCTTCCTTCCCACATCTTTCCCCCAGCCTCTGACATAAAATGGCCATTTTTTTCATCTGGAGGAACTTCTGGAGCCACAAACTGCCTCTGACCTCTGTGGGTACTGCTGCCCCAAGAGATGGGGAAACCCCACTCCGTTTGCCCTCTGGGTACGACCCAGGTTTCAGGCACCAAAAAAAAAAAAAAAATCCTTTCTGAGCTCTCCCTCCCATCCTGCAGCAGTTCTCCTACCTCCAGACGTAGGTCCTCGAGGTACATCAGGAGACTGGTGGCAGATGTCTTCTCCAACCCACTTGCTTGTCTCATCCGCTTGTCAGTGTGCTCGTTGTAAAGGTGCTGACGTTTGTTTGAGACACCGAAACTGTAAGACTGAATCAGACCTGTGAAGTGTACAAATAACTGTGAGTGTTAAGTAATTTCTCTTACAAGAAATGACTGTAAGCAGTTTTGCCAGTATTCCTGCATTGCATCCAAATTTCTAAGTTGTACCGAGCTGTCAAAAACATTTCCAATTATTTTCTTACTGGGTGCTGCAAACATATTAGAAGAATCTGAGTAGCCTGACCTTGTAAGAAAGGCTTGAAAGGGGAAGTCAGAAGTGAGACCTAATAGCCCACTTTAGTTAAACTTTAGCTAAGTCACGTATTGAAGTTTTTCCACACCTGGTAGCATAGAATCTTACTGAAAATTACTTAGAAAAGGTTTAGTGTGGTGTGCCCATTGACTTGGTATTCCAAGCAGATGGAAACTCAGCTCAGCTTTTACTATTTAGTTGTGTGTTTTTTTTTTTTTCTTCCTGATTGCAACAAAGACAAGAAGGCACAAGGTTGGAGAACACACGCAATAAAAATGCAGGTGTATCTATCATCCCCTCTTCTTATTTTCACAGTGATTTGGGTTTAGCTTTTGGGAGGAGATGCAGCTCAGCTGACATTTTCACATAACCAGTACATCCTTTCCTATCTGCTGCATGGAGCTGAGTTCAAAACAGCTGAATAGCAATAACTAGCAGGCCAGTTGTGGATCTGACATTCAGAATTAAGCAGATGGCAAGCACAAAAATACAGTCTGGGTTAAATACTGACCACATTTGCCAGAAGCACAGACATAGAAACCTCAGTCACATCCAGATCATAGGCAGAGCACATACAGATCTACCAAAACAGTAAGAGCAGGATTCAGTATAAATCATTCCGTGCTAATAGTACATGGACATCTGACAGTATTTTTCTTTTCATGGCTTTTTTTTTTTTATTTATTTTTCCCCCCCCCCTTCTTCAAAAGGATGAAATTTCACTCTGTACTGAACACTTTGGCCAAGAGCTTTTTTCCCAAATGGATGCAATCCCCTTTCTGATGTGAGTGCCTAACACCAGTCTCCTACCACTCCATCCAGACACGCTGCCCCCGCGGCGCTGACGGGTAGGAGGTGATATTTAAAGCCATGCCAATGGAACACAACAGGGGATAGGCAGAGCACAGGCAACAGAAGGAGGATTTTGCAAGAGCTCACTGGGTCACGTTAAACTCCTTCTCTGGCCACATCCAGTGTCCAGCCCGTATGTCTGAAGATCTTTGCTGTAAAGCCTTTGTTATTTATTTGGAAGTTTACCATGGCTGTGGTTTAACTCTGTGTTTTGGAGCTGTTCTTTAATTGATATAGTGCTCTTCACCCTTCAGAAACAACAACCAAAGGGGCAGGAAGGCAGGTGATCAATACCAGTGGCTGACCAGGTCTCTCCAGGAATGTTACTTATACATCAAAATTTGCACTGGGGAAGAGAAAGCAAGTGCATAAGGGCTGTATTTATGAGGTTAAGAGAATCCTACCTTTGGCTAAGCATCAGTAAAAGCTTCGTGGACAAACTTCTTTGTTTCTGGCAGAAATAAATATTTATTATTGCACTGGGAAAAGAGTACTCTCACAAAGCCTAACTATTTTAATAAAAAATTTAATATGTTTATTTCTTCCAGACAGGAGATAAAAAGCTGTCAGAAAAATAATGGTTTAAATTACAGTGAGAAGTTTCCTTGCCTAATCTTTCTCTTTCTTCTTTCCCAAAAATCTACGTGGCAGGCTCAGAATTTTTATTTTTAGGAAGGAATGTCAAGGAAACACTTTATGGTAAGTGGTTGCTCACTATTAATTCTTTTGTTATTAAACCTGGGAACACTAATTACCATTAATCATTTGGGCTCTAATATAGATTTCCCACAATAAATTCTTTAAACACATATACAAACCCTATAATCTAATCAAGCAATTTTGTTCTACCTACTTGGAAGGGAGAAAACCAGCAAGATTATTATTGTTCTTTCTAGTTTTTAAATTCTGAGCAGGAGGAGGGGAAACTGATAATGGGACTTCTATAAGAAGAGAGCAAAAAACAGTAAGTATTCCTACAGACAGTGCATGTGTTACTTAATCAGTAATCTTTTTTTATAAGAGGTAAAGCACCTTAAGAAAATGTAAAGAAATTCAATGAGAAAGAGATTCATGCAGCTTTAAATCACCGAGGAAATATATTGCTTTGCAAAAGCAGATATAATAATAAAACTTTGATTTTCCTCAAGAAAAAGGAAGAAAAAAAAAAAAAAAGAAAATCTAAAATAACTCTGCAGCAATTAACACAGTGCTTTCTAGTGAAGCTCTGGGTACAGCCCAGATTTCCAGTGCTGACAATCAAAGTTCACATTTAGCGACATCAACATAAGTTAATTGAAATAAAGAAGGAGTATAAAGTTACAAATTCTGGCTGCTGGGGACGAGGTAGCCACGGGAGCTCCTGCTGTGTTATTTGTCATGGGGTAACACCGAGATGCTGAACTCTTTCTAGACGTGCCATCACCACAATCCCCGATTTTCACATTGGCAGGTGCGTTCCCCAAACCGCAGCGGAGAGTTCTGCGGAATAAGGTTGTCATTCCCCCTCAGATGCCCTAATTTGAATAAACATGATGAATGAATATACTGTATTTCTCAGAACAAACAAGCTGCAAGCTCCATCTTAAGCACGGAAGCCACCGTGTGACTGATTAAGTATGTGTGCTGCTTGCCAAATCTGCACAGATCAACACGGGACTTAAACCTCACTTTCACTTTTGGACTTATAATTATTCTCAGAATGAAGTTTCCATAATGAACAGTTAAAACCATTTATCTCAAATATTGATTTACAACTGGAGGCCTTACATTAATATGTGTCTCAGCCACTTTGGGCCTTTACCACTAATCAAGGTCTGTGCAGGCAGAGGAGAATAACTCCGTGAGGATTCCCTTCACTGGGATGTGATCCTCTGACTGCACTGCAAAGTCCAGTCATTCATCCAAAATCCAGCAGCTAAACAATGCAGCCACATTCTGGGAGCTCCTGAAGTCCTCTCCTCTCAGTTCATGTTAAACTCTTTAGTCCATCCTTGCACAGCTTTAACAAACAGGTTTTAATCTCTCCATTCATGCCTTTTTCCACTTTTCCACTCCGGACAACTCCCACTGTTTTCTGAGCTTCAGCTCTTCTGCTGCATCCGATCTCCTAGAACTCCGGTGTCCTTCCAGTCTTCTTTCAAGGAATTCTAGATACAAAACTGTTTAATACAAAATTCAGTCTTCTAAGAAAAGACAGTAAAACACTATTTTTTTTCTTTTTTTTTATTTGCCTCTTCCAGAAACTCACTGAACTGACACCACACTTCACAGCTGGGTCAATCCCATTATAAATATATACTATTTCTCTTCCTATTTCTAAGTGTTCCCTTTGTAGAGTGCAAACCACTTCTTCCAGCAGGCAGCTCAAAAGTGCTTTTAAGCAACTTGCAGCACAGGCAGCTGCTGCTCCAGAAGTTCTAGACCATCTATGTGGAATGATGGATTTAGTTCACACAGTGTCCTTGATGAAATCCTCTAAAGGGCCAGAAATAATGAGACATGAGGTGGTCATATATTAATGCCTTACTGATGGAAATATATTCAAGAAGAATAGTTATTACAACGTTTCAGTAGTTCCCATAGATGCACAGGAACTTTATGGAGAACATCAACACAGATGCAGAGTGCAATCCTTTGGGACATTGGAACAGTCTGCCCAGGGCACTGGTGGAGTCCCCATCCCTGGAGAGATTTAAAAGATGTGTAGATGTGGTGTCTGGGGACATGGGTTAGTGGTGGCCTTGGCAGTGCTGACTCGATGATCTTAGAGGGCTTTTCCAACCATAGTGACTGTATGGTTTGCAAAAGCATTGCTGGAAGAACCTGACTTCCCATCTGCTTGGGAGATAAATCACAGCAAGGTCCCTCCAGGAACGTGCTACATCATCAACCTAAACAAGCAGCAATATGAAAACCTCCCTTTTCATCCCTTCCATCCACAGCAGAACTGAGGGGAACCTGTTTCCCTCCAAGGAGTCCCCGTGTTTCAAACAAGCACAGGCACAACGACACGAAACACGCAGTGCTACCTCGCATCCATTATTTGGTAACGTTTTAGCACCCAACTACCCGGCATCCCACGGTTTTCCCTCCTCCCAGGATGTCACAGAGTTATTGACATTGACAGAACCAGGTTAGCAGAGACTAAAGGAACACTACAAATTCCTGCCCCCGGCACGAGGGACGGAATAATTGCTTTTTCCCTTTTTCCTGATGTAAATGTTCTCAAGCTCTGAACTACAACAGGTTGCAATACAGATTATCGCAAACCACGCTGAAAACGTGCTTTGCATTTTGCACCCTGACCAGGCTGCCTGGAACCCCTCTCAAAATGACTCAGTGAAGAGGTAAATTCTGAGAGATAGTTTTCTTGAGATGCGTTATAGAAAATATTATCAGATCGCGTAACATACCCGTGTGATAAGAAAGAAATAAAATAAAATCCAAATTTTGAAAACAATGAGTTTTCTCAATATATGACACAACTAATGAGAGCTACCCTTATCTCAATATTAGTCAAACATATCCTGAAAAAACAAAACAAAAACCCAAAAAAACCCACTGTAATAATTTCTAGTACTGCATTTTTAGTATTTTTTAGGTATTCAGATATGATTCACCAGCTTATGGTCACTTTTGGAGGGAAAAAAAAAAATAACATAAAAGAGAAAAATCCAAACATTTTCAGCCTCTGCTCCAGAAGAGACAAAATGCCTGTGACTTAGAGAACCTGTCACAAGTTATAAGCATAAATACCACAGTTTCATATCTTCGGGAATAACTTCAAATACGCAGAACAGCCCCCTGGTTTTAATCTTATTTTTTCCCTTAATAATTGACCTACATAAGCAACCAAATCCTTGGTACGTTTTAGTGGCATAATTTGAATTTCTCTTACGTGAATTGTAGAGCTGTCACTGAAGTCCCCAGCCAATCATTACAGAAGACTGAGGACTGGAGTGATGCTTTGCTTGCCGCAGTGTTTAGGGGGGAAAGAAAGAAAAAAAAAAAAAAAAGGGAAGGAAGGATAAAAAAAACCAAAAAACCCTCTAGAAATGAACAACCTGGTGGAGGTTTCAATCCATTAGCAGCATTGAGCTTGCCAGTTCTTTACTGCAGCATTTGACAAGGCTCTGAGCCAGAGATTAAGGCACGTCTCCTGAGGAAGGAAAAGAACAGGAGCTTCCACACTTCATTAAGGATATGTTTTATTTGCAAACTGCCAACCCACAGAGTGGCACTGACTTTTGGGTCATGGAAAGGGTTGCAGTTGTGCACTTGAACCGTGCCAAGCTGAGCTGGATAATACTCCTAAAAAAGCAAATCAAAGAAAAACGATAAGAAAAATAGGGAAATCCATGATTGCTAACCACTGAAAATAGGACTGGAAATGTAACTTGTGCTCCAGTCAGGATTTTCCTCCTCAAAGACTGTATTAAAGCAGGACAAGTGCCCAAAACAACAGGGAGCAGTTAACTATAAAATGCATATTCATGCTGGTTTTGTTTTTGTGTTGATTTATATATATATATAATTTAAATATACATTTTCAGATTTATTTTACATTGATTGCTTTAAAAAATGTTAATATCCCAATAGAGTCAAGCCTTATCACTATTTGATCCTTTGCCAAAGACTGTACTAGCATTCCAGGACTGTATACATTTTGTTTTTTTGCTAAGCTATTGTTGCTTTTTCCTGGCTTGTTTTTCAAAACCCAAATAGAAACACATAGTTTATATAGTTTAAAGCATAAATCACGAATCACTCATCATAAAGGGCCAATTCTTGGAGTCTTTAGTTGTTATTTGCACTGGCAATTTCCCAATTATTTTCACATGGAGTAGCATTTGAGTCAGGACATGGTTGCCAGTAAAGGTAAAATGTCTCTGTTCCAGGAAAAAGGGGTTTAACAATAATATTCTGTGTTAGGCTACAGATTCTCTTTACACTGACATCAACAGGATAGTTTGCAATGAAAGGTGTTCAGCGGTTAAAGGTAAGAAAAAAATGGTGCCCAGGGGACCATTACTGGGAAACTTGCCTAAGAATAGGTAAATTATGCTGGTGGAATAGACATGACCTATTTTCTTGGATTTGAATAGTGCCAATAATGATCATAAATTAAGCCTTGAGTTTCTCAGCCTGTGCACCCACCTGGTACCACTGCAACCACGATCATATCTATTGCAAAGCTGGCAGAGATGAAGGTGCAGCTCCACCAAGCTCAAAACTTTTGGCTCTATATTGTTTTCAATACCCAAAGAAAACTGGAGCAATGACATTTTATTTTAATCTGTAGCTGCAAGAAGATAATTTATGGACAAAAAATTGCTTCTGCTATGTGTCCTTTTCTCCAGTACCTCTGAAAATCCAAACCTGATAACCTATTGCTGCACAGAAAAGCAAGAATTTTTAAAGTTCCACAAGCTCAATCACCTCAGTAGTATTTCTCTTTTTTTCCCCCTCTCTTCTTTTTTTATTTTTCGTTTTAATGCATGCAGATCTCATGATATTCAGTTTTATTTCACATGTCCACACATGGCTGAGTGGTAGCTCTGCCTTGATGAACTTCCTGATCTTCTCTATTTCACCACCTTTAATTAGAATTTCAGCAAAGACTGGTACTTCTTCTGTAACCCAAAATGACATGATGTCATGGGAACCATAATTGGCAGCAAAAGTAGCCCCCTGGCTCTGACTGGGCAATGACTTTGGGAAGAATCTTTAATGAGATCAATGGAAGATTTGCTTTTGCCTCTCTTCTCTGTTAGAGCCATGCAGAGAAGGGAAAGACAA
Organism: Myiotriccus ornatus; assembly: GCA_036023395.1. NCBI lineage: Eukaryota > Metazoa > Chordata > Aves > Passeriformes > Tyrannidae > Myiotriccus > Myiotriccus ornatus. The sequence continues at coordinate 2,930,793 of JAYRBT010000181.1, forward strand.
CAGCTGTAAAGAAATGGGTCTCTTTTGTCTTCTCCATACAGGAAAACCAAATTTCTGACCTTCGAAGGAACAGTTAAATTATTGGTAAAGCTGAGATGAAGGCTTCATGAATAAAATCATCAGCCTAAACAGTGTGTTCATCCAGAGGAAAAGCATGGCATCTCCCCTCAGTTTAGGAGTTGAGGGAGACCCAGTGATTGGGAAAAATATCAAAAGCTTACAAGAGAGAACTTTTGAACTGTTTGCCATATTTACTTTGCTCCTATAAATTTTCTTCACTTGCCATGTTCCTTTTGCAAGAAAAAAAGAACAAATAACAACTAAAAAACCCCCACCAAACCTATAAACATCAGTTAGCTTTGTGGTGAGGTGTTTGTCTGCCAACCTGAGGTCAGAAGCAGAGCTGGGATCCCAAGAGCAAGGCTTTGTATTATAATATTGTATTTTTGATGCGGTAGCTGAGAGTCAATTACTGTTTCCATTATAAACCCTGTTTTCCAAGGGTTTATACCTCAACCATTCTCATTTCCATCATGCTGAACTTGGCACACAAGCATTATGGGTACACAATTTTTAAATAGAATAAATGAGGTTGGCCCATTTTTAGATACAGTGCAGTCAGAAACTGTTTGTCAGTTGGTTTTGATTTTTTGTATTTCACAAACTAAACTATAATTTCATTTTTAAAAACTAGATTTCTTCAGAGAATTAGTCTCTGTGGTTGGGTCTGATACCTCTCAGCACTTCTAAGAAAAACCTAATTGCCTTTTTTTTTTTTTTAAATACAAAAGCCTGTTGACAAAATTCTCCCTTTGAGAGCTGATTTTCTTTGTGTGATTTCAGCTGCTAAGGCTCACAAACCACATGTCCCAACAGAGACTGGTGCATATCAAGCCACTTACAGCTCAAAGGTGGATTTCATCTGAGTAACTTACCTCATTTTGGAAACCTGGGGGCAGTGCATCAACTCAGAGCTCGACATCTCCAGTCATAACCTTTCCGGTGACTTCAGGAAGCTTTGGACCTGAGGGACCTGGAGGAACTGTCTCACTCTTTCCCCCACTGATGATTCAAGGTTGACTGTGCAACGTGGGGCAGAGGCAGGGCTGTGTCACGGGCCAGGTGAACCCCAGATCTGAGTGTGCCCTGGATAAAGACCTAAATCCAGATGGTCACTGGCTGCTGGATCCCTCCATCTGGGCTGCATGTCACTCTCTAATTGCACACAGCAGATGCTAATTGCTTAAAAGCTACTTCAGCTTAGAAAACACCCTTTGCCAAGGCCACAACGAATATTTGTCTTTGACTTCAATTTCCATGCATTCCTTCCACCTGAATTTCCTGCATTTTTTTCTATTAATTGAAGATAGCTGGGATCACAGGGCAATGACACACAAGTTGCACAATTTGGCTTTACCACTGTTAGACTGACTCACGTTCAGTTCATCCCTGCAAACGCCTGTTTCTGGAGAAAAGGTTTGCCTGCTCTGAAGTACAAAGAACTCAAAGCTAAGTTTTACTAGAAAAGTTTCTGGTATTTTTTCTCAACAGAACTGTTCTATAGTCTAAAAGCAAAGCAGAATCCGTTCCCTGTGAACCAGCTCCCTGCTTTTTAAGGTGACCAATAACACCCTTAAGTTCTAAAACACAATCCCGCTGGCATCTTACATTATTTTTGCGAATCATTCTTAGAGTACACCAGTAAGATATGCAAGCTGGATAGTACTAATTTTTTTCTTTGGGAAAATGAATCACAGCAGAGCTGTGACTCACCCAGAATCACACAGAGGATCAGGGTCAGAGACAGGAGGAGAACAAACATCCCAATTCCCACTGCCATGGGTTGCTTTCCCAACGCAGAAACTGAGCAGAAAGCTATTAGGTTCTAATCCAAACTTGTGATGGTGATTGATTTCAATAAGTTTTAGGACAAAACCTATTTATTGTGGAAGAAGAGATACATGAATCCAGCCTAACGTGTAATATCACCCAACTTTGCCACTTCTCCTCACACCCCTCATCACAGCGAGGTGAGGTAGGAGAGCAGTAGACAGAACACCAACCTTCATCACTGCTAAAATTTGCATCATGTTGTCAGGCTGATGCAATTTTTCTCACATGTAATGGATAGGGCCTATTTCAGGGGTGAAATGCAGAGTTCTGGGTTGGCATCTTCCCTTTCACCATCTATCTCCGATCACCGCAGGCTGTATGTGCTGAGAGTGCACACTCAGATCATGTTTTTGTGAACACTGACAAGCACAACTTTCTTGAAAGCTATCAAAGGCATCCTCATTATCCTTTATGGGCTGTGTAGAAAATGTCTCCACCACTACACATTTAACTGGAGTGCAGCAGAATGGTTTTTCTGGCCCCCTCCAGTTCTTCGGGTAAAAGCTCTGTTCATAATCAGTTTCTGCTTTTTTTAATGACCCTCAAGAGGTCCCTTCTGGTACACTTCAGTTCCCTTTCTAGTGTCCCATTGATTTTACAGACTTTAGGAACTTGCTCTTAACCTTCTGCTTTTTCCCTGGATCACTGCTGAATGATTAGGCACTACACAGCCTTTTGTTACCCAGTACACCCAGAGTGATATCTGGAGAATTAAAACACCAGTTACAATAACATTTGCTGGGGAAAGAGACTGCTCTTCTCTCAGGGTTATTGACCCTTTCTATGTGCACGAATTTCTAAGAGGACAAGAATGACTTCAGACTCGTCAGAAAAAAATACAGGACAATCTGCTTGAGTATGAGATTGAAATCCACTCTAGTCTCTGCTTGTACAGTGAATTTTAGTGGCAGAGGTGGAACCATTTAGTGTTGGGAAGCATGGGCCAGAGCCTGGAATATAGTGGGCAGTGTGTAAGAATAAAAAGTAGAGATTAAAGAAAAGGATTTTAAAGGATTTTCCAACTAAAGTGTTTCCAGTTATCTGATTTGATTCACATGGAGCCACAGCACTGCCAAAAATGCTCGTTGGGGGTTTTTTTGAAGTCAGAGAAGTTTGAGAATTACTTCTTAAGACATGCCAGGTAAATTCAAAGAGAGGGATGCTTGGTGCAAGGACATCCTCCTAACCACAGAATAACAGTGCCACAGGCTGTGATTAAATGTGCTGTTCCTCCCAGGGACTCTGATCCTTCTCAGATGCTCATTCCACCAGAGTCCTGCTGCAGGAATCACAGAATGGTTTGGATTGGAAGGGACTTTAAAATCCTCTAGTTCCAACACCCCCACCATGGGCAGGGACTTTCCTACGCAATTTTTTAGGACTTTTTCTTTTACTCTTTCCTCCAAAAGTATCACATCAAACTTTTATAAAGGTAGATTAGTTACTTGAGAAAGACGAAGGGCAGAGCTCTGATATCATCCTGAAAAGCACCCCCCCACACACACAGATTTCCCCAGGAGGGTGAAGTTCAGGAAACTCCATTTGCATCAACAGGTTTGAACCAGAGTGTGGAGACGATTGCAGCCCAATTACTGCCTGCCCTCGGCTCCTGCTGCCTGGCTGAAGGATGCTGGGAGGAGGGGGGAAAGAAAAAAAAAAAAAAAAACCAACCCAAGCTTAAAACCAGAAAAAGAAATCGCATCGTTGTTGTGGTTGTTGAGATGCCAGCTGAAAAGGAATCATTACAGAGAGGTTGATACTTTCAGGGGGAAGCAGAGGACTCACCCGAATGATCCCAGTTAAGGGCCTTAACAGAGAGGCGGCTTAACAGCTCTTTGGAACTGGTGAGTCTCCCTGCTTGGCTGAGTTTGAATCGTGTGTTACTGCAGTAACATTTCGCAAATAGGGATACCCCTCCTTTGAAAAACCGTTCGCTCCCGAAATAGCAGCACAATTTAGCAATATTTTGTATCAAGACAATTACATTGCAGTATTATTGTAGTCTTAGTACCTCATTAAAACAAAAAAATGTTAAATCCTTGTTTTGTTGAACACAAGAGATGAATAGTAAATATTGATTTAGAATGAATGCAAACATTTCCCTAGGAGTGGATAATTACAGCCTTTCTATGCAAAACACTTATATTTGAAGAAGCACTTCACTTACTTTGCCATGTGGTATACATTCTTTAGTACATTTTAAATTATACGTTGTCCTGGACAGTGTCTGCTCTATAATTTCTTGTGTCTCTACACCAGAGTCAGTATGTAATTTTAAACTGCAAACTTTCTGCCAACGAGAAGGGGAGAACAAGCTTAACTCTTTCCCTCAGCTGGGCTCAGAAATCAGTTCAGACTGCACACAGAGTCATAGGGCCCGTGAGCTCAGTGCTCGAGCAGCAAGGAAGGAGTTCGGTGTGGCTGGAATTCCACAGCGATGCTGCTCCCAGCACTCCTCGTTTTCACACGGCATTTTCTGATTACGTCCGAGGCTCGATGTGCTCTCGTTTCCTGCCAGATCACAAGGAGTCCAAAAGCTTGAACAAAAGCCTCGACTTCCAGAGAATTCACAAACGAAGTGAGTGTGTGAAAAAGAGCTCCGAGGTTGGGAGCATTCGAGCACATATCTGAAACAAATAATTTATTCTACTTATTTTGGCTTTCGGATGGGCAGTTCATCTGCAGGCTGACATGGGGTGCTTGGCTCTTTCCAAGGAAGGGAAGGCATCCATATGCTCCTCCATGAAAGGAGGGGACAGAATGTATGCTCTACACCCTATAGCCCCAGTCAGCCATTTTAAACTGTGTAGGTTTATTAGGTTGCAAAACTGGGATATAAATTCATACACAGCCTAATCAGGCGATGTGAACATGAGGACATTATGCCCCTGCAGAAACTTGAGAGATTAATCCAAATTACTTGTGAGTTTTGCTATCTTATATAACCACAAGCACCCTTACTGCATATATTTTGTGGGCCAAGTTTTCCAAACCTGGGATCTTGCACCTAAATTACTCTATTTTCATAAATATTCACATCCTCATCTCCCCATCCCCAAAACAGAGAGAAGCCTCAGTGCATATTTAAACTCATCCTAGTTTAAGCAGCATTTAAGGATGCACTTCCAGCCCCTTGACACATCGTGCAAGGAGAGGCTTATACGTGTTGCTGGATGCAGAAACTTTGGGCCCCACAGAAGATTAGTGACTGTGGTTAATTCATTGCAGTAATGAGCAGTGCAATGGTACTCAAAGGAAGAGCAAACAGGAGCTGAATGTGCTTCCAGACATTGACCACAAATTGCATTGACTAACCCAGCACACTGAATAAAACCCCAGCGCTGGTAGGAGGCTGTTACATGTGCCATATACTCTGAGTATCATCAACTTTTTTTCTATAAAACATGTAAAACAATCTGTAGCTGCAAGACAAGAGGAAACGGCCTCAAGCTGTGCTGGGGAGGTTCAGGTTGCACACTGGAAAGAATTTCTTGACTGAAAGGATGGTAAAGCATTGGAATGGGCTGCCCAGGGAGGTTTGGAGTCCCCACCCCTGGAGGTGTCCAAGGAAGGACTGGACATGGCACTCAGTGCTCTGGGCTGGGGGACAAGGTGGGCATCGGGCACAGGTTGGACTCGATGATCTTGAAGGTCTTTTCCAACCTTAATGATTCTGTATTTTATGATTCTACGAGTCTTAAACACACACACACACGCATGCTGGCACACTCATGTTTGCTCACAAAGCAGATTCCACTGTTCCTCCTGCTGGTTTTTTAGCCTGGGAATCCACTGAGTATTATTACTGTATATTAGAGATAAGCATAGGTTTAAGGAAAAGTTGTATTAAGGCAGAGGTGGAGGGCAGGGAAAGAAACTAGATAAATTTAAATAAAATAAATTTTACTATTTCAAACTAATTTCCTGGACAGGGGAAAAGGGGGGAAAAAAAAAAAGTGTATCAAAATACAGAAAGTTCTAACCAAAAGAGTAAAAGATTGCTGGGAGAAGCAATAAAATGCTGATGCCCCTTATTTTCTCCGAGATCCTTCTCATGAGCCTCACACTTCACCCACCACCAAATCCTTTCCACACCGAGGTTTTATCCTGCAGATGATCATATGGAGATACATTTCCCTAACGTGTGCTTCCTGAGACACAGCTTTGCACTTCCAGAGAAGCTTAGCAGAGCATTAAGGCAAGAGACTTCAATCCTGTGGGCAAAGCTATGTGTCTACAAGGAAAATATTCAACCTCCCCACTTGGCACCTCCCCCTGTGCTATTTGGAGGTAGCCACATCTCTGCAGCAGCACCCAGGACAGTCCTGCTCAGAGCAACTGAAGAAACATTCCTCTGGAATTTACTTGCTTTAAAATTAGCTCTTCCCCTTGCCCCCTATTCCGAGGATTTGCATAACCATAGGGGAAAGGACGACACGAGATAAAAATAAATGTGGCCGCTGCGGATCCAAAATCAGGGGGAAAGTGTCAGGGCAGTGTTTTGCTTTGGGTTTTAGTGGAGACAAAATAACTGAAACTACTAGGAAAGATAACGTATGACTAAGAAAATTCCCTGAGCAATCAGAGGATGTGTTTTCAGCTTTTTTACATTCTAGTTTTATTTTCTCACAGCAATGAAATAGGATGAGATTGGAGTCCCATGACCAAGCTGGCGCAATCCACGCACCCTACCTGGATAATCACGGGCTGTAAATCATCATTTTATAAGAATTTAACTTTTCAGCTTCCAACGTAATCAAATGTAGTGGTGAGGGGGCCACTAATCATGACAAAAAATATACTTCAGCTTCTTTCTTGAAGTGCCAACTCCAATAAGTTCTCCGAGTGAAATTAAATGTACGCTCTTATTCCAAACCACAGTTTCCCCCTGGGATGGCCTGATCTCAAGTGGGGGCTGAAAGGCCAGTTGTACCACAGCCCAGGGTTACACCCATTTTTGCAGTTTTTTTTAACTACTGCATGTAGTATAAATTGTATTCCAGCCCACTCAGTGACTGTGCTTTCCAGCATTGGTAATAAAAAAAGATGTCTTCATAGTTTCCACATTCCAGCGCTAACGAGTGGGCCAGTCCATATCTTCCCTCGGTTTCTCACAGCTTTGTGTTTGTTTGCTTTAAAGGCTTCTCTGCGAAGTTAGGGGCAGAAAAGAAAGAAAGATCTGGTGTGTGGCGTAAGTGATGGTTGGCGCCGAGTCTGAGAGCAGTAACAAAGAGTCATTTTAAAGTAGAAATTAACGTAGAAAAGACCTATTAGTCCATGTGCTCCATCTCCCTGCCAGCGTGAGGTTGCTCCATGGAGTGATGCTTTTTCACAGGCTCAGCACTGAGCTCCCTGTTCCTGCCACCAACACGGCTCCCGACCCGAAATCACGACCTTTCAGTGCAAAACACGGCCCTTGCTGCCCCAACAGTGCAAATCCTCGAGGAGGGCATTTCGCTCCCTCAAGGCCTCCCAGAGACCCAGCATCTCCTCTCCACATGCTGTGGGGATGCCAAGGGGACCCTGCCCAGACCAGTCCTCCAGCAAAAGAGCCGGCTGCCAGCCCCTGCCCTGCCACCACACCGGCCAAAGCAAACATCACACCATGCAAATTTATAACAAAAAGCGGAGCAGAGGCCAAACACAATGCCCTCCTGGTGGGAGGAAGTGTGGAGACAAGATTTTTTTTTCGTTTTTGTTTTTTCCTTCTTGTTTTTTTTTTTTTTTTTCAGCCCCTTCTTCTTGGAAAGGAGGAGGAATGTTTCTTGGCTCCTCACTGAAATGCAGGACTGGCAAGGGAGAGGGAGAAAATCCAGGCACTGGTTTCAGCAGATATTGATCTCTGTGCACACTGAAGTGGATTGTGGCCTTTGGCAACCTCACTCCCAGCCAGAGACTGAGGTCAGGGAAGACTGTCTGAGATGGAAAGAGCCACTTCAATCACATTTTAATCTTACAGTCCCTCAAAGGGTATGAAATCCCGGAGAATGTACATGTTCTGCTACGTGCTCTGCGACAAGGCAAGTGTTGAAGCAGGGTGGACAAACTGGAAGGAAGGGGTGGAGTGGGTCAAGTTTTTCCATCCCAGTTCCCAGATCACCTCCAGAAAGCTGATGGCATAGAAGGAAGTTAGAAAGGGTGAAGTCCTTTGCCTGTGGCATGAGTCAGATGTAGAGGCAGAAGAAAACAGTGGAAGCACAAATGGGCTCACACTATTTAAAAAAAAAAAAAAAAAAAAAGTAATTTTATGCTTTAACAATACTGGCACTCAAGAAAGATGCAGTTCTTAAAGCTGTCATGTGTTTAGGACTCTAGTATTCCCCTGCAGACACATCTATCCTCCATTCACAGCACTGATGGCCAATGCATTCAGGGCTAACTCGGCGCATTCCTGATCCCTGGGACCCGCTCTGCGTGTGCAGAAGAACTTCTCACAATGCAGCCAGTTGATCTGCACACACTGCAGCTTTGTCCAGGACTTCTCCATGTCAGGCATCCAAACTGGAGCTGCAGAAGCCCGGAAACAGCCCAGACAAATAGCCAAACACTATTTCTCTGTATGCAGAATATTTCTAAGCAGAATAAGGGCACTTGAATTATCCCGCCTGCGTAGGGGAACAACCTTAAAAGTCCATGATGGGATTGTAAGCACTCGGCACACAAGCCAGGCAGGGAACAAGCCTCTATATGAAGTGATAGTCATGGGTAGGAGAAGTAAATCTGAATTTCCTAGCTCAGAGAAGGCTCCCAGGGCTGGTGGAGGCCGTACTTACCATCCGAAAGTGTTAACAAGCAGTGAAAGAACTGAAGCGCATCTAATTAAAAATGCATACCAAGGCATAAAGACAGAGTATAAGAGTAAACAAATGGCAGAGACCAGATTTGTTTGCAATAAATGAAGAGGAAAACACCACACAATGCAAACTCATCCAGCACGGAGGATACGGAGGGAGGCGAGCAGGGAAAGGCACCGCTCCACAAAAACCTCCCAGAGCAAAGTTCAAGGCAAGGGAAAAGCACAGGGCATGCCCCAGCATGGACAAGCAGGGCAAAGGAGGTGCTGAGACACGGTCCTTGGGAGGAACATTTGCCATTTCAAAACAGGTACCGCACTGCAGTCTGGTCAGACCAAAAGACGTTGCCAAACAGAGCTCCAGCTCGGCATACGAACAGGCCATCACGGGACACACAGCGAAACAAAGCCTTCTGGAAAACAGCACATTTTACTGTTTCTGCTTTAAAATATGCAGAGGTAGGCAGAAAGATACTGAGATGGGCTGAGAGGTTGGGGTTGTCCCAAAAGAGCCACCTCTGTTTTACAGGTTGGGTGCATGAAGCTCATGTCTATTAACGTGAGTGACGCTGCCTGATCTTCACTGGGGTTTCAGAAATAAAATGATCATAGAATCCTAGAATGGTTTGGTTTGGAAGGGACTGTAAATCTCATCTATTGCAATCCTCTGCCTTGGGCAGGGACACCTTCCACTAGACCAGGTTGCTCCACGCTCCTTCCAACAGAGCCTTGAACGCTTCCAGGACTGGGGCATCCACAGCTTCTCTGAGCAACCTGTGCCAGGCCCTCACCACCCTCACAGGGAAGATGTACAGTTAGAAGAGTTTTTACATCCAGGAAACACTGACACCCTCCACTGCTGGCATTTTCATCATTCCTGACTCTGAACAATGCTGGAAAATAAAGTCCAGCTGCTCTGCCAAGACTTGCGTATGTCGCACCTTAACCACAAGGAAACCGCGGGCTCTCCAGAGCCGGGAGGAGCTCAGGGCCATTGACAGCAGTTGGTTCTGTCTTCCCTTACCCCAGTCACGAGGCCACCTTTCTTTCTTCAATAATTATCTCTTTTTTAGGTCCTGCAGCCCTGAAAACAATGGTGATCACACCATTTCCCAGAAGCAGCGTTTGCTCGATTACTGCAGAGCACTGTCATCTGTTTGTTTCTCAACACATGATAGGCCACTGCCTTCATCCCCTTGGGATCCCCAGCCAAGCGCAGTTCCCATCCAAACGGGGATAAAAGTTCAATTTCATTTCACGGTTCCGTCTTCCTTACAACAAATCTTTCCTGACAGTGTTTTGTGACTGCTAAACTGTTCCGTTTTGAGCGACTGATCTAAAACATCTGTCTTGGAGGTTAAAAGCAACGTAGGAGGGATACTGCGACGCTCCTCCGAAGGTGTGGAAGATTTTGAACACCAAACCACTGAGCAACAGGAGGAAACTTTTAGGCAAACACGCGCCCTGCACGGCGTGGATTTTGCGGAGTGCGTCTCTCCCCGGAAAGTTTTGCCAACTGCCACATAATCCAGGAAGTCGTGCTTCAAAATATTTAAGGTTGCATTTCTCACCATTTCCTTCTTATCTCTCATAAGACTCAGATTTTAAAATGTCAACTTACATATGGGAGTGTTTAATCTCAAGGATGCTGATCCGTCGGGAAACTTTTTAAATCTTCTCCAAAAGTTTTTGGTTTGGGTTTTTTGTTTCCCCCCTCCTCTGCTTCTCTCCTCTGTTAATGGTTTGCTCCTGTTTAGGTCATACCTGGTTTCTTAGCTGATATTACCCACCGGCCTCAAACTGTTCTTCCCTTAAAGCACAGGGTACTTTAGATTTCCAAGAAATACAATAAAATGATAAAACAGCAAATTTCACTCAGAACAGATTTAAACTGTGAAAGTTTGTGTGTAATGGAGGCACAGTGTTAGTTCTGCACCGGGCCTGACTACCAATCCCAATGTTTGGCATTAGATTTTTGTTTCAATTCCATTACTTCCACTTTACCATGTTACTGTATTTATTTTTAGTGTATGTGTTCCTTACTGCCAATTTAAACTCATTTAATGTTAAGCACACACCAGTTTTTCAATACCTTTCTGTAATTTGGCTGTATAATTAGCTTTCCAAAATATGATTTATTTTAGTTAAGTTTTGGCAAGGAAGCAGGGGGCATAGGGGGTTCTTTACTGCAAGAACAAATTTACTACTGGCAACACTGCTATGAATGGCATGGAGAGCAGCATCAGAAATCCATCTTATTCACAGAAAGGCCAAATCTACTGGGGATTAAGTGTAGCCCTTCTCCACACTCCCCTTCCCCATCTCCCTTGGCTACCCTCCAACATTTACCAGCTCAGGGATGGAACTGGGACTTATTCCTTGATTCAGAAAAAGGAGCTATTAGAAGGCAACACCAGCTCTGAGTGTGCTGGACTGTGTCCAGGCAAAATTTGTTCATTTCTTAATAACAACATCGCATCCTTCTAGGTCATTAATAAATAAAGGGTTTGGAGGGGCGATAAAAGGATTTTTCTTTTTCCTTTACTAAATGAAACTATTACTATAAAGGCCCTACATAATTCGCAGTAACCTGTGGTATCGTAATAAACTGTGTTCTTTGGCCTCCAGTTCATACAGTGCTTAAGAATATGTTTAACTGTAAGAGTGAATGTGACCCTTATTTTAAAAATATAAATAAAGATATTTCCCTGCCTTTCAGAAGGAACATGTATGCCAATATCTAGATGTCTGGGCACCTGTGCACCCTGACTCCTGGAAACAACCACAGTGAGGTAACCAGACACATCAGATTCTGCACATTGAAGAAGATATTTTATGCAAAGCTTTCTTCAGAAAGCTTCTAATCGCATCAGGAACAGACTCTGTACATCTTCCCCTCTCCCAAAACCAGTGGACCAGAAAGCAGAGGACAGAGCAGCCATCTCTAACAACTGTTTCAGACTTTCTGCTTTTCTGCTTCAGGCTAAAGGACCCCTCTGTGTGGGTGTGAGCAGTCCTGGACACCACACAAAGAGCCAGCCTCACACAAAAAAAACCCACCAGCAATTCCAAACGTTATAATGAAATAAATGATATTTATTATAAAGAAACTAAAAGATTATATAAGGGGGGGGGAATATAGATATATAAATATATCTCCATATAGGCTGGGCATCAACAGACACATTCCAAATATCCATGCTGTGTTAAGGGTTGTCTGTAAGACAGATCCTTTTGGAGCAGGTTTTTTTCTGGGAATATTTTCCTATTTCTTATGACTGTTTTTATGTTATAATGTCTGATGTACTAAAATGCTTTGGAAATCTATTTGGGACAGCAAACAACAGAAAGAATATGTATCTAAACCCCACTGCCATCCCTTTTCTACTCTGTGCCTTAATCATAGAATCAAAATAGGTTGGAAGGGAATGGAAGGGACCTTTAAAGGCCATATAGTCCAAACCCCCCCACAAGGACCAGAGACATCTGCCACTAGACCAGGTTGCTCAAAGCCTCATCCAACCAGCCCAGGGACAGGGCAGTCACCACTTCTCAGGACAACCTTCTTCAGTGTTTTACCACCCTCATTACAAATATTCTTCCTTATTTCTAATCTTAATCAACCCTCTTTCAGTTTATTCCTTGTCCTATCACAACAGGCCCTGCTAAAAAGTGTGCTCCCATTTTTCTTATGGGGAAAGTGCGTGATTTTCCCTCTGTTTCCTCCTGTGATGGAGCACTAAGAAATGCAACCCTGTACCTTTTGGATTATTAATCTACATGGAAGAATGCAGACCTGATCCTTCTTGGTTCTAAGATATAATATGACCCTGATGAGTCCTGCCCCGCACGCAGCTCTTCAGACCCTTCAGAAAGAGGTGAGGTTTCACGGTGCCAGCGTGGCTGAGGAATGGGGTCAGCTGCAGCCTCTCCCAGCCTCACCTTTCCCATGTGATAAACAGGATGTCACTCAGTGATGTCTCATGCCTTTCCCCCAGTCAGCCTGAGAAATGGGGACACTGCACATCCTCTTACACCAACTCAGCTACGAAACTGGTGTGGGGCTTTGAATAATTAACAGGAACGACCAGCCTCGGCTGCTTACAGGAGTCATCAAGAGAGATTAGCTGGAAGCAAGTACTGATGCTCTTAAACTTCTTATGTCTACAGCTGGCCTTGTTTTTTTCCCCTGTTTCATTTAGCACCAAATCCTCCAGGTGCTTACAGGGCAGAGCCTACACAGAGCTGTAACAGGGGCTCATCCCGTCGCCACCACAGAACCCAATCCTACTCACGAGCTGCCCCACTGCAGGTCTGCCCCCCACGTTGGCATAACTACCCCACCATGATGGAATCAAGCTCAAATTATCTCAGTTTTGCTCGTTGTGCCACAAAAAAGGAATATGAGCTGCAGTCCGTCATGTTAAATCATTTTAGCACCTCCTTTACCCTACATGGACTTGTGCTGAGAGCACATTTGTATTTTTCTCCTGCTACTTTGGATTTATACAAAGAGTGCCCCAATTTCCATTTATTTGTGACAGAATACCGCCTGTCTTCTTGTTTCATCTTTTCAGCTTAAGAAAAATAACATAGGACATGATCACCACTAACAAGAAGGCACATTCTATATAACTTTTCCTGCTGTGTTGTTTTATTTACCAGCTTTCAAATCCCTAACCTTCGTCTCTCCAACTTCCTTTTAAATGAAAGGATCCTCTTGTCTCTATGAAGTTCCCATCATCTACACTGGTTTGCATGTTAAAGTTTCAGCATCCATTTAGTCAGGGACGGTTATTCTGCTTAATGACTCCTATACCCCTGTTAATACTCTTTTATCTGGCTCTAATATTTTAAGATCTTGTCTAATATTAATGTTAAATGCTAATATTAAAGATTTGCTACTAATATTTTAAGCTCTGGCTGGTAGTGTTCTAATGTTTGGGGAGGTGCTTCATTGTATTGGAAGGGCTGCTGGGTAAATTTTTGATGTCCCTTATGACTATTGCATAGAAATCTAAGCAAAATAAATCGAATATAGGGACAGATTTTAGCAATTTATTTATGGTGTATCCTGCCAGCAATGAGCTCAGAATCGGGTTGAAAATGTATATGTGTGTGGGCATGTGAGTGTGTGTCTCTCTGCATTTCTCCAATAAACCAGGGAGAAAAGTAGCCCCAGTGTGAGGCTGAGGTGGGGGACATGTGCAGTCTCCCCTCCACAGAGCCACAGTCAGTGCTGCCACTCCAGGGGATGCTACAGGGACAGGGAAGGAGGTGGCTGCTGTCCCACAGGAATCCCAGCCCTGTGTTACAATTCCTCCATATCTTGGATCAATTTTTGGTGCATACCTATGAACTGCCACCTTTATCTCACGACAATAGCACACCCTAAAGATTTATGGGGGCTTGGAAAAAAGAAATTTAAAAAAATTAAATTAAACTCCTCCTATTTCAATATCAGCCTGTTAACATGAACCTCTACCACTTGCAAAGGGAGAACAGAATCCACTCCTCTCCCCTGAAGAACAAGCTCCTCCACTAAAAATAAAATACAGTGCAGCATTTGTTTCACCATGGTTTAAGAGTTAATGAAAGATTTGCACCTGTACAGCTGTTGCAGACTGAAACTATCTTGTGGAGCGAATGTGTTTTCTGGTTGAGACAGTTGTAAATGCCTTGAGTAAAAACACTGAGGACTGCTAATGGATAGGTTTATTTTAAAGCATGCCATCTGCTATCAATCATAGAGAAGTATAGGAAGCAAGTTTGGCTGTGCTCCCTCCTTGTGAGCCTGATAAAGATAGGGCTGTGGTACTCTGGAACATTTAGTACTCAAGAGAATAAAACATCAAACCTACTCAGCAGCTCCACTAACAATAATAAAAATGCCTCTGCCTAAAGGTGACATTCTGAATTTACGATTATTTGTGTCTATAAAGTGTATTCTTTGGCTCCTGACTCATTCTGACTGTCTCACTACAAGAACAATACATTAAGCCTGCCTGAAGTAAATGGAAATCCTATCCTTTTATTAAAGCAGCAGCCAGTACCTGAGATGTTCTAATGCCCTGTAGGACCCAAAGAAGGTTTTCTACTCGGAGTGTTAATTCTTTTGGTAGGATTAAAGTCAACTGCAGAGAAAATGCTTATTTTGTGCACTCAGAATTAAGCCCTTCTCCAGGTAAATGTAGTTTTAAAAGAAGAAGAATAAAAACAAGAAAACCCAAGGCAGACTCTGAATATGCAAATGATCACCAAGCAAAAACTACAGAAACTGCAATTCACCCCGATAGCTCATATTTTATGCTACTTAGGATTTGAGACAGGAAAAGCTTACTCTGTAAGAACCTGCCCAGGAAAACCATGCACAAAATTCCCGAAAGGTGTGTGCCAATCTTCCTTCCTAGCAGTGAACTCCACATCTGCTGAGATTCTCCACAAGCGAATCCAGGGATATTTTTTTTTACATGTAATTTTTTTCTCCTTTCCCCCTCCTCCCGCCCTCCCCACTGGATTTTCCTCAGAAAAAGGCAGCTGGAAGATGCAGAGCTGCTTCCCCAAGATCCACAAGCATTTGGTTGGCCTCAGAGGTACAAATCGTTCCCTTGGCTAACACCACATCCCTCTTTTCTCCTTTGCCCTCTGGTACCCCACTGATCAGGGGCTCCTGAGCCTGCCTGCTTAAAAAAATAATTAAATATATAACACTTCCTGGCACATTCACCAGCTATAAAAATCACTTAGCACTGAAACACGCCGGATCCGATAACATTAGGCTCCTATCTCCTATCTGCAGCTTAACAAAATTCCCCTGCAAGCCTGCTGCTGATGGAAAGCATTGCTGTGGAAGCTTGGGGAAAACCCACCTGGTGATCAAGCTCATGAGCCTAATTAAAGTTAATAGAGAAATTAAAAGTGGGCAAAAAATTAGAACAGCAGCATGATAAAAAAAAAAAAAGTGTAAGCACTAGGAACGGAAGGAAGATAAAATGCAATGGGAAAAGTGAGTTTCCCTTTGAAGTCTGTTCTGGAAAGTGATGGTGGTTTCTTTCAATGCCACAAACACCCTGAATTCTTTACACAGTGGGCCAAAAGTCCAAGCAGAAAAACAGAAAGCTGAGTATTAGGCTTAGGAAGTTCACAATACTAAATCAAGGCTGATTTTGTGCCATATACACCATTTTGGTCTTCAGGAGCTTCGCTGTCTCCAAAGTTCGTGGTCAAATGACCACTTGTTTCAAAGTATAATTTTAATCCCCCATATCTAGGGACGCAACGAACTGAAAAATAAGCTTCTAGGTAAGGTTCAAAACTATTGGATGCTTGAAATGAATAAGATGAAAGATTATAAAAATTTTAGGAGACTACAGAGACAGAAGAAAACCACAAAGATAGAGAAGGTTGTTCTAAGGGAGATGGAACAGATCTGAGCAGGTTGGGAGAAGTCTGCATGGTCAGTTGGCTGCAGAAACACAGAAATACTGGAATCAATGCAGGAATATAGGAAAGCATAGCTCAAGTAACAGGAAAAACTGGGAAACAGGCAGTTATCAAGACCCATGCTCAGCAACACCTGAGATATAACTCCCTGGAGGTACTTCTCACCTCTAGGTGAGGATTTCCAAAACATTCCCTTCCAGGAGCAACACCCCCACTCACAAGGAAAGAAACATCAATGGCCATCTCTCATTACTGAGCTCTGTAGCACAACCAGTCACTCAGATGCTTCAAGAAAAAGGACAGTAAGTCACATAAGGGCACATCATAACACTGAGGTCTCAGACCAGTCATGACCATAACAACCTCCAGCAGAAAGAGTTCAGCAAAAAAGAGTTCAGCAAAATGCCAGTTATCAAAAAAATGATAATTGCATTGAATCTTTCACAAAGACGAAGCTGTTTCTCAAAAAATGTCATTGCCAGGATGTCATTTGAAGTCTGGGGTGAGGGTTTTGGATCGCCAGGGGGAAGAGAGAGAAGTCAATCCAGACTCACCCATCACTGATGATTGCGTGTCCAGGGGTAGTGGGTGGTCCAGTTCAAATCCCAGCTCTGAAGACATTCCCAACACTGCAGACAGCATCCATCAGGGAAGATGTGCTCCACAGCCTTTCTTCACAACACTTTTTAGAAAAAAAAAAAATTCCCAAGGTTTTCTATTCTGTCTCCTGAGAAATGGAAACAAATCAAAAGGTTTGAAAATATTTCATGGCACGGACTCCTGGTTCGTGGCCAGCCCTGAACACTGCAGTGCCCAGAGGTTCAAAGGCACTCTGCTCCTTCCAGAGCTCACATGGTGAACTCCCCATCTTTTGCACAAGCTTAACAGGCTCGTTTTAGACTCTTACAGTACATTTTCATATGAAAGCTCTCCAGCTCGGAGCAGCTTTCTCACCAGAGTTCAAGTCCCTGGCACACAGTTCATTGCAGCTCTAATGAAAAAGCACAATGATGGGGCCTGTGTCGCTAAGATTAGACATTAGTGGCCGTATCAAGAAGAGAAATACCTGCAGATTAGCACAGCAATTTGCTGCTCTAAATCTGAACCTCCTAATCTCTCTTTTTTTTTTTAAAGTAAGTAGCAGCCCATGAATATGGGAACAGAATTAAAACTGCGTTTACTAAGTGATTTCTAAAATACTTCAGCATGTGTTTTAGAAAACTGACAAGTCATTAAAATATAGTTAATAAACATTATTCAGAACTCGTTGCTTTAGATTAGCACTGCTTTCAAACCACAGATATTCACAGGTTCAGTCAGTGCCCTGCTGCAAGAGGAACTCTAGTTGGTGTTCCTGCTCTATGTGATGGACAACTCAGGATTTACCTTATTTTAGTACTTTCTAGCTGCAAAAATATTTCAGAAATATTTGCAAAAGAGTTTAAAACGTGGAACCTTGGCAAGTGAGGACATGCACAGAAAACAGGGAGAATAAAAACCAGGGACTGCAGTGCTTGGCTCCATGGGATTGCTGAAGACCTGAGAGCAGTGGGGCTCTTACTGAGCCAACACCCCCACAAAGAGAGACTGGAGTCACAGGTAAGAAAGCATGGAAAGACTGAAGGGTGGCAACAGGCTGAGGGAGCTGGGACTGTTCAGCTTGGAGAAGAAAAGGCTGCAGGGAGACCTTAGAGTCCCTTCCAGTGCTTAAAGGGGCTCCAGGAGAGCCGGAGAGGGACGTTGGACAAGAGCCTGGAGTGACAGCACAAAGGGGGATGGCTTTAAGCTGAAGGAGGGTAGATTTAGATTACATGTTAGGAGGAAATTCTTGGCTGTGAGGGTGGGGAGGCCCTGACACAGGTTGCCCAGAGAAGCTGTGCCTGCCCCGTCCCTGGAAGTGTCCAAGGCCAGGTTGGACAGGGCTTGGAGCAACCTGGGATAGTGGAAGGTGTCCCTGGTCATAGCAGGGAGTTGGAACTGGGGGAACTTTAAGGTCCCTTCCAACCCAAACCATTCTATAATTCCACAAAACTAAAATAGGAACAGAGGTAGCACCATATTTAGTGATCAGTTCTAAAGAACCTGAAATCATGAGCCATTTTTGGTCAAACCGAGGTGAGAACCATCATGGCATGACTTTCACTGATGACAACTTTTTAAAATTTATTGTGTGACTGTCAAGAAATTTTCCCTTTTAGAAGCTCTTGCCCTGAGCCAACTGGAGCTGACTGCTTTTCCTAAACACATTTCATGCAGCCACGATCAGCTCAGATACTGTGGGGGAAGCAAACTCAAGCAAAGCTCCCAACTCTGAATGATTGCTGGTGACCTGCAGCCATCAGGGGAGCCTGTCCTCCCTGCTGCAGAGGATGGCAAGCTGTTTTCTGGGCTGTTTGCTGATATTTTGGAGTTGAGGAAAGACTTGGTGAGGGTATTGGTGTTTTGAGAAGGGGCTGATCAGACTCTCTGTTATATCCCTTCACCCTGTTTTATTTTTAATATTCAAGTACATCCACTGCAGTTCAAATTATGACAGGGGAGGGCTGAGGCTGAGAAGGGAGACAATGTATCTTAAAAATGAAAACTTTACTATTCATAGTTGACTTAGTAATGTAGCTAAAAGGGAGAAAAAAAATCATGGCCTAATCGAAATTTCTCCCATCTAACTTAAGATAAATATTTGCAAACGTTCTTAATGACCATTTTTAATCACTTGGAGGACTTAGTGGCAGATTTCTTTAGGTTTTTAATAATAAAATATTTCATATTCAGAGATGTCTTTAACCTGATGGATGGCTTTGATTTGTGACATCTCTTGGACATCAGAATTCTGGATTTGAAAGCCAAACAACAAGGGAGATCCAGATCCTCCGTCTGGTTTTATTTTTCAGACCTTTAAACTGATTTGGAGTTCCTAGTCTTTCACCCTTTCATATTTCTACTTCCCCAGGAGCAAAAATAACACTTTGTACACAACTAACACAATTTGAATAATACCAGCAAATTTATACTTGAAGGTTCTTATGAGACGAGTGTGATTAAACCCATTTTACCTATTCTGAGCCAGATGCCATATTGTGAGGCCACAGGTGTACCAGGCTCCAAGAAACACTACAAACCTGCCCATCTTGCCCTTGCAGGATAGCAGTCACCACCATCGTGGCTTGGGCATCTTTGCTCCACAGGGCTGAGCAGAGCAAATCATGGAATCACAGAACATCCAGAGCTGGAAAGGACCCACAAGGATCATCAAGTCCAACTCCAAAGCAAAGCACACTGTTAAAAGTATTCAGTCAACAACCTGACCAGAGATGAAGCTGTAAATGAGCATATGCAGTGAGAAAGTACAATAAGCAGGTTCCCCATTCCTGGGGAAACACTGCCAGCATCAGCAGAGCAGCCCCAGGAATGGGAGAGGAGCAGGGAAAGGAGCTGCAAGAGGGGAGCAGACTCTACACCTGCCCAGCAGCTGCCCAGGTCCAAGACGCTTTAGCAGAAGGAGAGTCTGGGATACCTGAGGGGCACATTAGGATTCCAGGTCTCCCTGGAACGAGGCAGCCTGGTGAGGGACAAGTCCTTTGGTGACACATCTCGAAGCAGCAGGGACATTTTGAGGCTGTGAGAAGCTGCTCTGAAGAATGCAAGGAAAATATCTTGTTTGAAAAGAAAAGAAAAAAAAGGAGGAAAAAAAGGTTAAAGAAACTTAGAAGTGCAGATCAAGGTCTTGTTTTCCTTAGCCCAGTGGTGAAGGAAAACTGTTGTCAGAAATACAAGTACTTAAACAGCCTGTGACAGCAAGGAAGCAAAGGACTCCTTTTGCCAGTGAGTGAGAGCTCAGCTGCTCACTGCAAGCCAGAGGGATTCACATCCAGCCCAGAGCTGGAAACGCTCTCTGGAGCAGAAATCCCTCTCCTCAGCCTGCCCAGGGCCTGTCACACGAGACCGAACCTCGGAGCTCCCGATCGCCCGAGTCCATTCCCATCCGCCTGGTCCCACAGGGCGGGTGGCAGGAGGACCCACTGGGCGTGGGGCTGAGTCACCGTCCTCTGTCTTCTTCTGCACCGCTGCTTCCAGCAGTTAAAGACAAGCCAACAGTGCGCAAATATGTGAAAATATTTCTCGCCCACTCCCAGCCATGTTGAAAAGAAACCTGTTGTGGTTAAGTGACTCGGTCAGTTCTTCGGGGATTTTCCAAAGTTTCCTATAAAAAGAAATCTGTGGGAAATGAATGATTGCATAATCACTAACACATGCCAATTCATATAAGCCTATTATCTTTTATGGCATTTTGTACTCTATTGTCCTTACTCTGGTGAATTGCTGTCTTACAATTCCTTTCCCCATTCAATTATTTACACATTTTGCTCTCTCCAACCCTTTTGCACCAGTAGGATATTTAGCATCCACATTAGGAAAGAAGGCAGAGACAAAAGGTCCCTTCTCCTTTTCTCACATCATCTTTTTTCCACCTTCACAGGAATATCCCAACAACAATCTCCTTGAGAATGTGAAGGACCTGTTCAAGTTAGAGAGGTAATAATATTAGCTATGTCTTGATGCCACAAAAGAAAATGTTTTTCTTAAGGAATATGCATTTTTTCAGATGTTTGTTGAGCACCCTGACAGAAATGACCAGTATTCATAGTTTTAGAATCACATAGTCCCTTGAAAATGTTGAGAGTTGCCTACAGGTCATCTAAGCCATTCTTAGAAATAAGTCCCAAGTGTCTTGGAAGGCTTAATTACACTGTATTTCAATTGGATTTAAGCTCCTAAAACACAGATTTTAATAAGAATTTCAGATCTTTCAAAACCCTTTGACTTTTGACCTTAAGAGCCTGACGTTGCCTGAGAGCCATCCTGATGTTCACCTTTAGAATTAATATTTAATCATGTTTTGAGCGGGGGTTTACACTTTTGCACTCTGCCAAGGAACTGCAGGTTAATAAATGTATAAATCCTGGCCAAGCACTCACCTATCCAAAAGGTGTGGCCTTTAAATAAGTAAGGGAAAAGTGGAGGAGGTCTGTGTGACTGAGGAGCTACAAGACATTTTTTCTACAAACCCATATATTGAGAGCAATTATCTCTGGTGGCTACTAATCACAGAGCATTAGGACCAGGTAACAGTCCAAATCAGCTATAACAATCTTTAGATTAAACTAAAAGGTAACCCTCTGTAATTTTAACATGAGAGAGAGGACACTGAACAGAAAAAATGGGTTCTAGAGATGTGCACACAGAGGATAAATGAGCTATAAACTCACTGAGCAAACTTCCTTGTCCTAAATATGTGGAAGGATAGTTGTCTTTTGGTTACATCACTCATCTCTGCAGATGAACTCTGCAGAACAGTCCAGTTCTTCAGTTCTTCAGAGCAGGTTTATGTGAGTTTTCCTCAGAAATGCTGCAGGAAACCAGGAGAGTTGGTGAGAGGCCTCACGTCCCAGATATCTCAGTTCTCCATCTCCCAGTGAAGGGAAGTTTCACATCAGGAAAAGCAGCAGATCTGAAAAGGCAATTTTGAAGGTCAGTGGAAATCAGACCTGGTGATGCTGAAGACAAGGAAGAAGGAGAGCAGTGATCAATTGCTGAACAACAGTGCAAACAGGAGGAATGTCTGCGGTTACACAACATCCTCCCGAACACGTAAACCCTCGGTTTTCCTGCAGCAGCTCAAACGGTTGCAACAAAAATGAGCTGCAGCTTTGTCCTCTCTTTTGCCGTTCTTGAGATATCAGTGTCTTAGACTCCATTTCCTGCTGGACAGGGAAGTAACAGCCAGCAATTCCCCAATTTACTGGCAGGTTTTACCAACCCCAGCAAGCCAACACGACCTACTCTTCATTTACCTCTGACTCTCAGCAAGTAAGAGCAAAAAAGTCTTGTATCAAGAACAGTAACACATCAGGCCAACAAAGTCCCTACAAACCAGATCACCTTTTCCAGAAAAAGATTCTTTCCATTGCCTGCACGAGCTGGTTTTCACAGAGATACCCAGTTCTCCTGTGTTCTTGCATTTACTTTAGGTGTTTTTGTTAATGTGCACATTTCTGAACACAGATTGCATTTTCTTTTAATCAGAAATAATTTGTAAAACTATTTGCCAGCATTTGCACCTTGAAAGGCTTTGCTTGCTGTCAAGGGCCCCGAGGACCTTCAGCACCTGTCATCCTCTGCCAGCATCAACCTTTCCATATGGGCAGGTCTCCAGAAAACATTATGGACAGTTGTAAAATGCGCCCATCTTAAATCACTGTTTTTCTGATGTGTATCTGGGGTTCAGAGAGGAGAGTCCAACTACTTTTGTTCCTCCTCCAGGGTCTGTATCTTTCTCGATTCTCCCTCCCAAAATAGATTTACTCATATTTCTTTTGGTTTTGTAAGATCTGCTTGGGTTTTACCAGAAGACCAGACCATTCAGTCCATTGGTAACATTTTAAAGCACTTTATCAGCCTATATAATTTTATAATCATTTTGTTGTTTTCACTAAAAAAATATAAAAATGTAACTGGTCAGACACCTAATGCTACTTAAGTGCAAATAGATTTTTTTGTGGTTGAATAATAACATCTGTTTTGATTTTCCAGCCACAAAAGTGCGTTTTATCTGGCCTTCCTTTATTTGAACTTTTCACATCTGCTCAGGCCTGCTTCCCATAAACTAAATGCCAGATCCTTTCACAATGTAGGAAATTTACCTGCACCAGTTGTTGTCCCTGCTCCAAAGACTTCTTTATAGGAGCCAGACAAAAATGCCAAAAGACTAATAAATACAGTCTTAGTGCACTGTATATTTATTAAAAGTTGCTATTTATTTTCTCCATCCCAAATGGTTGGTATTCACAGACCTAATCCTGCAAAACTTATTTTAATGAATGACCTCATTTACTTTTATTGAATAAATTATGTTATAGGCTGGTGCCCCATGTTCCACACAAAAATTAGAGATAAACTTGTGTGCAACAAACTATGTCATCAACTACAGATTCAATCAATCAGAAATTACAGGCACAGTCAGATGTACTGGGCTTTCAGCAAATAAGAGAAGTCATAAGTGGGATTTCACATGCCATTTTCAGGGTTATCTACAAAGACTTGGTAGTGAATTATGGCTTTTGATTTATTTGGATCTCCTCAGAGGTGACCAAAGTTGGGAAGGAAAACAATCTTAATCAGAAACACTTTTTTTTTTTTTTTCTTAATTAGATATTTACTTTCTAATTGTAGGTCACATCCCAAAACTTAGGTGCGTCTAGTTAAATTTAAAAAAACTACAGTGATGAATATGTAACTTCAACTGAAGCAAAAGATGTTTTGCCACTGACATCACCAGAATGAGAAATACATCCTGGGTATCAGACAAATGTTAAGGATCATTCTTTAAACTCAGAGCTAATCTACAGGAGAATTCTGCTCCACTGATGTGACCAGGAAGACATGGAAAAAAGCACCCCCTTTATCAGCCTCTTCATAATTTCTCCATCTATTCAGAATTTCTTTCCAGTGTTAGAAAGATATATCTGGGGAACTCCTACGTCCCTGGGCCCCGTGCAGCTGAGGCTGTGTCTGCAGCAAAAATGCAATATTAGGCCACTTTTCTGAGACACTGAGCTCAGCAAACAGCTCTGCAAAGCAGAGGGGAGAGCACTGATTGTGGAGCAGGTTTTCCTTCTCCCAGGGTACCAGCAGCACCTCTTCTCTTCAAAGCATCCTACCTCTGTTGTAGTGAAGAGACGGGGTTTCACCCTTTCATGTCGTTTTGAACCTTTAACAAAACTTAAGTGCTGTGATTTGGCAATCTCATTAAACACAGCTTGATCAAGCCAAAACACCCACCAGCACCAGTGTCTTAAATAGATGTGAGATAGGAAAGTACAAAGAGGACCACGGTGGCTTTGGGAACAGTTGGAGGGGAAAGGCAATATCTGTGCACTGCCCTTGATTTACACCTTGATTTTTTCCATCTGCACAAAGGGTTGAAACTGCGTCATGATGGAACAGTTGTGAGAATCACAAAGAACTTAACAAGTCAGAAATGGATTAAAAAGCACTTTATGGCTTGTTAAAGAAATCCCCCTGTTCCTCAGAAGCATTTTTAGAATCTTATTAATGGTATTTGATCTGACTAACATATTGACTCGTCATTTGAATAGGAGATGAATCCTTTTTGATGGACCACAATGGGAGTATAAATTCAAATGAGGCACTTCTCCAAATTTTTATTTAAGCATAACCCCAAAGAGCCCATAAGATCTGTAAAGGTTTTTTTCTGTGACCCACAAAAGACTACCTTAATAATCTTTTAAATTATGCAACTTTTTTTTTTTTCTTCCTTAGAAGTAATCACTGCATATGTATTTAACTCAAACCATAATGAGTTGAGAGTTCTTTTTTACCTGTTTCCTGGAATGCCATGTATGTATTTGACTTAGGAAAATACTTTAAGCCAATACAATATTTGTTTTAAACCATCTGTCATGGAACCAGCACTTTACCATCAGTGGAATTCACCACGAAAGTCTCTCTCGTATAAAGTAGTTCAGAACTTGACAAAGGAAAAACAAGAAACACATCAGAGAAATATGCAAAAAGCCTCATGTCTTCCAATCAATCTCTGATCTGAAATGATGTTGGTCTACCAAATATGTACTGCTTAGGACTGGTTTCAGTGTCACCAATACAGACCCTACCATGGAGTTAATGGGCAGACCCACAACTGTCTTCCCTTTGGCAAAAGCCAGACAGTTTTCTCCTAGTCATTTTTGGAGCAATTTTATAACATCTAAGAATTTGCACTTAGGAATAAGTTGGAGACCTCCAGCTCATTTTGAAAACAGTAATTTATAGCTACACAGATATTATGATTTTACAGTGTTTTGATAGTTACGCCTTCACTATCCACATGGAACATTTAAAAACGGACTAGAAGCCATTAATCTCAAAATATAAGGGATTTTTAGCCTAAAGAGAAACTGAGCATTTGCAGCCTAAGTCCCTTCCTGCATCCAGGTGTATGGTTTTATTAAGGTATTATATATTATTCCAGGAACAGGTTAAGAATTACACCGAGACAAACCTATTGTGGTAAAAGCACTGGATAATAAATCAGGGATCTCAGTACTTTATCATAGATACTCTCACTGACCTTGGACAGGTATTTAAGCTGGAAACCATCTTAGGCAGGTCCTGTCTCTTGTTACAATCCCCAACAGCACTTAGTCAATCGGATCCCCCTATGCAATTTCATCCTTCAGGCACAACAATAATCACAGCCTCCCACTTCATTAAATGCCTTTCATTTTAAAATTTAAATACCTTACAGTTAGAGATCAGGTCAAATCAAATCCTTATATTTTCCACACCTGTGCCTTGAAATATGGGGGAGACTGACTCGATCCAGACCTGTGCAGTAGGCTGTTCATTTCACCAGAGCCTGACCTCAGATTCTGGGTTCAAATATTCCTGCACTCTGATAAATGTCAGGTCCAAATCCAAATCTGGATCCCAAATTTGTGGTATGGGACCATCTGCACTTGAAAGCAGGGTTTTAAAGAAAGAGGAAAGCTACGATCATGAATATTTCTATTTGAATACTGCATGCAACAGATTTATGAACTTAAGCAACTACTTTTTTCTTTGTAAAATCAAAACTACCACAGGATTTCCCGTCCATATATACCATATGCTTTCTCCAACTTTGTTTAAAATTCTTAGCATCCCAATATGCTGAAACTTCTGAGCATCTACTGGGGGTTTCTTTTGCAAGCTTTATCTGCTCTCTAAACTAGGCTATAGTCAAGAATTAATTTTTGTATAGGAAAAATTATTTCATCTCTTTATTTTTGCAGTATGATAATGACTGGCGAAAGCATCGCATGCAGTGAAACCCTTGGGCAACAGCCTGAAATATGGTTAATTCTCTTAAATGACAATGTGTTTGTTTCAGTGTCACTGACTGTGGGTCAAGACACATGCAAAACCGAGTCCTGCAACCTGCCAGCACAAGCCTTGCAGGACTTTCTGAGTACAATCTTCATGTAGAGACCAGTCAGAAGCACGACGAGTGAAACAGCAATGACACTAAAGGAAATTTATAAATGTTTGCAAATTCGTTTTATGGATTAATGACCCTACATATAAGAATTGACATTTCCAGGACAAATCACTTCTTTATCCTACAAGTATTTCAGCAGTTTTTGCTTATGCCAAAGCAGAGGCGAATTTTTCCTTCCTCAGATCAAACGAGATCTAAAATCTGGGAAGATTTAACAGTAAAATAAAAACAATGGGGATGTAAATGTTAACCATCTGCATTTGTTGCTGCTATTTCTTATGATGTCATATCTCCATCAATGGCATTATATTTTTACTTTTGTTATCTCTCACAACTTTTCAATCTATTATAGTTAATCATTGATAAACAAACACTTTGACTGACTTATAAAGTGGCAATCATCTCATCTAAATTTAACTGTGTAAAAGTCAAACACCTACTCTAAGCTACTCGTGAAGGCTCCTTCTATAGATAGTGGTGACAGATTGGCATTTTCAGAGACTTATCCTACCTGTCTTACACACTTGTTTTAAGATGGGATTAATCACTCCCTAGAAGTACTTTCTTTTTCTTTCCTTGGACTGAGTTCAGTGAAAAGCAACACACCTGTTTTGTAGGGGAGGAAAAAAAAAAGAGGAAAAGATAAAAAGCCCAAGAGATTATTTCAGGCCTTGATCTTAAATCCACAAGGTATTTGCCCTCATGTTAGTTGCTCCAGCATGCAGAAAGGCAGATGGGAAGAAGGAAGGTGAAGAGAGATAGGAGCACAGCCTTTATAATTAGGTTTGTCACCTGCCCCAACTCTGTGCCTTTAGGGCGGGTGAGAAGCAGGGCTAAGGAGAACTGAGACAAGGGAATATCAGACTTATTTTACTCTGTGCTGCTTTACTCACAAAAAACCACGGGGGTTGCCACAGTTTCCCTCTTGGTGGAATTCCAGTGACAGAAACGTTTTCCAGGCTTTGGTAAGAGAAAAAGACTGGCCAATAGCTGTCCTCCTTCAGCAGGAGCAAAGCAAAACCAGCATCTCCCTTTCTCACATGAGATCAGCTCCAGCCCAGCACAGGAAAGGACCACACACCAACCATCGCTCCAGGGCATGAGCCTCAGGAGGCAACTCAACGGAAACCTCTAATACCCTTCAAATCATTCCAATGAAAAGATGCTGATGCTGAAGAGGGAAGAAACATTCTTCTTGGCCTCTCTCCATTTGAAATTCTGCTACAGTGACACTATCTGGATTAGGCTCCAGGACAGTATTTCTGAAACAGCAGGAACCCTGCTTACTGCATCAGTTTTAAATTATGAGCCTTCCAAAGATGTCAACACCACTTTCCTGGAGACTTTCCTGAAATTAAAACACTGAGCTTTTCCCTTGAGCCTTCACAGAGTCATATGGATCCGTTGCCCAGTGCCACCACTTGTATCATGACTTGCCTATGTTGGGTCACTGCTACTCCTTCACTTCTGCTCTATAGTCAGCCTTGCTCTTTGATGTTACTCAGTCACTATTTCCTTTCCTTTTACTTTTATCTCTGTCCTGGCATTCTTCCTTTAAGCATCCTCTCTACCAGATGGTCTCCATCTCTCCTTCAGAAGTGCCCAAAATATTCCTACTGCCTCCTCTTGATCTTCCCCCAGCAGCAAACCTCTTCATCCTACAGAGCTCAAATACCAATGGATTTCTCCTCCTTGCTGCTCTGCTTCTTTCTTGCACTTTGAAAAGGAATTCACTGGAAGCAGCTAACCTCCAATCCTCATTATGCACGATGCACTCATTTATAAGAGTTTACCCAGGAGAAAAATTCAGACGGGATATATGCTGGTACAATTGTTTTTTTTTTCAAGTGGAAGCACATCTGATGTCTGTGTGCTGAACCAGAGCTCTAGTTTTTAAAACAGGAGCTCCAACTTTTTCATTTGGAAATCCATGTGGGTCCTTTAATCTGAAGGTCAAAACAGCTTTCATGAAAGATACTGAAAACAATGATACTTTATATTCACCAGCATAATTATATAAAGATGATTCAATATTGTAGTATCATCAGAGGATTCAGCAAAATCTCTGTATTATGTATTTTTAAGATGGGGTTTAGGGAGTGTAAGATGAGGCTTCAGAATTTTACTGAGAGAAAAAAAATCATGTCACAATTTATATCTTCCTAATAGGTCACTGAAACTCTGAGGATAACAATTGCTTTTACTTGCAGTTGGCAGTGCACTATAATCAAGAATAAAGCTCTAGATATTTTTGTGGAAGTACAAGCACTTACTAAATGCAGCAGCATAATAATGTATCATATATTATACAAATACAGCGAGGTGGGATTTGTGTTTTTCTCTTTGCAGGAGAAGAAAGAACGCTGAAATGACCTTCTGTTCATAAGTTTCTTTGAAAAAGGCTTGGCCTGAAACCACTTCACTACTATTGATATAGTCTGTTTCTGTACATAAATCTTAAATGTAAGCATTGCTTCAAAAATAACTAAGCAATCACAAGGCTTTACTTTTCAGATTCAATTGACTTCAAATCCTTCACTGAAGTCCCCTTGGCACCGTCGCTTCAAAATCAGGATAATGCCGTATAGTGCTTCTCAGTTTCAGTAAAACAAAAGCCTTATTGAATAAATATGTGTGAAAATGCTGCAAACAAAACCATCTCTGCAGCCACCACCTGACTGGCTGGTGGTGACCTGCGTGGGCTCAAGCGCTCGACTCCTTGGCATATCACAGCCCTGCTCAGTTCCACCGTCTTTGTCCTCAAAACCGTGGCAAAACACACACGTTTTTCCTCGCAGAAACCTAACAGCAGGATTTAGACATCAAGGAACAGCAAGGTGACCCAGGATTTCCATATGCAGGAAGCTGCTGATCAAATAGTATATCCTTTTTTTAATCTGCCTCTTGGATCGTGAATACAGAGGAAACCTTGTGGTTCTGCTAATCCCTTAACTCTGGGGTTTGTAAGGAGACCTTACAAAGCTCCCCCATCCTGGAAACGTAAAGGTAGAGTAAAATACCCCAGCATTTACTATCTCATGCCTGGTTCTGCTCTGAAAAAGGATGACTCAGGAATGTTTTCATTTTTTCCACACATAGTCTTCCAGCATGTCCTACACTTCCCTGTAGTTAAATTATTAGCCCAGGCCCATAGATCCCGTTATTGCAGTAAGACAGCAGCACGTGCCAGTGTTCCGTGGTCAGGTCTCAGGTGTCCAAGTCCCTCAAACTGGAGTCATTCAGCAGTTATTTGCTGAGTTTTGGGCTCTCACTGTTGGCAGGAGATACAAGCTGGTTCACACCTGGCTGCACTGAACAACCACCAACCAGAATAAGGTCCACTGGATTAGATTTGATTTTTCCTTTCAAAAAGGTTCTCCCTCTTATTAATTTGCTGCAAATTGTATTTCACTTTGTTACCAAAGAGTCTCAATAGTCTTCAAAAGTGCAAAAAATCTCACAAGAAAATGCATTTTCGCCAACAAGTAAGGTAACAGGGATTTTCAGCTGTGAAAGGTTCATTTCAATGTTTGCACTAAAAAACAAGAACTATTGTCAATTCTATTTCTGGCTCATTAATTCTATTTTTTTTTAAAATGTACTAAGTAATTATTTAAAAAGCAAATCCCTAAGCTACAGAATAAAAATCAACAAAAGGGCTGGTTATAATAAATATGAAGAACTGTGAACCTGCAGTTCAAAACACCAAAAGTGAGAGGGATGCCCAGTACCCAGAAAAGATGCTGGTTCCCTCTTAAGACTAAAAATATCCAGCAGGAATGGCAGTACAAACTGATAGTTGGGTTGAGGCAGTGCAATTTTATCTCACCTGAACACGAGGTGGTCCCAGTTCTGCCCAGTGTTCTTGTATCTTTGGATCCAGTGATGTTTTTACCCCTCAGTTGTGTATTTCTAAACCTTTCCTTTCCATAAACCCAGCCAGCAATGGTTAGTGCCCAAATCAGGTGTGCAGAGCTCAGGGAGGTGGCCTTGACAGGGGCCAGAGCAAGGAGGGCAGCCTTCACTCAGTGGTGGGACAGCTACAAACACCTGATGCTCCACACCCTCCATCGTGATATGAAGCAGATGTCCAAGTCCTCGCTGTTAGAAAGGGCAGATTTAAAAACAAACAGTGAGTAAATGCTACAAATTGAGGTAGGGTCAGCTTTGCAGTATATAAAACCAGGTTAGACAGAGGAAGAAATAATTTTCTTGCAAATTAGAAGCAGATAAATTAGTGAGAGAGAGAGAAGGAAGGGAAACGCGCAGTACAGAAGGAAGATAAGAAAAAAGCTGTTTGTCTTATGTATGGGAACCAACTGCTGCATATATATTTCCTATGCCATTTTAGCCACTACCCCCAAGTCGTTAATCTGAAACACTTTGCAGTAAGTGGACCATCTATTTAATTTAAATGTTGCTTGGGACACTGCAGGATTTTCAGATAATTCCGTTAACGTGCTGGACACTCAACCTGCACAGCAAAAGGACTGTGGTCAGGATTGTGAATTTCACACGTAGATGGAGATGTGTTACTGAGGAAAAAATGCTTCTAATCATTCAAGTTCAATCATTTATATTTGCATGCTTAAGCATTTTTCCAAGATAACTGATTACTGACAACATCAAATATAAATTGCATACGCGTGACTGTGGGCATACAGGCGTCCACCACAATTAATGAGGGTGGGCACGTCCTGAGCCCAGAAATAAAGGGTTTTTCCAATGGAATTAGCAGAAAAATAAATAACCTGTAAACTAAGGTGAATTCTTGTTCATAAATTAACACTGAATAGCCCAGTGGGAAATGCAACGTGTGCAGTTTCCACACATGGCAAAAGTTTGCCGGTGGTTGTGCCCATTACAAGGTGAAGGCTGTGTTACTAACAGGCACGTTTTCATCTGGCCCTAGACTTAAAAATAACAGTAAAAATCAAACACAAACAGTTATTTTCTTCCTTTTGGGATTTGGCACATGTGCCATAACAGACATAGATGGAAACTTCTAAAATAAATTAAGGAATGTACTTGTCAGTTTATTAATCAAAGTTTACCTGCTTCACATTACACAGAGACAAATTAAACAAGCTACCATGGTACTCAGAAAACATCTGCTAACAAAGTCAGAAGTAATGATAAACAAACTTGAGTTCCCTTTGTGGTTGATTTCCATCCAGCTGCATTTAATTATAAAAGAGCTATCAAAGAAAGCTCCCCATTAGCAGCTAATTCAGAATGACTTCAGAAGAAAATCCCAGAGCTTCCAGTGATATCTCTCCAACAACTTTCTCATCTCTGCAAGTGATTGAGAAGAGCTGAATTAGACCAGTTTAGTGATCAGTCCTCCTCTAACTGCCAGAGTTAAACGAAGATGATACATCTTTTCAGTACCTGTGATTGCCTGTTTTCAAAGCAGGACCCGTAAGATCCAGCAGACTCTCTCTTGCAAGTAATCTCTGCCAAAAGCATCAGTGCCAGCCAGAAATACAGAGATAACCCTGAAAATTGCTGTTTGCATTTTCTAAAGCAGAGCAGCTGCTGATATTGCAGAGAAAGGGAGAAAATTTATTGTTACAAGTTTTTTTAATAAAGTCCCTTTGATTTTGGTGTTTTTCACAATGAAATCAAAGATGTAGGCATTTAAAAATATCTAGCTCTGGTTTACAGCAATCAGGAATTTTTGTGCTGATGTAGCTGGAGATGTGTATAGTCCCAGACTAATGCTCTGAACCAGCAAGGCCACACCATTATTATATGTATTTTTAACAAAAAATAATTATTAATAAATTTATTAAAATATAGTAGACACTCCTAAATAAATAAGGAAAAAAGCAAATACATCAGGATTCCTCAATTATTTAACTGAGAAATTTTGGTAATTCTATGGCAAATCTCTCTGTCAAACCAAAAAAGTAAAAGATTTTCAATGCACCCAGAACTACCAGGAATTTTTATAAAATTCCATAAAGCCCAGCAATAAATAGGAACCCCAAAAGACCTCCGTGTGCACGGCTCAGTAATGCCCAGGCAACCTGTGGCACATTCCTCTCGGAAGGTTTGAACAGCAAGACAAGTACGATAAAACACTGAATGATTTTTTTTTCACTTTCTCCTGTCTTATTCTTTTCCTTTAAGAAAGCGATGGGTGATTCTTCCCCGAATCCTGACTGCTATCTGGCCAGCAAGCAAATACGAAATCAAAAAACCCGGTGTGCCAGATCTGCACAGCTGTATTTGTGCTCCCGCAGCTCCCAGAGGGGCACACACCACATGTCGGTTACTTGACTTAGGGTGGGTTGGTGAGGTGTAAGTTAAAAGGGCAGCTGTACACTCTGGGAAACTTTCCAGATTCATTTTCTACCAATTGCTTTAACAACACCACAAGCAGCGGTGACAAGGTGGAGATGCTGGGTAGCACAGGTAGAAAATAGGAAAACTTTTCCTACAGCTTGTTCCTGGTTCGGTCCCCAGGCTCTCTTGAAAAATCTGTAGGCACTTTATAGAGGATTTTTTTTTTTTCCCCTGCAAGAATAAAGAGGTTGGCTCTGATTGCTGCTATTCTAAGAGGTTAAGGGAAGAAAAGAATTATTATATATCCACTTGGTAATCAACCAAGGTTTCATGTAACTACTGCCGTTGATGTGGTTCTTCCTGACTCTTCCAGAAAAGAGTTTATTGATGTACCTGGCCTGGAAGTTTGAGAGCCAAAGGAAGAAAATGATAACACGGTTTAGCAAACCCTTTGTTTACGTAAACATCCATCCACAATCTGTGTCTGGTGGGGTGAACATACGGCTTTAATTTTACCCTTGGCACATGGATCAAACAATGTTGCCAATATCTATTGTTCTTCTCATAACAATATGCCTGGTGGTTTCAACATATCCTCTCCATTAGCTGGCTTCAGATCAAGCATTGCTGTGTATGTGCTTGTGTCTTCATAAAACTGGAATATGGATTTCTCTTTTTTTTTGTCCTTCTTTTTACCAAATGTGTGAGAAGGAACACAGGAACACAGTTGAGAATGGTGGTCAACCTTCCCCGTGAGTCACGAGAACGGCTCCCCTCAAGGAGCAGAGCCAACACCGGGTGGGGAGGAGGGGTTGGGTTGGATTTGAAAAGCTGTGGCCATATAGCTTATGTTTTCCAAAAACCAGAGGAAGTGGTGAGTCAGATCCTTATCCCATTTTATCCAGGCTTTAGCAAACCTTTCTGGGTTAGGTCTGTCTTTGATCTACTCTATCCTTGCTCTAGAGCACGCACACACTAAGCAGTCGGGAGAAAGGTGGTTGGGGTGGCTTTTCCTTGGATTTTTTTCCCCCCTCCTTTTTTTTTTTTTCAGTTTCACTTCCTTTCTATTTGCTGCAGAAGACCATGATAACACTCTTTTTCTCTTATAAATATGCTGTTTCTGTAGAAGCAGTGTGACAGAGAAGATGAGGAACTGAAGAATGGCAGGAGGAGAAGCCTCAGATGGACTCCCCGAGCCAGAGCGACTTGTCATCTCCATGCTAATCTTCTCAGCTCCCACCTCGCCCTCTGGATCAGCAGCATTGCTTTCTTATGCTTCCAGCAGCAATCAAACTTGACATTTCTCCTCTAAGTTGTGCTGCATTTCAGCCTGGACTTCCAAATGTTTGATCCAAAATTCACTTGAGTCAATGAGAGGAATCTCGTTGCCTTGAATACACTTTGGATCTGGCATCATCTTTCCACTTGATCACTAACTCTTGATTTATATTTGCTAAATTAGTGAGAAAATAGAGTCTTCTGAGTTCTCTGGTGCCATTTGCACAGTAATGGAGAAAATCTCACTGAAGAAAAAGTATCACTAGGCAAGACAACAATTATATTTGGGGCATTCAGGGCATTTACTCTTTGTTTGGTGGTTTCATGTATCCGTGACACCTTGCTTTCGAAAGCTTGGGTTCAAGAGGAAGTGTCTGGGAAGGGTTGATGATGTCTCAGCAATTTGTCCTGCCTGGAGCAGAAGCTGCTGCTGTGGGAGGTAGAGGTCCCACGCCCTTGGGTGCTCTGGGGTGCTACACGTAGCAAAAAAGGATGAGTGAAATCTTGTGGGAGCACTGGAAGGAGTCAGCTCTGGGAGATAACACCATGGTGATTAGAACCACCAAAAATAGGGCTCTGCAGGCCTTTTTTTCCCCCATGCTCTCATGACACTCCTCCTCACTGGAAGTAGTAATCTCCAAAAAGCTTCGGTTTCTATTCAGCATTTCTGTTTTCTTCCTACTGCACCGTTTCTCACTTCCCTGTTTCTCCCCAATTTCGACGTTTTACCTTCTGAATATGCTGAATCTAAGCCCAGAGCTCTGAATGATTTCACTGACCCTGCAATTCTGCATACCGGCACAGATACATATCTTTTAGGTTTACTTTTATCTATGCTAATTTCACTTCCCCCTCACATTTACAAGTAGAGAGCAACTGCAAGGCTTCCTGTGCATCCCAGGCTACAATTTAAGGAGTTTAAGAAGAATTAGTCTGGATGCTGCTTGTGCACTCATATATATTCAAGCACAGCTTTCAGCCTCATCACTACACTTGTGCTCCAGCCTGTTCTCGACTGTCAGAGCGATAACATTTCTATATAAACTCATTCATTAAGACTATCAGAATGTAATTATCTCTGCTGTGCAGAACGAATGCAGGTTTTCCCCCTGTAATGGCATGGCAAGAGAAAGAGAAAAGGGGGTAGAAGAGCCCTTCTTTTATTTTTGGAATGACTGATTTGCTCAGAAAGCTAAGGCACTTCTAAGCATTACTGGAAAGCCTAAAAGTAACAGCCAAGTCATAAATTCACCCCTGAACCCATCTAGAAAAGAATCTTTCCCTGAATGAATCCAGCAGTTCCTATATTTTTTTTCTAAATTTTTTGGGTCAAACTAAAACTAGGGAGTTATTCCCCCTAAAAACACTTGCAGGAGGTGGGGAGACTGGGAATCAGCAGGAGAAGAGACATGTATGATTCAAGTCTTATGGGGAAAAAAACAGTGCATTAACTTTGAAATTGTCTAATATTACAGATTTATTTATTATAGAATTAATTACCTTGCTTGAATTAATTAATTACCTCACTTGAAGTGGCATTCACTGGCACATGATATTTTGTCTAATTCTCTATTGTGCATAAAAATGCAATATATTGTGATATAAATTGTGGCTGTTACTGCTCTGAACACCAATTTAATCAAGGGGTTTGACAAATGTAACTATAGACTGATTACTTTTTTTGCCTTTTTTTTTTTTTAAGTGAGGACTTCACCAATTTTGCCATCAGTTTAGTTTCATAGTGAAATAGCAAATTGTCATCACAAAAATGCTGTTGTCCTGAATCCATGCAGTTAGTTTCAAAAATGCTTAATCCATCCTGGTCATTGTGACATTGAGCATAGAACATAATTTGAGTTTAAATGCAGTGAAAATCGAGAACACAGCTGTCAGCACAAACATATGGGGCAAGCAGAGTTACTGTGGGGTTGTGTTTCATTTGGTTCTCCTATCTGTGTCCAAGCAGTCCCTGGAGCTCTGCTTGGGGTGGATTTGAGGTGTGGAAAGCGGGTTCTAACCAAACATCCCTGGTGAAGTTCCAAAAAAGACCTGCCAGTGAGGGGATTAAAGCAGTATTAAGCCAAACTGAAGCAAAGGCTGGCATATAATTAACATTGTCAAAGAGAGCTCATAGTTTAATTTTAGTGGGGAAAATATGGTATCTCAGATACCACGATATGGGTGTTTGTTCACAGCCACTGTACCTGTCAACTATTATTATCCTGATGCTGCCGTGTTCCCTGAACTGTTTTGATTTCTTAACAAGAAGAGAATTTTCTCTGATGTGCCATCTGTAAGGCACAGTTTACCAAAGGAAAACTTTATCTCAAATTTTTAATAATTTTCTGTCAATTCCAATAAAATCAGATATATTTTTATAATACTTACAAAATAATAGCAAATGTGACTCACCACATGTGCCACTATTTCATTTGATATTCTTCTTCTCCCACTGACTTCTCGTTCCAGCACAAAATGCAATTTAAATGTCAACTTGAACTAAAAAAGTTACATTCCTGGGGAGATTGCTGGTATCTCATACAACCTCAAATAATTCTATGGCTTTCCACTCCTCTACCTATTTTCTTCTATTTCAGTCTGTCATTGTACAGGTTCTAAAATTAACAAATGGTGGAAGGGATAAAATTATGCACAGTTTGTTTACATAATAAGTGACAGGACAAATCATAGAATCATAGAATGGTTTGGGTTAGAAGGGACCTTAAAGCTCATCTTATTCCACCCCCTTCCATGGGCAGGGACACCTTCCATTAGCCCAGGATGCTCCAACCTGGCCTTGGACACTTCCAGGTATCCAGGGGCAGCCACAGCTTCTCTAGGCAACCTGTGCCAGTGTCTCACCACCCAATTTCTTCCTAATAACTAATCTAAATGGAAAAAAAACCCTATTCTAAAAGAACAAAAACGTGCTTTCATGCCTAAAAGGGGATGGTCCCAATCCATCCTGGGATCCAAAGTTCATATGTTGAATATACCAGTGCACACGGAAGGATTGTGGTGTCTTTAGCAAGGCTGTTGCAAGCTGCATAAAATGAGGAATAGAAATCAAGGAAAAAAAATTGTAGGAATAGAAAAAAGAGGACGGATATTTATTTTGTCATCAACACCAATCAAGTGTGTAGGCAGCACAGAGATTGTCCACACAGGAGGTCTGCTTTGTTCTATCAGGAGACTTTATGCTTGGGAAATTCATTAAGGGTTGTGAGAGTGTTTAGAGTTTTATATTTTGGATTTACCTGAGACTTCCAGGTTCCCCCCTAGTAAAATGGTCGTCCATTTGCAGAAATGTTTGCGCACTCCACAAACTTGTTTTTCACTGGAGAAGGACCACAGGCATTGGGCACAGGCCACACCAGCTTGGATTCTCCCTCTGGGACAGGGCAAAGGAGACTTTTCCAGTTCAAGCTCACTATCATATAGTCAGGAAACAGTGATGGCAACCAACTGCCCTGCCAGAGCTCAAATCCCGTTTTTTTCACTGCTGAACTTGCGCACATCTTTTTCACTTCCATAAAAATGTCTTGATTCATAAGAACGGAAAACTCTCACAATCTTTCTTGCCTAAAGATCACTTTTCCTCTGAAATTCCTAGGAAGACTGCTGAATGTCATTCTCAGCTCCCTGTAACATTGCACAAAAGGCATGGGAAAGCTGGGAAAAACAGCTTTGTTGACATCAGTTAGACGTCAAAAAGTTTAGTGCCGAGATTAAGCCCTAATCTCTGTGGTTTAGTTCCTAACATCCAACATTACTAGTGCTCACCAGTTTGTGAGAATACAAAATAAAGACCGAGACAACCAGTTCCTCCATTATTGACATCACAGAAATAACTTGGACTGTTCCACTTCAGGAGAAATAAGGATTACGGTATTACAGCACACGGAGGAGTCACTGCTGCCTGACTTAGAAAAGATGGAGATGTTTTAGTGTAAATGAAAATTAGGGTTCAATATGTCAAAGACACCAAAAGCACCATGAAATGTAGGAAGTGGCCTCAGGTTCAAAAGGCACTCAAAACTCACCTGAAATTACCATGGGAAAGAGTTGCTGGAAAAGCCATTTGGAAAAATGCCTTCAACAGAAGAGTTCTCAGTCAACCTTCCTGGGCCCTTCATCCAGTCTGAATACAGAGTTTTGTTTTAGCAGAAAAGATTCAGCTGTGCCACAGACTTCCAGTATCTTGATGGCATCTCCACCTGCATCACGAGATGTGCCACAGGAGATTTTTTTTGAGTGAAATTATTGAAAGTACAGGCTAGAATCAAATTGTATATACTCACATTGACTTCAAGGACCATTTGCACAACTGAAAACTCACTTCTCCTTTCTTTTTCTAGAATTTAGTGTATCATCCACCATAGTTACCTAACTTTTGCAGCAAACAGGTGAGAATGTTGTTAGCTCCCAGCTGTGATTAATCCCTGCTGCCAAACCCATCTCTTACAGTGAACAGGGGATGATCCTGCAAGGGAATAAAAAAAAACCAACAGGTTTTAGGCTGCATTTCATCACTCATTATCTGACTCTCAATTTAATAGATATATTTAAGGTGTTAAGAGCCCTAAAAGACACTCTGTCACTGTGTTAAGACTCTGGATCCTGATCAGATTTGCACATTTAGGTTAGTGCAGTTTGTTGAAGCTTCAGCAAGGAGTGATTTGACAAAAGAAGCAATGTGCATGTTGGTAAAGCTCATCTCTCCTCTTTCCACATGGTCACAAAGATTTCTGTCCTGCCCTATCACGCTCCTGTCCCGTGTCACCACGACTAGAAATGACACAAAGAGCCACAGGGTTTCTGTGGGTTTGTTTCAAGGAGTAAAGGTTTAAATTGGAAAAGAAGATAAAATTAGCACAACTCCAGCAGCATTAAATGGTTTCATTCACCTATTAAAAAATAGGCAAAAGCCCACCATCAGCTGCACAGTGTGTGGGTAGAGCAGGCCCTACTCACTAATGCTCTGCTCTCAGGCTGGCACCTCTGCTGCTCTGATGAACGTGTCAGCAGAGAAATCAGATAGGCAGCATTAAAGCAAACCCAATATTGAACTGTCAGGCACAGATTCTATGTCCCATCACAGGCTGTCCAAGAGGGAAGCTCTCCTGCAGCCCCTGTATCTTCCAGGGGTTCAAACTGTTGCTCTGCTCCACGGATGGATGAAGAGCACCTCACACTGCCTGTGTTTACCTCACGGAGGTGTTGGAGGCTGTAATTAATCACTGTTTCTAGAAGCCATTCAGTTTGTCAGAGAAAGGCACTAGAGAGCGAGTGGTGGTGGAAATTATTACACTTGAAAACGTTCAAACTCTTCAGGCTTCCACCCCTCGCCTTCTCACAAACTTGAAGCATTTCCTTTTCTCCTCCTGGAATGAAATTTGCCCTCTTGACACGCACAAGCCATTAGAGAGGCTGTGCTTACAAGCACCTCACAGTATTTTCTCAAGTTTATTTTGACATTGACTTTTAATCAACAGGATGATGATTGAAAAAGCTAGTCCAATGTTTCACTGAAAAGGAATATTAAAAGTGCATTGATTGTGTCTGCAAAGATATGCAATTAAAAAGTATAAGTGCTGTTATTTAACACTTGACTTTACTTATTTTGAACTCTTGTGGCCCTGTTGTGTACACGGTTAAATGTGCAATGCTGTGTGTTTCAAGTAACTTGGCTGTAAGCAATTTTATATTTTAATGAAAATAATTACAGTTTGAGTAATATGAAGTGTATCTGAAGTATAACCCCTGATGCTACTTCCCCAGAATTAGCTGTGATATAAATTATCATGATTTATTATGGTTACTCTGTGCTTTATGTGTTTATAGGGGATCCTGGCTAGCAGTGATGATTCTTAACTAACAAAGAATTGCATTTCAAAAGCAATTTTTTCTTGGATCTCCTCTGTAATTCTTCCACAAAAGTGATATGATTTAAGTGTGCTGCAGTATGTGCTATTGCAAAGATGGCATTATTGTGCTGTCATTTTGACAGCTTACTTTAATTTACACCATTTAATGGATGAATACATTTTTTAAAAAATCTGGTGTTATTCTTTCTTAATATACCATATGCCATCGATCCCACATGCACTTCTTTGCATAAGCACACCAAATTATATAGTGGCATAAAGCAACCTATGTGTCATATACAACCTCTCCTTTGAGTGACACATCAGAAGCTGAGGTCCTCTCTGTTCTCCAAGGATTCTGTGGGTCCTGTGACATTTCTGAGCCTCGAGCTGAAATATGTTACACGATGTCCCGATTGGCATCTGTCCACCTCAGAGATGGGCACTTTTCAGATACACTGTACAAAAATAAATGCATGAAAGTCATTTGCCTTGCTAGAAAAGCTGCAGTATAGAAAGTGCAAAGATTATTATAATTACATTGATGCAAAGGCCAAAATCTGCAGCAGCTGGTTTCAATTGCAACCACTATTTTAAACTGTTTGGCCAAACAAAATCTCTTCCAGCTCCTGTCACATTTTGCCAGCTAATGGTAACTACTCATCAACATGGGCAAAGGTTGGACAATCAATCCCTTTGTCTTGTTTTGGGGAGGGCAGCCTGATTATTCCTCTGTCACAGGAATTTTGCGGTCACCTCCAAAGGAAACAGAGAATACACCAGTTTGATCCAGGCCTGTCCACACCTCTCTCATAAATGTACATCTCAGCCCAGCAAACATCAGTTCAGTAGAGGTCCCCCATCCAAATTTCTTTACTCAGGCAACCTTCCTAAAGGACTCAGATATTCAGTCCACCACCAAGGCCTTGCTGGACGGGGCTTGGAGCAACCTGGTCTAGAGGAAGGTGCCCCTGCCCACGGCAGGGGAATTGGAACAAGATGATCTTTAAGATCCCTTCCAACCCAAACCAGTCTGTGATTATATGATTCCCCCCAAGTTAAAAGCTGCTCAGGAGAGGCCAGTAAGCTCAAAGAGAGCAAACCCTCCTTCTCAGGAGGACTTATAACCCCGGGTTCATGCACCACGTGAAAACATCTACACAACTTCCAAGTCACACCTGGCTTGGTCCTGTCTGCAAAAACTTTTCTCAGTGTGCTCAGCAGAGCCTGAAATCCTGGCCCGGGAATAATCTCTGAGGACTTCAGAAAATCTGCTGTGGGACGTTATCTCAGTAGAGGAAAATTTCATTTGGGAAGCAGCCCAATTTAAGAAAACAATTTCATGACAGCGTGGAAAGCAAGCTGATGATACTCCAAGAACTTAGCTTTATTTGGTAGACTTTTGTTCACTTTCCAAGGACATCTAAGAGTTAAATAGTTTAAAACTACCAAAGAAAAAAAAAAATCCCCCAAAAAGATAGCCTGGTCTTTCCATTTTCCTGTTACAAATATTATTTTTGGACAGAAATGCTGCAAACAAAAATGCAACACGAGCTAAAGATTTTAAGCAGGAGGTATCCAAGGTTGAAAAGGTTTTTGTTGACATGAGCTGAAGAAATACAACATACCTTTATACTTACTTAGATCTTTGATGTTATACATGATACCCAGTATGGCATTACAACCAACTGTACATGTCATAAAAATCCAGAGATTCCATGTGGAGTGAACCTGCAGTGAATTAATGCTTCTGTCAAGGTGTATCCTGAGATATATTAAGCCATCCTTACTTCAAATTCCATTTCACACATTCTCTGCAACTCACATAACCAGGAACATGCAAACATTCCAGCAAAATCAGAAAAGAGTTTGTTTTAAATTCCATCCCAAAGGCTACCAGTATATTTGGAAAAATAAATCACATTAGGTGTTTAGAACTTTTTGTGCTTTTTAGGAAATGTTAATTATTGTGGAAAAATGTATAATTAGCCTTTTTTTTTTTCTTTTCTTTTCACATTATTTAAGACAGTAGAATTTGGGTCTAGAGCACAAGTTCAATGAGGATTGACTGAGGGAGCTGAGGTATTTATACAGAACAGAGCAATAGATGCTGACAGCTGACACTTCCTGCACCTACTGAAAATTATCAAGGTTTTAAATGAT
Source organism: Myiotriccus ornatus (assembly GCA_036023395.1). Classification (NCBI taxonomy): domain Eukaryota; kingdom Metazoa; phylum Chordata; class Aves; order Passeriformes; family Tyrannidae; genus Myiotriccus; species Myiotriccus ornatus. The sequence goes on from JAYRBT010000181.1 coordinate 2,972,578, forward strand.
CTTCAGGTGTTATGAAGAAAGCTGCAGACCACTGAACAGCAAGTCAAAGTACTGACACAAATATGATTTTTTTTGGTTTTTACGCATTAGTTGGAGTAGAAAAATATCAGAGCTAAACAGCAGCAAAGAAAAGGCAGTCAGTGCTATTAGTTAGGAAAGGACTTTCGTTTAAAACAGGGGGGTTTTATTAATTTATTTTTTGTAGAAGATATCTCTGAGATAGGAATTAGCATTTGCATTGAGCTTTGTTGCAGGAGTAGAAAAATTGCATCTTTTAGGTCTCCAGCAGAAATCCCAGAGTGTAAAAGGGGCAAGGGACACCAGCTCCCCTCCCCTCCAGTGGCAAAGAGTAGATGAGAAACTTTACAAGCTGGACACACAGCCCTTGACCCGTGTGACACTGGATAACCCCCTGCAGTGTCAAGCAACAGATCACCTTACCTGCTGCTGTAAAACACTCTTACTTACGTGTTTGCAAAGAATATTTGCCTATATCTGAGACAAAAGTCCTCCCATCTTACTTAACCTATGGAAGAACAATCCAAACTAAACCATAATCAAAAAAAGGGGGGAAAAAAAATATTTCACAAACCAGCCTTGAAAAAAATCCATTTCTAGTTTTTTCTACCCCTCTCACAGGGTAGAAATAGAGCTCTGGAAGAACGCAGCAGAACTTAGAGGCCCTGCTGGAAATGAGAGTTTCTGCAGTTTGGTATTGTATGATATTTTTTTCTGCTGGATTTAGTTGGTCAGCCCTTTTCCTCCTTCCATACAACACATGCACACTGATCTATAGCACACACATATGGACACCAGCATAGAGGCAGCAAATGCCAGATCAGATACAGAAAGAGCAAATTTAAGAGGTTATAAATGTCTTTTCATAATATTATAGATGCAATACTGTCACTAATGCCCACTGACTAAATAAGAACATTTTTCTTCTCTCTTATGTGATCATAATACAATAAAAGATAATCGTTTCAGTTCAGCTGTGCTGCATTGTTAAAAGGTGATTAGGAAGGCAAGACAACTTCCATTTTAAATCTCTGAGAACCAATGCCATGGTGAAAATCAGTCAAAAATGATTCTTTCCTGCCATGAGGTCACAAAAAGGTGAAACATTTTCAGTGGGGAGGAAGACAGGGATGTTGTTGCTACATCACATCCTGACTGTCACATTGAGGGGAAGACTGAAGTCCTGTGAAATCAGTGCTGTACCACCTCTACAGCTGTGTCCAGCCCCCTCTTCATGGTTTGAAACACAAGTCTAGCTTTATGTATCTGCAAAGAGCCTGCCACAGAAGCATTTTGTTCAAAGAGATGTTGAGATTTGCTTTATCAGATAATGCTACAGTCCTGCCTAACGTGGCACACGAAGAAAGAGATACTTCCCTCAAAACATTCCAAATTTATGCCACCCACATAATGCAGTCATGGCTTAGCCATCCTGAAAGACAGAACTGTGTGTGGCTCTCACGTACTGCAGAACATCCCTACCCCTCGTGCTGCTGGTGGGAGCCTGGGGGGGAATCGCACCATCAGCCCCTGCCAGGCTGCCAAAGGCAGGGAAATGGATTTCCCTGAGGCCTCTTTTCCCCTCTCAGCACACAGAGCTCAGCTCACCAAGTGCTCTTCGGGTGTTCATCTCAGTAAAAAAAAACTGGCCACAAGATTTAGAATCAAAGGCACCGAGTTCCAAACCCGGGATGTCAAAATACTTCTGGTCAAAATGTGCCCATAATCATTAAAATATAAAATTGCTTTTCATAATCAGCAGTATTTGCTCACATAAATAGTTTCATTGACTTCAGTCACAGGAAATACTAATTTTCTCTGACACTGGGAAGGACTTCTAAGACCTAGAAGACAACAATAGCATAAATATTACTAAGACAGAGCTATCTTTGTCCAGCCATTGAGACTGTATCACTCCAGCTTCAGTGGATACAAACTTTTTCATCACCTCATTTGTGTGTGGGAGCAAGAGAGGGACTTCTTGTGTTCCTTGGAAAATGTAAAGAAGCAAAGAGATGGTAGAGGGAAGGATGGAGATTTCATTGTAGGTGATCTTTAAGGTCCTTTCCAAGCCTCAAGATTCTACGGTAGGAACATATTTGCAAAGCACGAAACAGTGACACAGTATCTGAGAAAGGATAAACAAATTATTGCTTTATGAGTTTTGCTTTTGTTCAGTCTCAAAAAAACAGCTGTAGAGTTGAGATCCTCAAAATTTGAGTTTTATAAGGACTGCTCTGGGATTTTCCCTCATTAAGGGATCATCTCTATAATGCACCAAATAATAGAGCAGGGGGCACGATCGGCTGATGACAGATACACTTCAAGTCAAACCTCTGCTCCAGCATTTGCTTATAAAGCTCTTTTGAACACAGAGTCCTGGGTTAGACCAGACACAGAACTCTTACAATATTTTCTTAAAGTATTGCCCAGCCTTGGAAATCCAGCTGAGCGTCTTGGATTCTTCTCATAAAGTGGAAAGGGCCATGTGTCTTGTAAAGACCAGCCCCAAGGGAACTGAGGTAAAGTATTTTTGTAGCCTTAACACAAATTTTCCTTGTGTTTATGGCTTCATTATTTTAGTGGGTGTGTTATTTCAGTGTGTTTTCCAGCTACTTATTTTCTATCTTCTTAACTGTTCTTTTTTTTTTTTTCTTTCTGTCTATTTTAAATAAGGAAAATGGACTCAACAGATGATGCAGAAGTCTTTATAGCAGAGCTACTGGTTTTCATTTCTGTTTCCTGAACCTCGAAGAATCATGTGCTTAAGATGCTCAAAGAATATTTCTGTAACATAATATTAAAGTTACTGTCGATGTCTGGTCAGTGTAAAAGCTCCCTGTATGAACAGGGGTGAAAACCGTAGGCATCTATCTTCTGCTAAGTGCAGTTAAAGAGTTAAGACAAAATGAATTAAAGTAACACAACCAAAAACAGAAAAATTGTTTCTGATTAGCAGGAAAACCCAGGATTAGGATGCGGTTACTCTGTAATTGCAAAATCTGATCTGCAGTAATATCTGGCAGGGTAGCAGGGAAAAAAGCAGTGAGAGGACTGCAAAATAACATTAAACTCTTTAAGGGTGATTTAATCTAAAATACTGGTCTCCATACCTATGCAAGTTGGTCCCTACACTGGGAGAGACCTACCTCTGCAGGAGGCTGTTAATATTGGTAGGACAGATGTGGTCTGGCACACCTTTCTAGCCGGGGCAGGGTGTTTTTCACATAAGTGCCCTTTTTTCTTGGTGCCAAAAGTTGGTAAATCTTCAACCAAAATGCACAGAGACAGCAGCTATTGATCAAGCACAGCCAAACCAATGACCCATCCAAATTACCAGTTTATTGATTTTCACTTTTACTTTATATGATGCCAACTCACTTGCCATATCTGCTTTACTGGTAACTTGTTTGCCTAATTAGCAGTAATTTGAATTTTAACTGAGCCTGTATGTTCCCTGTAAGGTCTGTGCTTAGGGACTCCAGTGATCACCAAGTTGTTGGTCAAGGTTTTGATAAGAAGTAATGCTTGAGTAAATTCTACAAGCCATCACCCTAAGGCAAAGTAATCTCATAGTAGGGATGACTGAGTAAAATAATAGGAAGCATGAAGCTTTTCTCAAAAGTGGAGCCAAATCTTTTACAAGACATGAAGTTTAGTTCTCATTTTTCTTTTTTTTTTTTTAAGTCGTAGTAGACTTTTGTTCTGTGCCAGAAAAAAAAAGAAAGGGAAAAAAAAAAAAGAAAAGAAAAAAGAAACACCAAAATATCAAGACAAAAGGCTATTCTTGGATTTATGGCATGAGAAAATCCAGGAAGGAAAGGAGAGCTCATGAGAAAGCCTGTTTTCACAACATTTTTATATAGCTTTCAATGCATAAGCAGTGGCAGAAAAAGGTACACCGAGCTAAGAAAACAAAATGTACCATAACATGAGGAGTTGCTGTGCTCACCGAGTCAAAATAGCCAGTAAGATGCATTAAAACCTGGCAGGGTCCTCACGTTCCTGTCCCATGATGTGCAGGCTGCATCTTCAGTGAGAGCCTGTGAACGTCGGGTTGTCCAGTGCTCAGCTCTTTCAGCTGGAAACATCTCAAATACTCTTTTAATTTCATCCAAATGGATTAAAAATATGATGGAGAGGTATATGCACTTAAAATAGGCAGAGGAAAAATTCAAGGCAACAGGCAGAAGTACGCTCAGAGCAGAGCAGATAAGCACGTTGGTAATGTTTTGCTGTTTCAAACAAAGAAAGAATTACAATAAAAATATAAATGCAATAGATTTAACTCAGAGAAAAGTGTAGGTAGGAAACAGAAATATTTGATTGACTCAACTGAAAGCAGATGAATGTCCAGGGTACTGCTTTATGGGTTAGTTTAAGGGGCAACTGATGCCCCTTTCCCCCTCACTCACAATTAGTGCGACGTGCTTGAATTTGCCATGGACACGGCTGGAGTCAGCACTGACCAGATGAAAGTG
>JAYRBT010000181.1:2977641-3056742 GCA_036023395.1 Myiotriccus ornatus
TGGCCCTGACCAGGAATCGAACCTGGGTCTCGGCGGTGACAGCGCCGCGTCTTTACCACTAGACCACCAGGGGCTCCGACTCATCCAATAATTTTTTTTCCTAGAAAAGCACCAATCAGGGAAGCTGCTCCTCGTTGTGGTCTAACAATCTCTCCAAGGGTTAAAATATTGATCTTTACCTATGATATAACATAGCCTGGCATGTTTCATCCAGCATGTGGTTCTTACTTCAGTTCTGGAGTACTCCTCAGAAAAGGAAAACGGGGGTGGGGGGGGGGGATAAACTAAATGGCTACAAACGTGTAAAGTATACTTATATAAAACAAAACAGCAAAGAACTTTTTTTATCGTTAGCACAATAGAAAATTAAACACCAAACTTTAAACGAATCGTGCCGTTCGTTTCCACGGCAGCAAAAAGAGTTTATTATTTCACTATTTCATCTCACCTTGTGTCATTAAAATATAGGACACAAGTAGTAAAACACAAAGTAAATATGCACATATCTTTACACCATGTAGGGCAGCTATAAATCTTACTCTTTGATAACAGCTGTACTGCAGCAATCATTTGAGTAGTGCAGCTGCCACAACAATATCAAATTTTATAGTTAAAAAGCAGTCAAAACTTTAATGGTACAGTGGAGGTAGATGTATAGTGTGCTATAAATAAACATTATCTAATGAAGAAATGAAACATGTTTATTTTTCCTCGACATATCGTTCAATATCATATATCTTTGCTCCTGCAAGCTGCTATATAATAGCAGCCATTATACTTCAGCATGTATAACAACAAAGTCTGTAGTTGGGCTAATTACACTGGATTTAAATGAGGGATGGGAGAACTTCAGACAGTGTGGCCTTGCAAGCAAGGCTTTCATTTCAACAAAGCAGTATCTTGCAGTGTTATCAGAGTTCACATGTGCTGGCAGAGGTTCTGAAGAGGTTGGGAATGCAGTGAGAAACGAGTGGGTTTTCCCCTTAGACGATGACTTGTGCTGTGCTTGTGTGACAGGGTGTAATCGATCTGGGGAGCAGGAGACCATGAGAACTGATGCACTGGTTCAGACAAGTACTCTCTGCTGCATTACTCAAAACCTCTGAAGCCTTTCACAGGTCTACCAGTGGCTGGCTCATCTCCAGCCCAAGGCAGCAATATGCCTCAAACATGGTTTCCACGAATTTACTGAGGTTTCTGGGATTACTGGTGTGCTCACAGCCTAGGGAAGTGGTGGCAGAGCACTGATGGCACCTATGGAGATGTTCTCCTGCCTACTGCACAAGGAGCAAACGAGGGCATGGAAGTGTGGAAGAGGTCTTTAAAAAGCTAGAAATGTCTAATTTTGAAGAGTTCATAGAACACAACTCATCATGATACATAAGGGAGGGCCACAAAACACCCTCTAACATTCAGGTGTGTGTTTCTGTGTTTTCATATCTTTCATATTCCAGAGTGAAGTTCTGAAAGGCACCTCCCAGTCCCTTCTACCCATCACACTGCAAAGAGCTGTCTGGAAATCACCACTGGGAGCCCTTTGAATGGCACTGAAATGCTGGTGCCCATCGAGGGCAGACCAAACCAGGTCTGATCAGTGCCAGGGAGTCCATGAGACCACATCAGTCTCAGTTTAAAAATAGCCTCAAAAAATAAATGCTGTAGATTGGAGGTCCTCAGCACCAGCTAGTCTCTTCTTCACATCCATCCCCGCTGCTCCACTGCACTCTAGAATCATTAAGGTTGGAAAACAACCTGAAGACCATTGAACACAACCATTAACCCAGTACTGCCAGGTCCACCACTAACTTAGATGTAGCCTCAGACCACTAAATAAAAGACCAAAACTCACCACTACAGTGTGTCACAAGATAAGAAAGAGAGGTGGGAGTGACAAAACAAATATTCTGGGTTCCTGCAACACCAGGGAAACTGGCAAGTAAAATTCATGAGCTCCATTCCCTTAAAAATCTTCCTTGGGAAGCTGCAATTCCCCTCTTCACATCATAAAAATGATGCTGGAAGCATCCTTGCCAGAAGGGAGATTATCAGGTTGCCTGGAGTTTGCCTCCTGTTCGGTGTGGGTTCCTCTGAAGGTGACACATGGACACCCTGGTGGGAATTGCAACAACCAAGGGAAGCTGATCCCTTGGAGATCAAATCCTTGACAAACAGCTTATTGCAGTTAAACTCTGTGCATGCCCACCATCAGAGATCCTCAGGGTGCTTTTTCTTGCCAGCAACAGCACATTTATCCAAAAAACCCCATGAGATGCTATAAAATAAACCCAACAGCTGTCAGCAGATGACAAATCCTAGATACCTTTTTGCCACATTGCAACCTATGCAAGTTACTCCATGCTTACAAACAAATTGCTGCAAAAAATTATTAAGTCCTGGCATTTAGAGAAGCTCTAGAAATTACTCACTCCTCTGGAATTCTGCATGACAAATTAGGACTATGCTTTGACTCCTAATAAATGTAGCTAGAGCAGAGTTTCATAAACATTCTTGAGATTTCTTCTGTAACAGCTTTATTTTGGCTCCCCACTTTTCCTGCTTAAACAAATGGAAAGGTTGGCTGATATTGTCAAAATACAGCACTTCTCATGAACCAGGAGTCATTTATTAATGTAATTTATTGAGCCTACATTGTAAAACATAAAATCATATTTTTACTGGGGGACTCACACACTAAACAAACAAACAAAAAAATAACAAAAAAAACCCTCATTAACCTAAGCTAAGAATATTTTCTTTTAAAAGTAAAATTATTGCAATTATGGATCTGTAAGCAAGATTATGTGCTTCCAGAACTGGCCTTTCAGAGGCCAACAGGGTAAGTTTTAATGAACTATGCAGTGTTGGGTAAGAACAGAACAGATGTTTGCACAACCATCAGGTAGACCTTTGTTTATATAAATGCACCACAGTAGATAATACCTAATACCTTTCTCATGGCTTAAAAAAACCTTCCCACTAAAAATACAAACAGGCTTTTTCCCAGTTGTGGACATGCTTAAAATCTAATTAACACACAGCTGACTGCATACCCACCAAACTGCTCATGCAGGGTCGGACCTGTCACCCAGCGTCACCTCTTTCATGACACAGCCTTAATCTCCTCCTTTGTCCTTATATTGCAGTTTTTTCTCTAAAGGTTTCTGCACTAAAAGAGTGGGAAGGTGAAGCCACAGTTCAATTCAATTTATTTTTATATTGCCTCTCATACAAAGTCTTTCAAAACTCCTTACAGTGAGAGATAAAATAATCATATAACACTTGCCAGAATTCAGCGCGGTGACTTTTACACTCGGGGTAAAAGCTACGTACCAGGAAAGTAAAACTTACAAAATTTAGAAACAGAGAGAGCATTAATAAATGTATGTTTGTTCTGCACTGTATGAGAAGAGGGAGTCACATCCCTGTTATGGTACATTCATAGCCTTCCTTTAGGTCTGAGGTTCTCTCAGAGCTCTGCAGATGCTCAGAGAGGCCTGTGCATGGAGGAGGGTAAGGGCAGTGGAGCACTGACTGTAGGGCACAGAAATAGGAGTCAGTTGTTTCCCCCCACAATATGAAAAGCCCAATTTCTGATCAGAAAATGAGAAAACTTCAGCCTATCTTGAGAAAGGAATGCAAAAATGCACCAAGTCACCTACACTCATATTCTGACAAACACAGCACGGGAGTAGCCCCACAGCCAGGGAGGGAAAGGTTTCTGCAATAAACAACCAGAAAAAGTAAAAACTGTTTATGGCAACACCATTACTGTATATAATTTAAGTTTTTTATAAATGCTCAGTGTCCAAAACATGACCCTAGAGTAAGTAATACATTTACTGATGAGGATAAACCTGGAACCAGGTACACGCAGCAGCCTGTGCACAGGGACAGAGGCAGGAGTCAGAGAGTGGACTTCATTCACCCTGCTGTACCCATCAGATCTAGAAAATAAGCCCAGAAAAAGTGCCTCTTGTGCTCCTAAAGCAACTCTACCCCTATCTAAACAATGCTCACCCAGTTTATTCCTGTATAACCTCGAGCAGCATGACAGAAAGATGCTCCCCAAACCATCCGGATCATTAAATAAAGGGTGTTATAAATTCTGTGATATTGTCATTGTAAAAGTTTACTACATCTTTGAGGCCCATTGATTCAGAAGGCCACACATACAGAAGCCTGGTAAAAGAGCATCTAAGGAAATATTTGGGCAACAGCTAATATTTCTTCCTACCTATCCTCATGCCCACAGCACTCAACCCAAGTCACATCTTTATAACGCACAGTAAGAAAACACAATATATAGTAACTCATTTTCTGACCTTTTAATATTTCTGTCATTGATTGTCAGAAGTGAGGATGGCTCTCTATCCTAAGGTGATGGATTATTTAATTAACTATTGACCTTTTCAGTATCAGATGTTGACAATGAATGCGCTCCCGTGTAAGCTGTCTCCTCTGGATGCTGTTCATTTCTCCATTGCACGTTGATCTGTCTCACATTTTGGTTTTAATCCTAACATTTCTATTAATTTAATCTAAAAACATGACAAATTCTTATGTCTAGTGATGAATACTTTTATGATCTACTGCTTTGAGTTTTCTTTTGAACTCTATTTCTAGCAGAATTTATATGAATATTAACAGAATTAAGTCTTTCATAGATAAAATCGTTTCTGCTGCTTACCTATGACTGAGGTTTCTGGCGTGCTTTCAGGACTACTTCTGCACCAAGAGGCAAAGAAGCCAGCACAGAAAGGAGAAATTGCTCGTCATCTGTTCACACGGGTCAAGAGATGTCCCAGCCTAAAAGCTGTAAGAATCATTTGATATTATGCTTTGCCTTTGGGCCCAGCAAAGAACCCAGCCAGGAACGTGACATTTATACTGAGCACCTTTAAAAATAAAGCATTTCACTACTTTCCCACAGGACATGCAACGTGAAGTCTTGTTTTCACACAAGCAAACTCACTTACGACTTTTTCTCCCCCAGAATAAAGAGAAAGGATCCAGCTCCTCATCCTGGAGACCCAGGATCCCAGTGCTCCGTTCTCAGCAATTACATACTCAGCCACAAACTCTTTTTATAAGCAAACAAGGTATTTTCCTCCACGAGCATGTTGTTGGAACCAAACACTGAACGAATGATCCGTGCCTCCAGGTTGTCAGAGAGATTTACATGTGACTACACAGCAGTTTGGGTATTCCACTGTGATTTCTTGCCAGGACCGAGTGAGCTGATTAATCAAACATATTCCTGGTAGAAACCATCCAGAATTTCCCCAGGGAAAAAAGTTTGTAGCCTGGCACACCTTTGCAATAAGTATTCTCTGTTAATTTCATCTATGCAATTAGAAAACATTTATTTGCCAAACCAGGTACCAGATAGAAGTTTTGGGGGCTTTTTTTTTTTTTTGGTGTATTAAACAGACAATATTTTTTCAAGGTGTTCCATTTCCTTAATTATTTTGGTAACTATATAACACAAACCTACTTCATAGGAATAACACCCATAAAGAATATGAGCAGAGAATAACAATTAACAAATTTCCAGAAGGTCTGTTTACAACAAATCGTGTTCACCTTATTTTTTTTTTTAATTATATTTTTGTCTGTGAGATCATTAGCACACATAGCAGTAAATATTCCTACATCTGATGGATTTGGTAAGTGATTTTAATCAGAAGCTTTCCTTTTGCATCAATCAGCTTTCCCCCCAGTAACCCGAGAGAAACCCCCACATATGTCATTGATGTACCTGGATAGCAGAGCTATATGTCTGATTTTTTGTGATGTTAATACAATATTATGATAGATATCTATTAGTGGGGAGAGTGGAGCAGCAGACAGACTCCAGCTCCTCTGACAGCGGCTGCTCTTTCTTTGTCAGTGTCAATCCGTGCCGGAATCGCCGGGAATGAGTGGATGTGACAGGAGAGGACCGCACCAATTATGGATGAAGGGATACTATCTACTCCCACTGGTTGATGTGATTTATTCGGCGGTCCTCCTGCAGTTACAGAGCAGCAGATTGTAGCTGCTTATGAAGTGACAAATAGTGCTCAATGACATTGACTGACTTGTCTGATCAATTTATCTTGTCTGAAAAGTAGCCGTGAATCGCTGTCCTTGTTGAATGACGGCACGGGCAGACCTGGTTCAACTTTACCGACGTGAAGTCTCAAATGCCATTAGGAAACCATTACGGATTATTTTCCCCTTAATCAAATAACACTACAGTCCCATGCAAAGAATGAAAAATGGAAACCTTTCCTACAGCTTTGCTTTGAAATGCACCTCACTTAAGGTTTGGCCTTTGAGACCGCATCAGTAGAACATTTCTATTATTTTATAAGTTCCTGAATATTTGATATATTTTGGTGGAAAGGCAATGTATCTGACAGAGGGGAAACAAGTGGAGTTTTCTTGCAAGAACCAACAAAGCAATTTTCATGTTTTCTAGAAAAGTTCTCAACTGTCCCGATTTTATTGAGCCTCAAGTCATTAAATTAATTTTAAAATTCAGAGCTCCTGGAATCTGGTGATGATGTAATCCAGCTTTTATATTAAAATCAAGAAGAACAAGAAAAAAGGAAATTCCTGGTCTTGTGGTGAGAGAGCAACTTGAAAATGCGACTTTAGTGAACACAATATGACCAAAATCCAAAACAAAATCAGAAGCCAACTTACAAATTCTGAAGGGTTTTGGTGGATTTTGAGAAGCGATCTTACGACCGCTGGAGCCTGGCAGGACTTTTGCACACTCAGGGTTGACAGCACTGGAATTTCTTAGAAGTTTGGCTCATTTTGATAGAGCTGTTGCGTTAATACCCTAATATTGAAAACTGTCAAACCCTCAGTGGCTGGAAGCCCTTCTGGCAGAGGGGTTGTTAAATGTGAAGAGGTGGCAGAGCCAGGCTGTTGGGTGCCCTGGAATTCTCCCTGCTTTCAGGAGCCTCAGCACAGCCCTTCCAGTAACACTGAAGTTCCACGATAAGGTGTTATTTGGCGTGAGCAAAGGCCTCACACTAATTCCTTTAAACAAACACTGAATTAGAAACCACTGAGAAACCGTTAACAATTGTATTTTATCCAGCATCAGATTAGTATTTTCACAGGGTCATAACGTCTTGTCGCACCTTATAAATAATACTTATGATATTTCTTATATGAGGCAGGCACCGGAGTTGCCTGTGAACGGTAATTCCGTGTATAAATATATACAAACTTGTGAGAGAGTCCACACACACACATATCAATATATATATGGTCATAGCATGAATAAATCAATGTCTGCATGTGGGGGGTGCGTGTGCGCCGTTCATTATATATTACAATATTAAACTGTTATCCATGCACAAGTATATTTATGTATATATTTCAATTTATTAGAGCTAGGCAGGCCTTTACAGACTTAATAAAGAGCACCAGCATTATAAGCCAAGAACCATTTTTCCCTTTCCCTGTATTATTCAAATTTATTAAACAATATTTCACATTTGTTTGACACAATGTCAAACTCGGGACTCCTAAAGAACTGCTGCAGCTTTGGAACTGTTATGCTTTCTTGGACTTTAATCATTTTTGGCAAGGCTCCATTTCCTGTCAGAAAGTGAAACAGCTTAGGAATGTCATTTTCACGAAAGAAAACAGAGAGAATCCGAGAGGAAGTTCTCCTCCACTCCAGAGCCCCTAAGATACTCAAACACACTCGCAGGAGGGCTGGAATACATCAAACATTAGCAGAGGGAAAAGGACACACTTTTCCCACATTAAAATACATGGATAAAGTTGAACTTTTGCTAAAAATAGTTCCCATGACTAATCCTATTAAGTTTTTAAAAAATTGGGCCGTATCTCCCTTGAAGTCAAATTGTTTTTTAACTTCAGAATGACATTAGAAAAAGACTCTAAAGTGCCTTTGCTTAAGTCAAACTCCCTGGAAGATTATTTTTTCTTCTCTGTTTTTTTTTTTTTTTTTTAAAGTGAGATATGAAAAATGAGGGCAGGAGCATGGATCACTCTTCTAAAAGGGCAATTTACCTATTGAAGAGGTAGGGAGTATCAGTCTCTCCCAGATCATCACTTATGATTTACAGAGTAAAAGAGAGGCTCCCTATGCAGGGAAGAGGTTCAAGGGAGCAGAGTAAAACTAACCCTTCACTCTGCCAGCTCAGTGCCTACAGGAGCTGAGCACAGCAAAGGGGCAGAGTGCTATGAAGCCCTGCAACGCTTTGGGGCAAGAAACACTTATTTTCTTCAATCAGAAGGCTACTTACATTAAAAAAAACCCTCACCTTGACTACTTGTTGTGATGGGGAAACAAGTAATGGCCAGATGGATTTTCAGAACACAACCCACACCCCACCAGGAAAAACACTGCACTACGAAAGCTAGCAGTTCCCACCACATCTTGGCCATGTTGCCAGTAAGTAGAACTAAGGACTTCTGACAACCACCAGATCCCTGTAAAATTTATGAACCCTATTTGAAGCTCATCTGAGTGCTTTTCTACCAGAGCAAACACTTTCCAAGGTTTACACCACCCTTGTTTGTCCTAACATCCTAGACAGAAATCCCGAGATATGGTAATACCACCATTTTTTCAGTGGGAGAGCAGAAGGAAGTTGGCTGCAGAGGAGGGTGAGAATCCATTCCTAAAGGAAAAGCCATTTGCAACAGGACACTGAGATTAAAAGGATGTTTATCTCCTTCAAGGAATTTGACCTAAATCCAAACAACACTCGTGCTCAACGAGGAAAATCAGGTAGGTTCACCTATTGCACACACTGCCCTGGGGACCAGATCAAGGGGCCCAAGCTGAGAGGACATCCCAGCACCACAGTCCACAGGACCCAAACACAGAAGCCCCAAAAGAGAGCATCCAGCTGGAAAAACCTGAGCAGACTGTCACATCTATCTAAGGAAAAGATGAAATCATAAAGGGAGAAAATATGATCAACACTCGTGCTAAGAAAATCATGCATGTTTCTAGCTCAGTCATGAGAAAGATCAGGATTTGGTATTAAAGAATTGAGAAAGAAATTGAATAAGGAAAAATAAAATAAAAACTAAAATTAATAACTCACTTCACAATAAATTTGCACTTTCTGTGGTTTGCTCATGGATTTTTCTGTGCATAGATGAGAACAGAGCACAAGGGGGTGAGAACGGAGAGGTCGTGGGAGTTGTCTACTTCCATAAACCTTCACATCTCCCAGTTTAAATTCATCCTCCATCCACCTTCTGCTCACCACTGAAGAGGGAATGAATGCAACAGCATAAACATCACTCAGGTTTGCACAGGTAGGTGCACACAGTCATTCCCTGAGGGAAGGAAGAGTGCAGAGCATGTTACAGTAGGAAAACGACCCCCTTTTCATGTGCTTTTTCCCTCCCTCTCTTGGACAGCCGGGTCAGGTACGATGGGGTGGTCCCAGCATGTTACACACACACCAGGGGACTGTAAAAACTCTCAGTGTCTGCCCACATCTGCTTTCCTTGAAGTCCTCCCCCCAGCACACACTTCCATAGCAGCTGAGTGAGGTCAATACCGAAACACTTGTGAACACGTCGCTCCTTCCCACCCCCCCGAAACCCTTCTGGCAGCATTGTTTTCTTTTCTGCCCCCAGCTGGGCTTTCATGGTGCTCTCTGATGTTCCTGCAAGGAATAACTCATTCTCCCAGGCCAAACCTGTGCAATAGGTACCTTCAGTCTTCCCATCACACTCCTGCCCGTCACCCCGACAGTATCTCCTGCCTCAGATGAGATTCGCTGCTGAATTTTTAATTCCCAACCAGCATGTGGCATTTGTTTGTTGTCAAAAGTATAACTTTGTGTTTGCACTTACAACAACGTCTTGTAGCAAGTTAGTCACTGAGAAACATTTCCAGTCATTTATTTTCCAGCACAGACTACAGGTTTCCATAGCTATACTCCACAGAAAAGAAAAAAAAAAAAATCCCAATTTCATGTGTAGATGAAATACTTCAAAGTTTCAAACACTCAAGCCATCACTAACACATGCAATAATATAAACTGGAATGAATTTTCAGGATGTAGTAGGCTAAAACTCAGCTTTTGGAGAGGCAGAGTTGAAGCGCACTCTGACAACAGCCCTCCCCGTCACCCCCTCCCCACTCCAGCTAACTCTTCCTTACCTCACCTTTTTCTCGTGCTTGGCCCAGGCTCACAGCAGCTGGCAAACGCCCATTGACACCAGAGGCCACGGATTTGTCCAAGCTACAGCTCAGTCTGCACTTCTGACCCATGTGCTCCCATCACCATAGTGTCGGTTTATACTGTAAACCCATGAAGTCAACTCATTACATGTTCCGCCAAAAATCTCTCCGTTCCTCAGCACCCAATCTTCATTCCAACTCCTCTTTAACTTCACTGTACTATTTATACTTCCCTTCATGTTAAGGCAAGCACAGAATCATTTAGGTTGGAAAAGCCCTCTAAGATCACCGAGTCCAACCTTTGGAGCATTTGGAGAGTGAAGTCCATTTCTGGAGCTATGCAACCTATTTTTCTGTAGTTAAATACACATAAGGAAATTATTGAACTTAGTGAATTTAATTAAAATATTATGAAAAAAAATTAAAAAATAAGAAAAATTCACAAGAAACCATAATATTAATTAGCTGTGAAGTAGTGATCACCATGTCCATTCTTCTGGTTATGCTGTCACTTAAATCCCAGGCTTTTTGCATTCCCATTGCTGTAGGTGCCTCTGAAACAGCAGTTCACACATTACACTTCATCCTCCTCCCTTCTGTCCCAGCCTGGTACCTCCTCGAGGGTGTCACGCACCATCCATTTATCTTCCCTTTTTATCAGCTTGCTGAGACATTCAGAGGTGGCCACAACTTCTTGTGGCCTCCCCCCTCACTGTTTCCCCCCACCAAATTTCCATTTATATCTGGATCTTTCCATGCCCAACACAACCTAATGGGCAGGAGAAGGCCTGAGCCCAGCTTGTTTTAACAATGCCTTGAGGGGCTTATTCACCAAAGTTCGACGCTCTGACGAACAGCTTGCTGCAGCTCTAATGGTAAGGCATATAAAATGCATCATACATTAAATTTAATGTTGCCTCATTAGTCTTAATTAGATTCCTGCATTACACCAGGATTATAGTTTCTTCGTGTTTATGTTTGCTCCTAAAACAAAGTCTACACTACACGATAGTTTGGTGTACTTTCCAACCTTTGAATAAATATGCCCTGAATGGATACCTATGGATATTCTTAACCCTGAAGAAACAGATATTAGGTGATGCTACAGTTGCCCTTTGGACAAAGAGGTTGTGTTAGGTCAGTCAGAGGGGAATAAATTTAAAGGGAAAAAACAGCATATAAACATTAGAAACTACTCATCTTATGTTTCAAGGGGTAAGGGGAAGAAAGGGACTGTTTATTTCAAAGAAGTAGACAGCTTTTCTATTTCTACGGATGCTTTGATAGCTTGCTCCCATACTAATTAATTTTGTCTTCTGGACCAGGTTTTTCACAGTTTATTTACTTTCAGCTGTAAAATCTCTTTCCAGGTGATGCCACTAATTCATCTTTAAAGCCTGTCTTGAACCTGGTGCAAGAGCAGAGCTCAACCACGATTAGTCATAATGCCCTGCACCGGGACCACACATGTCAGAGGTCAGCAGAGAACAGAGATGACAACCCAAATCACAGTTTCCACTATTGACAAAAACACCACTCTAGAAATGCAGCTGCTTTAGCAAAAACCTTTGTTTTTTCCAAGGAAAGAAACCACATACGGTACCTGCTTGGTCTCCTAGTGGTGGTGAGCTGTTCCCCAAGGCAGGCATTGTCCCCCAACTCTGGCATCACCTCCACCTGCTGCAGCTCAGTACCTGGTCTTGTACTGCAATCCCACCTAAAAAGATGTTCATATTTAAAATAAATAACTGCTAACACATTACGTAAATTTTACGATAAAACAGTGTTATTTATAAGATTAGACCAAATTGACTTTATTTTCATAAAACCTGTTTTCAGTTAATAGGAAAAAGTCTGGTTACATCACGGAATTGGGTTTCTTTTCAAAACACTTTTTCTCCTACTTTTTAATAAAATATTAGATCATCCCACTTTTCTTTGCAACTAATTATACAAGCAACTTTAAATTTCAGAAAGGTTGGAAAAAAAAATTTTTTTTAAATGTCAAAATAAAGCTTGATTGTTTTAAACACTGGAAGGATGAAAGCTGGTTTACCAAATGTTGTCATTCCTAATATTTTTTCCCAGATCTTGCCATGAAATAGTTTAGCCTCTTGAAACTTTTTCTTGCCCAGCACAGAGTGCAATTCATATAATTTCTTTCCAACTGATTTATCTAAACACCCACAGTAGTATAGAAGCAAAGAGAAGCCAATTAGTATTATTACAGTTAGTGTTCTGCTATTTCTGTTCTGATATTTTTAAGATTATTTCTTTTCATGTTCCATACTATTAATTTGATAAAATATAATAAAATTTCATTTGAATTTGCATGTGGCCAGTTTTACTTGTTAATTAGAATTAGAAGAATATTATTGCAAAGACAGAGTAAATCTATATATTTCATTTGCTTAAGGGTTTAAAGGAAATTATTTTGTCCTGTTTGGATTTACCCTTTTCAGAAATCTTTGCACAAAAATGAGCATTTGAAGTTTCTCAATATTTCAGTGAGAAAAACACACTAAACCAACATTATTTCCTCTGAGATAAAACAGGCTTTGAAAAATCCTTTCAGTGGCTCAGGAAATAGGGAAAATGCTTAGGAAAATTTTCAAGAACTATCTGGCTTTATAAGAAGATCAAAGTCGAAATATTTGTATGACAGACAATACTGAAAGAATTATTTAAGTGACTAAGAGTGTGCACATGTACTGATTTTGTTCAAACTTGAATTTAAACTTTTCATCCATCCAGGCTACAGTAGCACATTTTCCGTAGGAATGACATCTTGGGAAAGGCCTATGCAACTCTGAAAGGAAAAGGTTTACATTTTCTAAAATCCCCTAATCCTGCCTTTTTGCAGTCTGTCCATAAATTGTTACCTTTTTCCTGAGGGGATAAAGAGCTCAGTGGTTTCTTCAGTTCTTTGAGGGCTTTGTCTTATATCCACCAGTGAGGAAAGAAGGAATAAAGGACCAGGTGACTCCTGGGGCAAAACTGCAGCTACAGAACATCTTAAATCCCAAACAAACCCCCAGAAACACAGAAAACTTCTACCATTTTTCATCATGGATTCAGAGAATACCAAAATATTTCAGTAAATATGGATGAGTGACATGAACGGGCTACGGGTGGATTCACAGGAGGAGAAATGACTGGATGCACATATGTACACTGCATGTACATATCTTCAGAAGATAATATCATGTACTATTGCAGCACAGTGTTGAGCATCTGAAAGAGAGAAGGTATTTAAAAAGGGATTACTAAATTACATGTTATTTATTAAAAATAAGAAATTGATGCCCAAGAACAAACCCTCACTTTTATCTTAAAACCACACAGTGTTTAAAAACACAAAGTGTTTCAGAGTGGCTAAAACTTCTCAGAATCTTTTCTTCTGACAAAAGGCCCAAGAAAAGTCAGCTTTGCCTCTGGCGTGGGTTGGCTGCTGAGTGGGATGCAGCCAAGCAGGACACATCCACCTCCCTTGACTCTAGATCATACAACATCCAGCAAACAAAAATAATAGATGTTGTAGGAGGGCTGGGACTCCTCGCTGTCTTTTTATTGCCTTGCTGTGGTGGCCCACTGGCAGCGAGGACAGCCAGCCATGCTGGGCTTCACCGGGAAAGGCTCCCAGCGTGGCTGGAGCCGGATCCACGGGAGAAGGGGAGCGTGTGAACCCCAGACACCCCACGCTGCAGCCCAGACCTCCAGATGTTGGAAGAGGAGCGAGCGATGGAGGAGGCGGCAAGGGCGGCTGGTGATCCCGCCGTCAGGAGCTGCTCTGCTCCAGGGAGCTGGCAGGAGATGAGAGGTAAGCTGTGCTCTGCAAAGAGCTGCAGCAACTTCCTCCGGAGCGGCGGGGAACGGAGCAGAGGGCGGCTGCACATTAAATCACCGCTTCAAGGCCTCCGCAGGTGAAGCCCAGCTGAGCAGGGCTCTGCACATCCACCACCATCACCCCCCTCCGCTGGCTGGATCCAGCCTTTTCATTTCGCCGGCTGCGGGTGGATCCTGCTGGATTTCGTTTGAGGCGCACGGAGAGCTCTGGGACGTCACCCAGAAGTGGATTAATTAATTTATCCTGCCTTTCCAAGCAAGGTTTGGATGTTTCCGGGATCAGCCGTCCTCCTCGCACGCAACATGAGCTGTTCTGGCAAGAGCCCCTCGGCCCGATTTGGTTTGAGTGACAAAAGTTAATTTTACTGATGCGCAGCCTTCTGTGATGCGAGGTAGGAGGTCCAACCAGGCAAATCAAATGGCTTCTCCAGAAATATCGCAGTGATTGATAACGAGGCAGTGATGCAGATTTCTGACACTTTTGATCCTACCACAAGCAAATGCTAAATTTAGACCCGAGCATTTAAAAAGCTAATGCCACGCTGCTTTAAAAGTGATCGGCGAAAGATATACATAGTTTAACGAAGACTAAATGTTATTCAATGAAGATTTTCTTTTTTCCAATGCCAAAACAAAACTGTAACAAGCAGGATTTCAAAAATATGGGGGGGGTGGCAGGGGAGAAATTAACTTGAAACAAACCTAGATATACAAATATGTCAAATATGCTATTAAAGTTTAATTTAATTTTTAATGGAGAGGTCATACACTGTATTTTGATTTCACTACAGTATATAACTACCTACATATGGATACATGTCAACTATTACATGAGGTGTATAAGGGATGTAACTGGAAGCACTTGAACAAGATGACTGACACTTACAAGAAAAACCTTTATTATATGTCTATGTTTTGTTTCATTAATCATGTATGTTCATTAACCAATCATGGTAATTTATTATGCACTGTTTGAAGACATCTTGCATTACAATGGTGTCATTGTCACTTTGATCATCTAAAGATCTCACAGGGTGACATTTGCAACCAAAGGACCTGGCTCCTCTGTACGTGCTGCATGAACGTGTACTGGAGACTCAGAAGTGTTAAAAAAAACCCACAACAAACCTGCAGTATAATGCTGTTTGCAAGATACAGAAATTAATTATGTAGCTCAAAGATAACAACCCACAAATTAGGTAGAAATATTCAGGTGAAGTGATTTGCACATGATTTTAATAGTGGATAAGCACCAAAAGGAGATGCTATTCATTTTGTCATGTAATATTTGATCATTAAGTGTTTTGCTAGCTTGTATCATGCTCGATCTATACAACAATCTGAAAAACACACTCTTTGCAAAACAACCTCAAAATGTTCTCAAAAGTCTTGGCATTCATCACTGCCTGCTATTGCATTTATATAGTAAGAAACTAAATATATGTTTATCAAAAGATGGTTAGAGGCACCATTACCAAAATGCAGCACTTCCTTTCCCCTTAGTCTAATGGTCACTGGAAGAAATGTTGTGAACCTGAGAATTAGAGAGAGTCTGATTTTATGGAACCAGGGTTTAGAACTTCTTCACTGCTCATTTCTGCCTTGTATTGCACCTTTCATAAACCTACTGATTAATATCAAACAGTGAGCAACTCTGACAAGCAGGATTACTAATCCAACATAACTGTTTATAGTGTGAATGAAAAAAGTGCTCCGTTTCCAGCCACCGCACTTAATAATAAATTCCTGTTGTACTTAAATGTTGAAGGGATTACATAACTGTCAAAGTTCCTTTAAATGTTAAGGGTAGTAATCATATTAAAGACATACTATACAGAAGCAAAAGCAAATGTCAGTTTAGTTATTATTACCATATTTGCATGGAGTTTGAAAATATGAGGCCAGATTCCCAAACACGTCACGTTTGGGCTCGTTGCGGCCGAGCAAAGAGGAAAAGGAGCTGCAAACCAACCCCGCCGGTCACGCTGCGATCGTGTGCCATATAAGGGGCAGAAAAAAGGGGCTTCACGTGCCACAGCACAGCCACAGGGCTGGTCTGGATTACACCAGCTGAAACAGGACCACCAGGGCAATTGTGCCAGAAAGACGGAGGGGAATACCACGCATTCCTCCTCCCTCTCTCCCTCTTCCGCTGCGCATACTTCTCGCAAGAAGGCTGTTGGGTTGGCTCAATACCAGCCCAGGACAATTCTGAAGCACCCACTTAAGACATGCTTATGACAACTGTGACCCTCTTGGGCATCCTAAAGCAGTGAGAGCCAGGAATTTGGTGCAAACAAATTCAAATATGCAGATGCTCTCCATGCAGTCTTTAGATACTGTTCCTCTGACCTCTCCTGTTGGCTTTGACAATCCTTATTAAACACCCAAGAGTCAATTAGTGCCTTGGTAACAAGCAACATTATGCATTGTCAAACATTTCCATAGAAAATGATGATGAATTAATTAAACTGTTGAAAAAAAATGAAATCTAAAAAAACCACAGCAACAAATAAAAACCCCAACAAAACAGAACTCCAAACCCCACGAAAACCTAGATCTCAAATTACACTCTATATTTACCTCCTTCCCTGTATTGGAATCATTTGCAGGATTAAAACCTGAGCCTGGCGCCTCCCCACACTACGATTATTGGCAAAGAAACAATTCTTTGACTGTCTTCCAGTACTCTTTTAAAGGACCGGGGTTATTCACGCAGAACCCCACCCTGCACCCAGCAAGACAAGAGGAATGCTCGCCCGTGGAAGTTATGTGCACGCAATGAAACTCCTGTTCCCAAGTTAGAAATGGGACCCCATTATTGGCATTCCTGATATTCATAGCACTGCTCACGTTCCACAGCACCCAGCACCGCTCAGCCAGCAGCCTCAAGGAAAGAAAGATGTCTAACCATGAGTTTTATATTATCATTAAGTCAGTTCTTTTTTAGAATTACTCACCTGCAGAACCCTCCTGCAGTGCTTGCTTTGCAAGGTAGGACTCCAACCATAGTCTCAACCAACCCAGTTGGTGCTGATGTCCTGGAGGAGCATCAGTGGTGAGACCCTTTCTCCAGTGTCCCCTGAACGGTGTTGCTTGGAAGTGACCCACTTACACACTGCCACAACTGCCAGCTTTGCCTTATAATAAATAGAATAATGAAAAGGCAGGGAGGAGCAGTGTTATTAATCCACTGCACATTGAGGCCCAGGGATAGTTACAACTTATTTGATACCTAAATATTAAGCATTGTTTGGTAACCTACTTAGTGCTGGGTGGAAAGCAGTCTCCCATGGCTCGAGAATCCCTGAGATGTTGAACATTTTCCTCTACAAACTCAAAAATTCAAAACATTTGCCAATAATACACATGTAAGAATAGAGATGTCTCTGGATAGGGTCTAGAGAAGGTCAAATTGCTTTGAAACATCGTCTCTTTTTTTAGGTTAGTTATCACTATGGCAGTGATAAATATTTTGTGAAAAATCTAAATAAAGCAGGCTGGATGTTGCACACTTAGAACGGGTGTCACTAGAGAACTTTTTTTTTTTCCCCCCAAGTGAAATTTCTAGGAAGGATTTTGGCAACTATGTTAGTGTGGAAATCACCATGGGAAGCGCGTTGGCCCCAAGGCGTTCGACGACCTGCAATGTGTTCCATCACTACGTCTGGCCCCTCTTCTTGTCAGCCTCTTCCTTCACAGGAATTTTGAGGAAGAGGGGAAATTGGTCATGGTCTTATTTCTCAGTATTCTTTACTGAGAAAAACTATCAAAACAAGCTGGGGTGGATTTTTTTCAATTTCTTTCAGTTAATAACCCTTTTTTTAGTCTGTGGTTTAGTGTTTGTCCCCAAAGAGGAGACCCTGTGGCTTAGCAGATGGTCACCTTTGATGGTTTCCCGAGGTTTGGAAAGGTTCAAAGAGGGAACCCCACACTCCTTCACTGGATCCTGAGGTCCCCCTGGCCCGCTGACATCTACCATCTAATGCCTGATGACAGGGCAATGGAGACTGCATGTTTCAGCTGCATTTCTAACACTATCAAAGCCCCTTTCCCTTGTAACTGAACTGTTCTAATTATGCACATTTCCCTTTGCTGTATTCCTCAAGGTCTTGTCTCACCAAATGATGTAACTCTTGATTACAGCTCTTGTATTCAGCTTGTACGACGAGGCTGAAATACTCCTGAACACCTTGATGACAAGTACATGGATCTGCCTGGCAAAACAATAACCACGCTAAAGCTCTTTTAACATCCTGGTTTCTTTGCTGAAAGCATCTGCCTATACTGTCAATTCATCCTGTGCCTCTTGGGTGTCTGACTTCAGCATAAGTATGCAAGTCCTGTAAATGAATACATGCCGCTGGGGGTAGCACTTACAGTAGAAGAGTATCGTCTCATGAGTGATAAGGGTGACAGAAGTGCAAAGCAGAGTTGAGTGGATCTGGCACTCACATTGTGAGCAACACAGCATCCGTACGGGGAGATTTTCCCACAGAATGACATGCAATAATTTATTCCAAGCCCTTCCAACGTGTGTGCGGTTGTTTTTTTGACCCCCCCCCCCAATCCTCCTCTGTGAAGTTGCTATCTTCTGCAGCTCTTCTCTAAATAACTGTTTGAGAGAAGATGCCACTGCTAAAATGAAATACATCATTTGAAAGAAAGCTAATCAGTCTGATCAAGTAAATAATTACTAGTCAACACAATCCCCACGTGACTGCATTCTACTAAAGTGTATCAGTGTTAAAACAAGGATGTGTTATATACTAAAACACTGATGGTCCAAGGTAACAGTTTTTAAAAGACTCAGTTTTTAATCACTCTTTATAAGCAAAATAAAAACATGCCTCACAAAGTTTTAAGCAGGAAATGCCATTTTGCCAGTGACAACACTGCACTGAGTATTTCAACTTCCTAAAGGTCAGAGCATGAAGGACTTCCAGATCCCCCAACGTTATGGAGCAGAAAAACTCTTATCCTGAGCCAGACGGGTTTCCCAACACATCTACTGTCAAGTCTCCAACCCCAGCCACCACCAGATGTTCCAGCAGATGCGAGAGCCAGGGAAATAAAGGTGGCTGGCTGTGGGATGATCCTTGTCTTTTGAAGGAGATCAGAGGTGTTCCAACCACACATGACCTGGAACCAGATAGGTATGGGCACTGTGCCATCACACTGTACAGCCATAAAATACAATGTGATTTGTTCCCATATACTGTTGCCCTG
Organism: Myiotriccus ornatus; assembly: GCA_036023395.1. Lineage (NCBI taxonomy): Eukaryota > Metazoa > Chordata > Aves > Passeriformes > Tyrannidae > Myiotriccus > Myiotriccus ornatus. The sequence goes on from JAYRBT010000181.1 coordinate 2,996,900, forward strand.
ACGAAAACTTATGCTGGAAAGGGTAGAATCTAGTGATCCTTGAGTTTGAAGTCATAGTGGAAAAGTCTGAAACATCCCTGGCCACCTATAAACATTCCTTTTTCTTCCCCCTTTTTTCTTATGCTCCCCTCAGCTAGACCCTCTCCCTGTTGCTGGTTGGCTGTACTATTCAGCAATTTGGTAAAAATAGTGATAAAATGAAAAAAAATTCCACACATTACTGCACTCATCTGATACATAAACTCAATAGAATAAAATGTATATTTTTGACAAACATTTCTAGTACCATTTAAAAACTTCCATTCCATTTAAATACAGAAATTCAAGTTAAGGCAACAAAAACCTGTACCTTTCCCCTGGAAACTTTGCTAAGCCTCAAGCCTGTGCTCACGTGTCCATGAGACGTGATCCTCTTGCCTCACTGCTGCCTGTTGTCCAGCTGTTGGCGGTTAGAGCAAAAGAGACAGGGAGACCAACACTGCTCTTCAAAAGATTTCTTCTTCTCTCTCAGTGACTTTCTGCCTTCTGCAGCCTGGGCAGAGACCAGCTCTTAAACATCCTCCTTTAGACTGAAACTCCCAATACCAAAAAAAAAAACATCATTAAAAGGAGACAAGCCCTCTGAATTAGTTCAGTTAGTCCTGATTTTCGTAGGCAGCAACCTCAAAATACAAGCACATCCTTCCCAACACAAACTTAGAATGTCAAGTAAAGGTCACTGTTTTATTATTTTTAAACCAGCTAAGTAAGAGTCTTAAAATGTCCAAATGAAAAAGAAAGAGTAATGATGATCCAGTTTGATTTGACAAGGCTTATATATGAAGATCCTTTCTAAGGAGGAAATCCATGTGGTGAGTGATGAGCTCTCACCTTGGTGAAGAAGTAGGAAAGGAGGGGAATACCCTTGTAACTTTTAAGAAAAGTACTGCACTATCTACAATAATTGGTGGATTTGGAAGGCAAAATTATCAGAGATAAGAGTTCACCACAGAGATCTGGTGTAGATTTAGCAGACACATTCTTGAGGTGGTAATCCTAACAGCCCACAGTTGCAGCACCATAAAAACCACCTAAAATATGTAGAGAGCAAACAAAATTATACAAAATATTACTAGAATTACAAAGAGGAGGAAACACAACAAAAATGGTTTGAGAAGCAACCTGTGAGGTGCTAAGCAGGTCTGTTCCATCACATACCTGTGATGCTCTCAGGGCCTCAGAGCAGGAACACATGAATCATTACTCTGAGCATATGCAGATCTTTGTGAGATTAGTCTTAATAGATTTCTATAATACATACATGATTTTAAAACATACTTTCATTTAAAAGTTCAGTTTTTGTAAGCACATCAAAGCTTTGCAAATGTAGATTTATTTCTTTTAGTAGTGCATATTAATAATATTGTTATAATTATCACTATTCATATTTGAAGACTCACGAATAGAAATTTTTCAAAGGTTGCTTGAAATTCAAAATGGGGAGTAAAGAGATCCATAATTTAGTGGATAGAAGTGGGAGTCAAGTTTTCTGGAGCCTATTTTTCCCAGTGTTTAAATATTGTAGAGAATCAATCCAAAGCTCTGAAATGAACTTTGGAAAAACTGTTCATTCCCTTTACTACACTTACCCGAAACATAAACTCAATAGGCTAAAATTCATCTACTTTACAAAGATTTGGTGCAGCTTAATAGAGTGCTTTGAGATCTTGTGATGAAAGAGTGAACCCAAGTACAAAGTAATATAATAAAGATAGCACCATTAATTAGAATTATTAAAATTCATACACTAAAATCTATAATCTAAGCAGTAGGGACAAAGTTATTCATGGGTGTTTAAAATAAGGAAGAACATTAAGAATACTAATTTGGACAATTGAACCCGGCATACCAAAATTGTCCTTTTTTGTTCTGTTTAGTCTTTGGGGAACAGATAAGTTCACATAGAACAAGAACAATAAGCTGCTGTGTCTACAGTCTTTGATTCATTTTTTAAGATGGTCAGTTAGTACTTAACAGCAAGTGCTGTTTGCTAGAGAAAACCAGCCATTTCTGGAGGAAACAGTGATGTGATGGGGTAAAAAATGCCTTTTTTTAATTTGGAAGATGGAGACCAAAAGTCTCGCTGTCACAGGAGGTGGCTGAGGCACTGAGCAAGGAGATGGTTGAAGGGGGCTTTGAGCAACTTGGTCTAGTGGACGGTGTCCTTGCCCATGGCAGGGAGTTCGAAGTGGACAATCTTTAAGGTTTCTTCCAACCCAAACCATTCTGTGATTCTGTGAATGTCAGTGAGGGCCGCAGTCCATGCAGAATCCAGCTCCTCATGGTTCATGCCTCAGTTTTCAGACTACAATCCTTCTCTCTAATGCCCTCAAGAGAAAAAAAATGAGCCTCCACATGGAGCTTGTCTAAGCAGTAGAGATGAACAACACTGCAGGGACTGAGCCCTTCTCTGTCCCACCCTGCCACCTCCACGCAGCCAAGCCTCGTCTAGCAGACAAACTTACACATGCAAAGCTCTGCTTGAAGGCAGCAGGACCATCCAGCAACACTGGTGTCCAAAATAAGCTACAACAATGGCCACATCAGCTATCTGCTGCCAGCCTGGGGACTGTGACTAACTTCCGCATACATTTGCATAAGTTATATAAAAATGAATGTATAATTTTATATTTATCTGTACTTGCATCTTTGATATGAGTGGATGTTGCTTGTCCACCCACAGTAAAAACTTACAATGTTGTAGGCTTATAAATACAGAGAGGAGGAGAGCAAATTACAACAGATTTCTCCTAGGTTACACTTCAGATGTTGCTCAAGGGAATGAAGCTGTGGACAATACCTTGGGCTCATAACACATCAACAAGCTGGCCATCAGTATGGCACCATTTCCAGTGCTCTTGGGTTCCCATGAATCAGGGAATCAGTCTAACAACTTCACTGCTTCACCTCCATTTCCCACTGCATCCAAGACCCTTGCAACAATCCCATTGGTTACAGTTCTTCTCCTGCACTGCATCTCCCTGTGTCCTACCCCAAACTGGGCACAAATGTGGGAAATCAGCGTTTGAGCCAACTCCCACCAGAAGCTGGTGGGAGTTTTCCTGCTGACTTCAAAGAGAGCTGGAGCAGGTTGTCACTGCATAGCAAGGAAGATGTTCATCATGATTTATAAACATGATTTTCTGTTCATCTTTCTTCTTCCTAACTTCATAATCTCAGTTTCCTGGACTAATGCCACGGGTTGCTGTTCTGTAGCTGATTTACAATAAACAGAAGAAAAACTCTGCAAACTTGTATTTTACTGCCAGTGACACACACTTCAAATTCCTTCTGTATTCTCAATGAAGAAAAAAATCACTACAAAGATCTGGAGAAAATACAGTATCTGGCTTAATCTCTAATTGAAGAAGAGTAGATTGTTATGGAGACACAAATTATATTGTACATAATGAATTTCATCAGAATACAAATATTACAATATTGCTTTTTTGCCTTTCAACTGGGGAACATCCTATTTTAAACTTGGGAATCATTTAGCTTTTAGATTTCTCAGAGTAGTTGCAAGGAGACTTGGAATTTCAAAGTAATTGCAAGGGTATGTGAAGCTCAAATCCAGCTTAATGACTAAGGGGAAGAGAAACTAAGAAATCTCAGTTATGGTAACCAGCGATAACTAGATCCGGTTTCTGGGTGAACAGTGTCAGATTGGTACAAGGAAACAAAACACTCGTTGAGGAAACATCAAGGTTTTGTGAGAAGGAGGAAAAAAGGTCAGGAGAGCTCACCTTCAAGTTGCCATTACCCCTCTGAAACATCCGCGCTCAAGGAGGGGCAAACTGTCCAAGACAACAGAATGACTGAACTTTGCTCGCTGAGATTAATTTTATTTATCATTCAAATTTTGCTTTTGCTTTAAAATTTACGCAGTGGAAAGGTTTAATATATTTAGATTCAGTAAAATAATTAAAAAGTCCTACTAAAAATATGATGCACCCCACCTATATTTTTTGTGCATATATATATATATCTATATCTATCAAGACCAATTCTCCAGGGGATATAATCTAGCAGGTCTTTGTCTCAGCATAGAGAGATACTTTTGTAGTTGTTGTTACTCCACACCCATGCACTGATCTCTGTAAATACAGGATTAATGAGTTTTCTTGAAACTTTCATTGTGTATCCAACTGAACAAGAACATCTTCTTTGGATAACACAATATAAATTACCTAATTAAGACACATGATCTGCGTAATAAACCCACACATCTAAAACATGTGCAGCAAACAGTTTTTCAGCCCAAATGTGTCACTGGATTTATTTTTTTTTTTTAATCCAGGGGGAGAAAAAAGTATGCCACATGTAGACAAATAGTCTCCCAAATTTCCTCTTCCTTTTTTTTCCTTTCAATTACGAGAGCATTGTCGTTACACAAGTCTAAAACAGAGCTCCTCATGCTGGGAGATTCGTGATTTATTAGCAGTTTTTAAACCAAAAAATGGATATGTTCCATTTTAAAAGTTGGTACATATCTGTGGTGTTTTAAACCTATGTACAGCAGCAATATAGACCATTCTGTATCACCAGTACAATTACTGCTGAATAAAAAATTAGGGTGATACAGAGTAAGTATAGCACATGTAATGCCAACAGCATGAAGTTCCAAAGGGAGAATGTGATCCTTGAGTACACAAAATGAAGGATAACACATAACAGCAGAGCATTATTCTCTCCTCTGTGTACAGCACTGGGGAAGTCATTACAAATAAAAAACAATATTAAAAAAATTAACAAAAACAACAACAACAAAATCAGTTCTACATTAACACACACACACCCCAAAAAAAATGTCTGGCAAAAACCCCTGGAGTTTACTTAGGAAAACAAAAAACAAAACAAAAATCACCCTATAATTTTTAAGATCCCTTACAGATTTAAACTCCACCTGTTTCATATATAAAAGAGAAGGGTTTTGATTCAAGTTAAGTTTATTCAAACATAAAGAAGAAGAATCAAAGTCTGAAGGTCAGAAGTTAAGGCTAAAGAAATTTAAATCAGAAATATTTTAAATACTAGGAAAAAATTACAATAGAAAAACATATTAAAACTTATTCATTCTTTCCTGTGGAAGAATATTTCTTGAGCTGAGGCTTTAGGAACTATTTAGGGTAAAGCATAAATTGGAAATATTGTGGTGGTATTACTGAACAAAGCCCTATGGCCTATAGATCAAGGGGTCAGTCTAGTCCCTTCTGACCTTTAAATATAAGAGCTGCATTTTATTTAGAGCTTCAGCTATTTGTATTCTGTTAATCCTGAGAATTACCAGTCACAATTAAACTCTGCATCACGAAAGATCCTGAGCAAACAGAGACATTTCATGAGCTGTCCCCAAGAGTTTACAGCCTTTAAGCTCAGTTTTGCAACTTGCAGTGAATGAAGTTCCACATAAGTGGGATCATTTTCCCAAATTCAGTGATAACACAATACTGACTTTTATTACAGTGGTATTTCTTCCATTTTGCCATCACAGTGTTTGGGAGTTTGACTGCATTCCTTGCTAAGCAGCCTATTCTGTTTTGCTCATATGAGACTCCAAATTGCCATTTAAAATTCCCGAGTTTATTGACTTTAAACTCCTGGTGCCAGTTATTTTAGATGACAAGCCAGAATGCAGGAAGAGGCCTGTGATGGACACGACATGTACATGTTCCTGGAGAATACACTGGAGACTCCTCTCTTTGATCTGACCTCTTTAATACAGAATGGTCTGTTACATTGGCTAGACAGATGATTTTCACATTTTAAGGCCTTAAATGTGCCCGTTTTAAGATTTATTAGTCCTCATTTCGGCATACCTGAGCTAATAGGGTGTCCCGCTTTCAGTTATAGAATCCTAGAATGGTTTGGGTTGGAAGGACCTTTAAGGGTCATCCAGTTTCAACCCCTCTACCACGGGCAGGGACACCTTCCACTATCCCAGGTTGCTCCAATCCATGTCCAGCTTGGCCTTGGACACTTCCAGGGATGGGGCAGCCACAGCTTCTCTGGGCAACCTGTGCCAGGGCCTCCCCACCCTCACAGCAAAGAATTTCTCCTTAATATCCCATCTAACCCTGCCCTCTGGCAGCGGGAAGCCATTCCCCCTTGTCATGTCACTCCATCCCTTCTCCCAAGTTCCTCTACAGCTCTTCTGGAGCCCCTTTAGGCCCTGGAAAGGGCTCTCAGGTGTCCCTGGAGCCTTTACTTCTCCTGAACACCCCCAGCTCTCCCAGCCTGGCTCCAGAGCAGAGGAGCTCCAATCCTCAGAGCATCTTCCTGGCCCTCCAGACTTGCTCCAAAAGGTCCACATCCTTCTTATGTTGGGAACACCAGAGCTGGATTCAACACCCATCTGTCAAAACAGCCACACTTTGGAGGTCTCCTGTTTCTTTGAGGTCTGATCCTGATGTACATGGCTCTGGCTACTGGTGCCAAGAAATTACACATACCATGCTTAGGCAGCACAGTTCATGTCCCCAGAATTGTTGTACTTCTCATCACCACAATAGTTACTAAAAGCTTGTGCTCCCAGACTGGTGGGATTTGGTTTCAATTTTTAGCACACTATTTTCACTGCATCCTACACCCAGCCACAGCTTATCTATCATTTGATTCTGACAGATACATATTTTATATTTTGACAAGCAGCCCACTTGACTGCTTTCCTGTGACATCATCTTATCTCTGAATGTACCAACCTGTTAATAACTTCATTTTCTGGTTGAATTTTTCCAAATTAAATTAAGCAGGCGAAACATGTTAAGCTCACCAAGTCCTCTTAACACTTCTGCTGAAGGGCATCTTCTGATAGCTTGATTTTGAAAAGGGCAGCGTACAACCTGTTCAGAGAGGGATTTGGTCCAAAATATCAGGTTTCTGGAAGGTAGAAGATTTTTTCCTTGGCTAAGAAATGTAAAAAGGACAGAATACACAACAAAACAGCAAAAATTAAACATTTATCATCTGATAGATGGATATTTATCATCTGATAAAAAGGAGCAATAGAGAGTTGGTAGTTAAACATAGTCCAATAGTAGCATGAAATAATTTTCTCTCTATCTTGAGACAATAAAAAGTCAGCAGAAGCTTTTCTTTCATGTTAATTAAAACAATTTTAGGGGGAAAAAATCTTCTTCCTGTCTATACTGTATAGTATTAATTAAATATAGGCTCTTTCATACTTATCTTATTCTGTAATTAGCTCTTCTGTGGAAGCAATACTACACTGGACATGAAATCACAGGATAGTGACAAAATTTAATTGGATAACATGGACACAAAATCAGAAAACCAGGCTCTTTTCCCAGTTGTGGAGCTCAGAACATTCCATCCCATTCTGTGCCTCAGTCTGCTGCCATTTAAATTGAAAATGTTGCACCAAGAGAAGGAAAATCAATATGAAAACACAGCACAAGTTATTTTTTTTTTCCAGTTGTGTTACAAGGCAAAACACGGCACTCTGAGTTCCTCAAGGTTTTCAGGGCACTTGGGTTGTTTCAGAAAGAAAGTCTGGCACTCACAGAGCCACGAGCACCAATCCTGACCCACTGGTGATCAAGGAGAGGTCCAAAGCAGCAGAGCTCAACGCTGTGCCCAGAGGTGAATCAGCATCTCTGGCCAACTCCCCATCCTGGTGACACCCCCAGCAAAAGACCTTTGTGCTCCAGGCACATCCTGCCTTGGAGAAATGGGTTTGGCACATGCACACCTGAAGCCACCAGGACCATGAGAAGGAGAAAGCCCAAAAGCCCAACAGATTCAGAACCAGAGAGGAGCCAAAAGGCTCTCACCACCTCGCTTTCACTTTTTACCTGTAACCTTCTCTGCACTGAGAGGATGGATGAGGAGCTGAGGGAAAGGTTGCTAATATTCCCCTGCAGTTACACCTTTGAAAGCCTGCACAGAGACCTGAACTGCACAAAATGCCACAGAATAAATTACATCTACGGTGGGACTTCATTGGCATTCCTAGATTGCATCGCTTGATGTATCTGGAAATATCCACTTAGGTCCAAATCCTCATCCCAGACAATTCAAGAAGAGTATAACTTTTAGCTCTAACAGGGTGTCAGACTCCAACAGGGAGTTCTGAAAACACTCAGTAGGGCTTTATACCAGCAACCTTCAAAGATGCTGAGCATGAGAAACGTTATTTAACACTGGAGAAAGTGGGAAGAATGTGCCAGGGCCTGCCAGAGCTCATGATTTCCCTACCCACTTCACTACTAACTTCTAAAACAACCTTATATTTATTAGAAAACACAGTAAGATTCAAGAGCCTGAGTTATAATAAATGATTTTCTTTTCCTTGCCAATGCTAAAACAAATTTCTGATGGTGCTCACACTGGCCTGATTCTATCCATTGTGTTCCTCTAACAACCCAGTTTTAAATCATTGCAGGTTTAGCCTAGGAAAGAAGTCCAGACCTGAGGGAGAAATAACCTGGTGTCAGGGACCAGGTCCAGAAAAGACTGAGCCTTTTAAAGCAGAGATCTCTACAACTGGGGAGCCACATGCAGCATCTGAAATACATGTTATTGTATTGGGGAGTGGAAAAACCAATCTGTAACTTCAGCTTGTCTAAAATAGATTTAATTAGAACTAATACAAATACATCTTTCCTGCATGGTTGATCTAATCAACACTGGCAGGTTTAATTACAAGCCTATTTAAGGTGAACATATTGCATTTACTGTGGAAAAGATGCATTATTTTACATTGTAGGTGTACCTCCTACTTCTCTGTCACACAGGCAGAGTCTTTAATAGCTGTTAATGTAATGTCTCTTTTTCCAAGTTCCACTTCTGAAGTTTTTAAGCAGAATCCAATGGAATTCAACCCAAATCTAATAATTGCGATCTATTTTATTTTTTTTTTTCTTTCTATTTAGTTTTCACCACAAAGAGAATGACAGGTCTAATATGAGGCTCCTGAAATGTAGTTACATCTAAGCTTCAGCGCTCCAGAGCACATAAAATAAATATATGATCAATGGAATGAAACATGACAAAATGTTTCATATTGATGTTATTTTTCTTTTCAAAACGTCTTTTATGGTTAATGCCCTCAGTCACTTTTTCCATACATTTTCTTTTTTTGTAATATATAGCTTTCCTAGTTCTGATTTCAAGTTCAGGGTGCCTGGGGAGAATTGGAAGATTTCTTCAAACCAAGGCTGTTCCTTCAGCCTTTCACATGAGAAAATTGTTAGGCGCATTAAAGTATTCCTGACTATGTTGCATTCCTTTGTTCAGAGTGAGTTTTGGGAACACATCCTTTTCTCATTATATTTCCATAAAATATATTTGATCTATTCTATTCTTAGAATACCTCTGATGTGGTCTGTGAATGGAGCACAGTATAAAAATATTTCTTTTTTTTTCTTCTTTTTTTTTTTTTATACGAGACAAAATGTTTCCATTTCTTAGACACATAAAAAGTCACTATATAGCGCTCCACGAAAGTAAAACTTTACAGAGAGTTTTGGTGCAACTTGGCCCAGATCACAACAGCAATCCATCCTCTCAGAGTCCGGTTGTAACTCAGAGCCTCATCAAAGGCACACAGACTGGGGCAGTGGGAGAAAGAGGGAGAGGAGCAGAAAAAAAAAGAGAGAAATAGAGAAGGAATGAGACCTGGATAATACTACTGGGAAGAGAGTTTATATTTAGAAACACAGAAAGATGTTAACCATGTGCCTCCTAGAAAAAAATAAATCTGCCCTAATAGTAGTTGACAATAAAATCACCTTTGGAAAACGTCTTAAACTTTCAGAGCACAACCCCAGATACTCCCAAATGCAGGCAGATGTTTGAAATGGTCACACAGACAGAGCACTGCAGCAATTTGGGCGTTTTTTTCCCCCCTTCCCTTCCCTATCTGCTGATTGTTGTTTCCTCTAGGATCTTGAGAAACACGGAGTAGCAGCCGCTGAGCTTTTCTGCAGCCCAGGCTTGGCTTGGCTGTTTATTGCTACACCCATAAAATTATGGTTTTGATCAATCTCCTTCAGAACCCTTTCTTCCCTGGAGTTTTCCATTCGCCCAAGGAGCGCTGCTCCAACCTGGCACGTTGGAAACACAAGGACCAGCTACAGAAGGCTGTCTCCGGTCTGACTTCACCCCGCGCCGGCAGGGAGGGAAATGCCCCCACCAGACGTGCCCCTGGTTCTCCCTGCAGTCATGTCATCTGACGGGAGCTGGGAGCCTGCAGCAGCCCAGCTGCGTTGGGTACTGACCACAAATGACTTAATCCCCAGCATAAACAAGGCCTAACGTTCAGACTCATCTGCTGATTCCCTCGCAGCTTCCTACTCACAGTTCACGGGAGATGACTTCTCCTGGTTCCCACGGCTGGAGAGTCAGGATCAAAGGCTTGAGGAAAAAAAAAAGAATACAAAGCTTTTCTTGGGTTTATTTCTTTTTTTTTTTTTTCTCTAAACTCAGGTTAGAAAAGTCTTTGCTTCACTCTGTTGAGGTGCTTAAAAAAAAAAATATAGAAAATTTTGGGCAGTAACAGGCTCATGTGAGTACAGGCAGAAGCGACTGCACGGGGTGAAGTTTGTGTCTCACTATCCTCATAAATGCATGTATTTATTCTTGATTCTTTAACAGACAAAGTGGTATTCCCTGTATTTGAACAGCCATGAGAAAGCTTAAAAATGCCTGAGCCAGAAAACAGGTGAAGTAAGGGGTTTGCTATATTTAATTTTTTTTTTTAATTCTTATATTTAATTAGAACTGGAAAACATTAGAGAAAAATCATGCCAACGAAATTGTAAAATCTGTGAAAAACATAATTTTTTTTGTTTCTTATTATTATATCAGTATTCCACTTTAGAAGAATGAGATATATTTTACAGTCTCAAAATCAGACTGGTGGTGTCTGCCTAAGAGCCTTCGATGTATCAACAGCACAAAACAGCTGCCTGGTCCTGCACAAATGGCAGACACTGGAAATGTGGGAATTATTCACGTAGGTGTGTTGGCAGGGTTGTGTCATCTACCCCATAATGCACCTGGTTGCTATCACTTTTACTTTAAAGAGCATTAAAATTCAGCTAATAAAATTTAAAAAGAAAATCATATAAAGTGACATATAAGCAGGTTTCACATGTGAATAAAAAAGCTGTAGCATGTTTTTTGCCACGTGAAGTGTACTTTTGCTTTTATCAGACTTTTCCCAATTAAAATAATGAAAAACATACACTACCTAAAAAAAAATATTTTAAAAAACCTTCAGACCAAACTCACCCACATTAATAAGTACTGCATGTGTAGCAGGATCGTTCTGGCACGGGAAGATTTTGCTCCCCTCTATGAAATTTTCTTGGGTAACTTATAATAGTGCATTTCCATCACACTGTCCGCAGATTTGCACACGTCAAGGGACTCACATGAAGGCAAGGGGTTTTTCTGCTAGCAACTCCCCATTTCCAGCAGTTATTTAAATTCCCACATGGCACTCCTCTCTTTTCATTGCCCCGGCTTTGCTTTTGCCACCCCAGTTGTCCTTCAACCCCCAAAGACCTCAGCAATGCCCATGTCAGGAGGTCGTAGCACTGCAGGCAGATCCACGTTCCAGGCAGGCATTCCATGTCACACTTGTAGGGGACAGTATTTCTTGTCACTGGGAGTGGTTCTGGGAACAGTGGTGATGATGATGGGAGCCAAGACTCTCCCAGCACACACCTTCTGGTTGAGCCACTCCAGGAAAAAATAGCACAATGCACTTTGGGCCATTTAAATTAATTAATTATTTAAACTCAAGATAAGTTATCAGATAAGGCCACTCGTGAATTCTCTTAACCCTGTGTGGCTGAATTTTGGACACTTAGAGTCATGGAACATCCTGAGGTGGAAGGCACCCACAAGGATGACCAAAGTCCATTTTCTCCATTAAGGAGGCTCATGAGCTCCTCCGCTCCCTACGAGGAGCTCAAGAGCCAGTGTCTGACAGACACCATCTCCCTGCTGTAGCTCAGCTTTGTAGCCATGCCCCTGCTCACCTTTGCTCACCATCAGCCCTTCCCAGTGTTCCTAGTTCCCCAGGTATCCCTTCACAACCTCTGGCCACACACACATTGAGGACAAGAGGGGCAGCACCACCAGGGAGAACATCCCAACACATCCTTAGGGGCGAAGCTTTCTCCACTTCAAAAAACACCTCTCAGCCATTCATCCAGAATTAAAAGAAAGAATCGTATGCTGGACTTTCCATCAAGTATAGGAAGTCTGGAATGGCTGGGATCAGGACAGTTTTACCATCTCAGTTATCCCCACATCTACTGTACGTCTACTGATGCGCAAGGTACAGGCCAGTGACAAAGTGAGCTCTTTGCTTATTGGCATTTCTTCCTATCAACTCAGCCATCTACAAGATCAATCTCTTAATTTGCAACATCTTTTAAGCATGTCAGAGAGATCAGAAATGAGCCATATCTTGCTTCTTAATAAGTTTCTATATAAATCACTGCCCTATTAAAAACAAAACGTAGTATCCTCCCCTAATGATCAAATTCTACAGTTTAGCAATGTTAATGACCCTTTACTGTGGAGCACTGGAATATTTTTATTATAAGGGTTATGACTTGCATTGTATTTATTATAAGCAGGGGGTTTATATCCTAAAAAAATCAATATTTTAATATGTAACACCCAAATATATGACCTTCCTATGGCTACAATTCAAAGGCAATGTGTGTGTTCCATTTAACTCTTTTCTGTAAAAAAAAAAAAAAAAAAAAAAGAAAGTTGCAAATATTCTAGAAAGCCTGTTAATCATGAAATCTTTTAAACTGAAATTTGTTTAGGGCGAGGGGAGTCTATAAGATTTTCAGAAAATTGCCTTTGTTTCGGATGCACCAGTTCACGTGTCAGCACGCCAGTGTGTCATGCCTGGTTACATGTGTCTTGTTGTGTTAAAATTATGTCCCTGACATACCCAGGCTCGGTGCCCCATCTCCATTATGCGTCAGGCTGCCCATTTTAAGAGCATTAGATTTTAATTTCCCTATTCCTTGCCTTGCATGAATTTGCCAACTGGAGAGAGTACGACTGATGCCCTCTTCCGTCACTGGTCCCAGTAGAGACGGCCCAGCAAGACTCTTGCACCCACCAGGACTCCAAACATGCTTAAATCATCCATGGCAGTAGTCCAAGCAGAGAAGAGAGGCTGTACAATAAACAGCTGTATCAGCTGAATGTGACAGTATGGCTCAGTTTGTGTTGCTTTCCCAGAGCCCTCCCTGAAAGCCCTGCTCCTCAAACAAGAAATAATAAATGCTTACATTTATCACCTGTAAAAAATATTTCATGTGAAATGTTCTCTATCAGCTTCCCGAGGAGGGGTGTGTGGGCATAGGAAGGTGGCTGGTCCTCTTTGAGAGGTACATTCAGGTGGCTCCTCGTGCCACGTTTCAGCCATGGGGCATCAATTCCAGGGGGCACAGAGGAGGTTGGCAGGGCGATGAGGTGCAAAACTTCATGAAATTCTAGATAAATTAAGCAAGTGTGGGCTTTGGTCCCACTGAAAACAATCTAGGTATTATTTTTCTAGGATTACTGATCTAGGATTACTGTTCTACAATGCAATTCTCTTCCAGCTCTCAGAAACTTAGACACATGTCAGTCTCCAATATTACCTTCTGTTAAATTTAGTTAAATGCGTCAAAATATTTTGCCCTCTCTTCCTCTGAAATACTGTCTTAATCAGCCCAGCTCACAGGACTGACTTTGGTATAGCCAGGCATCATCAGTAAACAGATGTTTCCTTACAAGGGCATTTTGAATTTCTTTTCCTTCTTACGTACCAGTGTTGAAATGTTAAAACTCTCATCACAGGGCTCAAGACTTAAATGCATATTTTTGGCAAAATTGTAGCTTTTTCTCTTTATTCTGGATATATAAATCGATAAAACCTGTGGTGTCAACTTTTTATGGGGCCACAGTGGTAACATGACAGGTGTCAAATAAATATTTTGTGCTTTAGGGCTAGATATTTTTAGTTCCCTCTTAAAGCCAGGGCACAAGGTAGAAGCCTAAATGCTTCATGGTAGATGTGGGAATAACTCCCTTGAACACCCAACCCTTGCTTTGTCTTATATGTGTCCTCTCCATACACTTGATAGCTAAAAAATTAGAAGTCTCCTTGAGTAAGGTTGTCTAGAGAGCACCTCATAGAAAGCTGCAGAGCCCTCAGCAGAAGCAGCAATGTATTAACTTTCTCAATTCTTGTGCCAAGGCTACTTCTCCTCTGGGAAAGGGACCCTGGACCTCGGAAATTTACATTATACATTATTTATAGAAGCACAAAAGTAAAGTAAACATGTTCATTAAGCGAAGACTTTTGTACAGCTGACTTTGCAAGTATGATCCATGTTTAGGTCTTGAGCTAACATACTTCAAACCTGACAGAAACCAATTTTATAAAAGCAAGAAGAAACAAAGCAATGAATTAATCAAGCTATCAAGAATAATTACATCACAAGTCAATGTTTCCCCAACAGCAGCAGTTGATGTACCCTGTATTATCTCATACACTTGTGAAAACAACAGATATTACTTGTTGGTGCAAAATTTTAACAACAAGACCTGACTTTTCAAGCTAACATAAATACTGACATGTATATGACAGGTGATCATAAAGGTACTTTAGCAGTTAAATATGAATCAGTCTGAAAATTTCACCCAGTGGCAAGAGTCAGACTGGGCTACACTTAGTATTTGATAATTTAAACTCTAACTTTTCCTTCTTACAAGGTTCCATATTTCTGAAAAAAACCAGTCCCTTACCCCCATGTTCATCTAGCTGTGTGTTTCTGATACAGACATGCTAAGATCCTGAAATAACTTGGGGTTCTAGCCTGGGACTTCTTGAGCTGCAACAGAAATTTTCTGAAGAAAATCTGAAAGGCAAATTTGTTAGTCTGAAGCTAAGCATGGAAGGTTTTTTTGGTTGGTTTTTTTTGGTTTTTTTTTTTTTTTGGTTGTGTTTTTTTTTTGGTTGAGTTTTTTTTTTTTTATTTTTCTTTAATGAAGTTGACTGCTTTACATCTTGCAGCATTCCAAAAAATAATAAACATCTGAGACTTGCTGCCTCTTTAGCTGGACAGGTTTCCCACAGCTGAACCCTTTGATGATACTCTTTGGACTTTCTATTTTAGGAAGTCATCCCTTTCTGCATTTCTCTGGAGGCAAACTCTTTTGCTCTCCTGCCAATCTTCCTCTTGACCTCTCTGTCCTGTGTACTTGGCCCTTCCATGTCTTTTCCAAAATCCTCTCTCTTTCCTTCCATACTGCTAGACCCTCTCCATTCCCAGTGCTAATAATTCTCCCTCAGCTGCCAGAAAACCTCTTCTCCTGCCTGCCCTGATTACCAAACTATTTAATCTCCTACCCATTCTTTATTTTCACGGGAATATTTCTCAAATTTTCAGAGAAAGTGTATTTCCAAGAGCACTCCATGTATTTGCACCAGTGCAATAACCAGTATTGATACAACTGGATGTATTAACTGCAGGAACCACACAGGGCAGTAAAAACTGTGACACTGAAGTTATAATCTAAACATTGACCTTAACTGCACATCAAGAGGAAATTACTTTTCAAATGCTATAGGTAATAATTTTAACTCAATCTCTAATTTCCAAACCAAAATATTATGTTAAAGAACACATAAAGGTATACTGAAGACCACCTTTTTGTGTTCAGTGGCCTGCTAAAAACACCTCCCCACCATGAGCACCATAAAAACCAGAAATATGGGTAAATCACTCTGCACGAGTTTCATGTGAACAGCCCGTTATTTGTTGCTGAAAGAAAGCAAAAAAAAACTCCCTCTCCAGAGTACACCTTGACATAGTTCTTCACAAAAACTCTAGCTCTCACTGAAGATTACTTACCAGACCCTTCCATGCCACATGTCAGACCAAGAACCCTTCATACCTAAGAACTAAAGGAGAATGTTCTCTTTGGCCTTGGACAAAGACCTTATTTATATACAGATATTGTTTTCTCCCAGTTACAGCATTATATCTCTATCTGCTCCAGTCAGATTAATATTTAAACATGACAACATTGTCATTCAAATGCTTCAGGCTTGATTACCATAGTTCTCACAGTCACAGTAGGAAGCCACTGACTTTAAAAGAATTACAAATCTTTCAGAGCACAGCAAACCAGAAGCTGAGGCGGCCTCCAAGCCCATCATCCTCACACACAGCTCTCCTCCCATTAAATATCAAGCAGGATGCTTCATTTCATTTTGAGTTTTCAAAACCCTCTGAGGGACAGAGCAGCTCTGTGGGCTCCATCTCCCAGCATGAACACACTTGCACTTCAGAACTGCCTTCAAATAAGAACACAACCAAGAATCAAAATCATGGGGACAGATTAAGTGGTTCAGGCAACAAAGAGACTCACTCCTAAAAATACAGCAATTATTAGAATACCAACTTTTCTAAAAGCCACTAATAAATCTTGCTTTATTGACCTACAGCAGGCTCACAAAAATAACACCATAAAATAGACAACTCCAGGAACCGCTCTTCGTAGATCAAGGAAAAAAAAGAATAAACGCATTCTTTGTAAAATTTTGAAACCAAACAGATAAATTCTCCATAAATAACTATATTGATACACAAGTAAATTGACAAAACAGTTCTGAATTCAGGCAAAATGCTTTAAAATACTCTGCCTGCCTGGTGTAAACTCTCCTTAATATCAGAATATCGTCTGTAAGGCTCAGAACATTTCTGCTTACAAACCCTTCTCAACCTCAGACCCGTGAAGTCTTAAAAACTTACGGTTTTGAGGGCTTCAAGCTCTCCCTGCACCAGTTTTTACCTGGCAAAGGTACCCATGCTAATGTTCAAGTTCACACTTTATGCAGAGAAGTAGAACAGCTTTCAGTTTAGGGAATAAAACACCCTCCAGCCGAAGAAAATTCTCACATTACAGTATGTTAAGAAGAATCTACTTCAATTGTGGTCAGTTGTCATGGAGAAATAAGGGGGGGGGTGGGGGGAAGTATATTCCCATGTGAAAACCTTTCTCAGTTAGAAGAAAAAGAAAAAAGAAAAAAAAAGAAAAAACAAAACAGGAAAGAAAAAGAAAAAAAAAAGCAAACAAAATCTCAACTCCCCTCCTTCCTGCGCTTGACATTTTATGCAAAGTAGGTGAATCTGGAATGAGAGATCATTTAAAAAAATACTCATTATGCTATTTATGTACATAAATGTGGTTGTGTAAAAGTATAACAGGAATGCATTCACAATTGGTTTAAGTAATTTTCTCTTGGCAAACCACCATAAAAAAAACGGGCGTCATGGCGCCACCAGAATCCTAAATTGTGGTGGAGAATCATCAGTACACATGGCATTAATCTCTGTCTGCTTGCAGGAGACACCCTTGCCTGCATTACTGGCCTGTCTCTTAAATCTAAGACGTTGTAACTTGAGTTTAAAATGACACTATAAATAAGATATACTCTCCCTCCCCAACAACAACAACAAAAAAATTACCCACTTTATTAAAAAGACACATATTTCAGACAGTTTATTCCTGTTTGAGTTTTTCATTGCCAAAGAACACCGAGAGCGCAATACTAATGGGTTAATAATAGATCATGTAATCCTCAGTGTTCAGATTGGACATGATTCAGACTACTGAGAGACTTTTTAAATGTATACATATAATTAGTTAACCCATTGGTATTACATTCTTGCTACTTTGGATTGATCACAAGACTGTAGGGATCTCATTATACCCTACCAGTTTATTTTCCCCGGTGACTGAGAACGCTTAGCTGTCTTTTAATATCTTACTATTAATCGCTTACTAAGTTTTCAAATCTTTTTTCCTTCTTCCAAATTTAGGCAGAGTTTTGTTAATAGAGCAATTTAAAATATCACCGTTCTCTCTGCAAATTTCTCCGTGGCTTGTAAACACTGTTAAAATGTTCTATCAGATGAAATTCATGTCTTTTAAAGGAAACTGTGTCTCTATTTTAGGGGGGGGAAAGACTGATAGTTTGGGAACACCCACTCAAGATAAAAAAAGGATCCTTGAAGATTTCCTGTGGGGGTTAATGGAGGCCAGGCCAATGGTAACTGACCTCGAAGTCCCCAGATGAAGCTTCGTGTTTCTCCTCAAATTATTTCTGTTGGGTTTTTTTAAGGTTTCTTCATTATGCAAAGCTCAGTTTGTCAACCCTGATATGGTGAGAGTCCAAAAGATGTCACTGATAAGTGCCACCTTTATATGCACTTACTAAAAAAAACCCAGGGAACTCAATATGGAAATATTTTTAGTTGATTTTCTTATATTCTTAGCACAGCATTACCAGAAACATGCCAACATAATTCAGAGATAGCACAGCAGCACAGCATTAGCATATTGAATAATTAGCAGAGACAGGTATTTTAAATGAAACTTACCCACAATGACACAAGTTTAAGTCGGATTGTGAGCCACAGTGTGCTTTTCCCCACAAGTAGCACGACCATAATGTTGTCTTAAAAAGCTATTTTTTGTAGGTATCTTGGAAAAAGGAAGGGGGGGGGTAGAAAAGTGTTAAAGATCCATACACAGTGTTTCTGCAAATGAATATGATGTATTCCAGAAACAACATGCATTCACACAGACACTCAATAAGAAAGGGACTGTTTACTCAGTTTATAGCTTGAAAACCACTGGGGACTGTGTTCCAGTATGGGAAATTTTAGTACAGTGCATTGTTAATACAAAATAAAAAGCAAGCCTGGGAAGTTAGGATTATATTTTTTTTTTGAAAATGCTTGTTTGGACCATTAAAAAAAATATTGCCTTCTAATGTCAAAGTACGAACAAATACTTTTTCAGATGAATAAAATCTGTAATCAGTTAGATAAGAGCAATATGCCTTTTTTTGGCATTTAATCAAACAATGAAATCACATACACATTTCCTGACACAAAAGACAAATGATGTAATAATCTGAAGGAGTTTTCTCTATCTCCTTGGAACTTTGCATACTTGACTTGTTTTCCATATTTTGTGACTTTAAATGGTGGGAAAATTATATTAAAATGCTTGTAGCAGTTCCTCTAAACTAGCATCCTTTTTGTTTTATTGTATTTAATATAAAAGCAGCAATTATTTGATTTCAAAGTTATGAAAATATGTACCTTATGAGAAAACAAGCAATTTAAGCTTTAATTGGTGTCATTTTTCACAGAACTGGCAAGATTCTTGCATCCCTGGCATGTTGTTTTCTATAAAACTGCAGAGCTGCTTTCAATGAATGTTTTACGAATGTATAAGTTGTTACATGAAGGTATGTGAGTGGATGCCTGGAAATATAAGATTTCTGGGGGGATTTATTCACAAAAGATGCATTTCATTTCATAGTGTATATACTGTAATTTTTCCTTAATATTCCTAATGTGCTTTGCTTCCCATTAAGCATTTCTTCCATTCTTGCATGGGAAGAAAGGGGAGGTCTGCAAGAGGGATATTTTGCACAGGAGAAATAGAAATAAAGACGGGGGAAACAATGGAAAAAGACCGCTTTGAAAAAATTATTTTATGTACATTTTTCTTGTGTAAAATTAGACCCCAAACCAGTTGGGTTTTGGTCTGTTTGGGTGCAGGTTTTTTCCTCCTTAATGAAAGGCCTAATCTTTAAATTGAACTTATAATATTCATGCCCTTACCTGTGGAAATAGGCACGATTTTATTTTCACCATCCCTGGAGGTGTTCAAGAAACAGCTGAACGTGGCACTCAGTGCTCTGGCCTAGTTGACAAAGTGGTGATTGGTCACAGGTTGGACTCTGTGATCTTGGAGGTCTTCCATCTTAAATGATTTAGAGATTCTCTGTACAGACATCGAACCCCACAGCAACCGTGGGCTGCAAAAAACAAGATACCCAAAGCGCTGCAAGGACTCAGCCTCAAGAAGAAGGCTCATGGAGCTGAAATATAACCAGAGACCTGAAACTTGACTACGATTTTTGCCAGCTTTGGAGCCTTAGGAAGGAGCAGCAGCCTCGCCGATATGATGTTCTGTGGTGCCACTCCTCTTCAGCACTCTCTCAGAAGCTTGTAGGACCAAGCTAGGAAGGGGACTCACCACTGCAGGGTGGTAGACACCCTCAGCGAGAGAGAACTCATGGAACTGTAGACCCATTAAGGCTGGAAAAGGTGTCCAAAACCGTCGAGTCCAACCATTAACTGGCAAATCCGCCGTCAGTGGGTTGGCCCAGGATTCAGTGCTATCCCAGTGGAAGAGAAAGAGCAATGCTGTGTCAACAAGGATGTGGAAGAATGATGTCACTGTGGATCCATCAACCCCACCACACCAGGGAGCAGTGCTGCCTCTCTGTGGGACCGTCCTTCCCTCAGCACACAGGCGGCGACCACCGCTCAGCAAATACACGTAACACTTCAGTGCTTTGCTTGAGCAAGCACTTAGACATGACATCATCCAAAAGGATTTCAACCAGCAGATCTTTCACCCTGCACATGGGCCAAACTGGTGAATTAATTCACTCACATACCCAGGAAATTATTTCTTCCAGGATAACTGTGTTCCATTAAAAGCCACCGTTGCCACTGGTTTTGGAGTCTACGATGGCCAGTGCCTCAAGGAGTGAGAGTGCAACGTTTTTCCCCACTCTTAAAAATCAGGAACAGCTGAGGCATCACAAGCTACCACGTGGGGAACATCAGCAAGTCTCAGCCCCCACCGGGAGGGCAAATTGGAGCTGAGCACTTAATTGAGGGTTCTCAGCCCTTTAATCCCTAATTTCTCAGTTCTAGATTTTACGAGGTAGACACCAGTGCCTTTGGCTCACAGATGCTTCTCTTCAACCCTGTGTTTGCTGGAACCACTACTGGGTACCTGTGAAATACCCAAACACAGTGACAGGCTCTGCAGCCTCTCCCCATGTCCCTTCTCATACCTTCCCCTCTTGCATCAAAACACCTACTACTGTGACTTGCTATCTGCCTGTGACCATTCCTTCTTTACACTTCAACATTTTAATTAAAAAGCAATAAAACACTTTAATTTGAGGTTTGTACATAAAAATACAAGTAAAAATGGCCTGAACACTGGGCAAATACTATTGAAATCTGAGCTGAAAGGCAGTTAGAGTAACTTTAACCACCTGAGAAATGCAATAATCACCCCTGAAATGCACAGCCTGGAGTGTTTTATTGCCATTATAAACTGCAATTTATACATTAAAATAAGGAAAACAGTCAGACCCATCCATTTATGAGCTATAATAAATATGGTTATGACATCACTGACAACCAGTCACAAACTTCCAAACACATCCAGAGCTCTAAAGCAATTTCACGATTACCTTTTAAATCTGTTTTCTATCAGCACATGTGTATTTCTTGGGTGTGCACATAGCCACAGGCCTGACTCAGCAGCCCTGTCTTCATGGATGAAAAGGTCTCCTGCATTGGACAAGCTCTTGGTCTGACTTTGTCTTTCATACCCCTTGCACCCGTCCAGCACCCTGCTCCATTTACATCCTCCATATTCCCCACGGCCTCCACGGACGAAAAACAAACCAGAAAAATCTGACGGTTAGAGAATCATTCTTAGTTTTCTTTTTGTGACTCTCAAAGCGCTACCTTGACAGCATTTGGGAAAGATGGTGCTATTGGGGAAACCTCTAAAACGACCATTACAACTCTCATGAAGTCCCTCTTTTTGAGGTACAAGGGTTTCTCAACTATTTACACTCAAGTGGCTGCATCCCAGAAGAGTTTTCCTCTGCATGCAGCCTTGAATCCAGCTGCTCAATCACTTTTGTTAGATTTCTCCTTCAAACACAGTCCCAACTTTTGTTCTTTCCACTGTTGCAAGTTTCTTGGGGGAGGAGAGTTTCTAAAAAGGATAAATTGTACCTCAGGGAACAGCTCTTCTCTAAGAACAAGCTAACAGGATAAGCCTATAATAGAAATATAAATCAACCACAGACCTTTTGGTTTTTTTTTTTTTTTCTTTTGGAGAGTGTTTTTCTTTCAGAACCAGCAGTGCAACAATTTCCTTCTCTACTGCTCAGCTCCCTTCCTGATGGAACCTCTCCTGATCCCTCTGCCTTCCAGCTGCCAACGCATGTGTCACATGCACTGTGCCTTCACCGGGATCAAAGACCTTTGACTTCATCCTCAGACTCTGATAACCTGGAGCAAAGCTGGAGGAGATGAGCCATGGTAGCAGTTCCACGGGCATGATCCAGCATCAGCTGCCAAACACGAGGGCCCCCTACATGGAGGACAACAGCTGAAGACAGTCAGATCAGAGGGAACTCGCTGTGCTCAAGCCAAGAGGAGCTGGGAGTCACAGGGCAAGGAGCTGCCATCAGCTGGTGTCGTGCTGTGTGAGACGGGCTGGAGCAATGCACCAGGATGACCTGCCTGATTCATGAACACAAGTAAAGACTAAACACCCAGTGAGGGGAGGAAGGGGCACACGTTGTGCTGGAGAAGACACAGCCTTTGATAGGTTTAATTAAACACAAAGTCTTGTGAGACTTAGTGGTACTGAC
This sequence comes from Myiotriccus ornatus, assembly GCA_036023395.1. Lineage (NCBI taxonomy): Eukaryota > Metazoa > Chordata > Aves > Passeriformes > Tyrannidae > Myiotriccus > Myiotriccus ornatus. The sequence goes on from JAYRBT010000181.1 coordinate 3,019,494, forward strand.
ACTGTTATTTCACATTTTATCCCTCCCACTCAAAGCATCTCATTCCCCTTCTGTTTCTCTCTTCATGGTGGTCACTTCTTGTCTCCTCAAATTTTCCCCTAAACCAGCCCAAAATTCTTGAAAAATTATTCCTGATCTTTACTCTGCTCACAAGGAAATCATCTCACCCTGGGACTGATCTTCAAATCCTCCACCCTCCCTTGCCAAGCATCAGTCTCAGACTTTGGTAGAAACTTCTAACAATAAAGTAGAAGCAAAGGAACACTGGTCAGGCAGTGACTTAAATAAGACATTTCAAGTACCTTGTGGCCAGCAAAGGTAAGAGACACCAGTGGTAGTAGGTTATGGGAGAACAGTGGTCAGATAAGATAAAGCTTTTTCACAAGCCTTCACAGAAATTTCCTCTGAAGACACACTGGCTACTTGCACACAGAAGGATCTTGGGAGCCAGTAAAACTCAAGATATTTGTCTTTTCAATGCCCCTCTGAATTAGATGAAAAGAGTACTATTTTCACCACTTTGAGGAAATAAAAACTGGAAAACAAAGATATTCTGTGATTCTGTTTTTCATGGTCATAGAAACCATGGAAAACTGGCAACTATGGCAAAAAAAATTCAGGCAACTTATTCCATACTGCCTATGGAATGCTGCTTAACACCTGAAATGCAAGAACCAAGAGTTTCACCTTGGACTGGAGACTAAGAAGAAAAGCACAGAGCTCTAAAGTGTAACAACTCAGTATTTTAAAATGAGCCAGTAGTCCAGATCTAACGAGCTTCACGTTTACAATTTATTACATTATTCTAACAACTAGAAAGGAAGCAAAAGAAAGTATAACAGATGAAGTCAGCTACCTGCTTAAGAAGAATCCTTTACAACCAAGCAGAGATGGTAGAAAAGGTTATTTGTCTTCAGCACTGAAGCATCACCTCTTCCATTCATCCAGGTCCACCCAAATATCTTAACCAAAACTGATGATAGGATTTTTGTCTCTGTGACTTCAGCTGCCCACTAAGGGTGACAGGACATGGCCTCTCCTGTCAAGATTTTCAACTATGCATTACCTTGAGCCTCACTGGCAGATGTGCATTTAATTCCACTCATGTTTTGCTTTCCTTTCATGAAGACCCCATCCATTTCTTCACCTGTTTCTCCTTCTTTCAGCTGCAATACCCACCGCAGCTCATACACATTCCTTCTCCAGCACCATCCTGCGCTGCACTGGGTCAGGGATATCCCACGAAAGCCCAAGGAAGCCTGCAGAGTTTGGCCACAAGTGCAGTGGCAGTTTTGTAAGGAAAATTATCTTCTTGACCACAGAAGAGACCTGGGGCAGGTCAATCAGGTGGGTCACAATGAATTGATGACCGGCACGGGAAGATCGCACCTTCAACAGAAGATGCTGATGTCTTCAAACTTCTCCCCAGCACTGGCTTTCATCAGCTGTGTAGAAGTAGGTGAGGCACTAAGGAAGCTTTTGCTTTCATTTTGAGTGTGTGTTCATATTTGAAAGGGTTTATTCTGAAAAACTGCTGTGTATTTGGTTGACATGGTGCTGTTGGGGGAGAGGAGAGAGAAGCAATTAGTTAAAAGTAATCAACACTGGTGGTTAGTAAAATACTGCTGGGAAGACACTGAGAGGAAAGGAGAATGGAAATGGATTCTCATTTAAAATAAAGCTTTTTCCAGCCTTCATCTTGTATCAAAACAAGAATAAAATGCCTTGTTTTCAAATTTAAGCAAGTTAATATCTCTCTTTTTGTTCGTATCTGAGGAAAGGCAAATAGGAGACCAGGCAGAGGAAACTCTGCTCTGAATTCATACTTAAATACCCATGGACAGACATCCACACTCAATGCTTCTCAACCTTATGTGTGCAGACTTAGTGTTCCTAGTGAAAGGAGTCACTTTGATAGTCTAAATTTTAAGAAAATTTGTAATAGAAATTAGAAATGTTGAGAGGGATTATAAGAATAGGTGTGTGCATGTGTCTATCAAATATATATATATATATATGTTCTTCCAGGAAAATAAAATTCTATAAACCAGAAATTTACCTAATTTCATGGACTTCTCAGCATCAGCACATATAAATTTTTCACTGGTACAGGATAATTTTTCTCCCTTTCATCAGAAAATAATTTCTTACTTGGAAAAATAACTCCTTAGTTCTCCTTATTAATATCTTTAATAATTTAAAATGTTTATCAGTTTTCTGTATCCTAGATATCTAATTATTTGCAGACTTTCACTTACACATTGCTAATGGGACAAACATCTTGCCTCATTTGTCTTCTATTTGGGAGAAGTATTAGGTTACAGCAAATGCAGTGTGTGATCTAAAATTCAGAATATTCGACCATTTCACAATAACCAACTGATAAGCAGGGATCCATCTCTCTCCAAACACTGAGGACACTTTTCCTGTCAATATTTGATATGTTATTTGCTATCTCAACCAAATGTTCCATCACTGTAGTGCTCTTGTTCTTTGATTAGATGATCTGAGCTATAGAAGCAGGTGGCTACTCTGAATAATTTGCTTTGGCTTTGTTTTACTCTCAGGGATAGTGGAAATACTTTAGTTAGTGGGAATGAAAGGCCACGAGAGGGTGGAAATCAGATCAGCAGAATGATAAGGATTTTAAGCCTTTTCCTGGGCACAGGAGCAAGGACTGTGTATGTCTTAATACTTGGAGCAACAGGTTACTATGACTGGCCTTTATCTTAATGACCAGGGCAATAAAAGAGTGAAAGCCAAATGTATTTTTAACACTGAATTCAGGCTTTTCTTTTTAAGACCTCGAGTGAAAATCAATCTGTACAACTGCAAACCAAGCCTTAACCCTGCAAAGACATATTTATATGTTTAGCTGTACATCCTAGCTGAGCAGCACCATTTTCATCAATAGAATTCATCATGGGACTACTTAGGGACGTTAACACTAATTAAACACAAGCATAAAACTCTTCGCAGGATTGAGACCTAAACGACTTCAATTTCCACTAAAAATTATTTTCATCTCGTAATTAAAGCAAATTTTTGCTACTGGCATAGTATCTGATCTCCACTTAAATGTATGGAGATAAAACACTGTTAGCACAAGTGGCTTTCAGAAAGGCAATAAGAGCAGTGAAAATATCTACAGTTCAATTTCTGGGTAAAATTTGCTTTCTGAGTTCTCATTTTTAGTTCTCCACCTTTCTTCATTTTTACGATGACTTCACTACTAACCCTATATGTAGTCTGACTCTCTTATTTGCTTTACATCTTATGGCCTGCTTGAAACATTTCCAAAACTATAATATTAATTTCTGTGCTGCTAAGGTACCACTTGGACCTGTCTTCTTGCTGTTTTTTGGAGGGGTTTCAGTACACTGCATATTTTCCCAGTTCTTAGTTTCTCCTCCAGGACTCTGCCCAAAATGGGGTCTATCACTCCTCACTAACTCCTGGTGGGTTCGGACCACACTCAAGTGCTTCAGAGAGCCCACTCAATCCACCTGATCCCCACAGTCAGGTGGGCTCAGCTTTACAGCATCCACTAAAGACACGTGCACATTAAATCCTACCCACTACACAAAAATTGAATGCTCCAGGCATTGTAAATTCTCTTTCCCTAACTACACATTACCTTGCATGCCACAAACTACTAATAATTAACCTCTCTACAAAGTGGGACAATGTTTTTATTTACTGGAGCATCTCTATCAGATATATTGTGTTCAAGGCCAGGTTGGACGGGGCATGGAGCAACCTGGTCTAGTGGAAGGTGTCTCTGCCCAGGACAGGAGATTGGAACAAGGTGATCTTTAAAGCCCCTTCCAACCCATATTATTCTGTGATTCTATGATTTTAACACAGGCAAACCCAGAGCCTGTTTTGGAAGGCTCACAGTATTTAGGCCATGACCCACAAATGCTGAAAACCCAAATAATAATAATAACAGTAAAAAAAAGATAAAAGTCATCAATATTACAGACCCACCATGGTGTTCCTGTGGAGCCTTCATTAAAGAAAAAGATATCCATGAGGATGTTAATGAGCACAGGCACTGTGCCTTTTGTGAGGTCAAATTCATGTTCCTCCCAAGTTTGAAAAGTGAATATTGGACTCATGATCAACATTTTGTGGTTTAAAATCCAAGAAACACTTAGCCAGTTATTTCCCCAGCACTGACAACCACAGCAGAGAAAGACATCTTAGGACTGAGGCAGTTATACCATTAACAGCATTAATGTGGTTTTGGGGTGGGGTTTTTTGGGTGGACAGGGGAAAACTAGCAATCCTGTTCCTAAAAACATATTGTAGGGTTCAATAGCAAAGCCTATCTGATGTTATAGCATGTTTTAAATCATCAGTATAAATAAATACATTATTAATTCTTTTTTTTTCCCTCAGAAGAAATGCACTTTCAACTTCTCATAGGCCTCTTCCACCTACTTTTCTAAAATGAGATCAGCAAGCCAAGGCAAAAAAACTTAGTATGCCTGCTCAGACCCAAGACAAAATATTATTATTTATATGGCCCAAATGGCGAGGAAGGTCATTCCACCCCTCTGCTCTGCTCTGGTCAGATCCCACCTGCAGTGCTGCATCCAGCTCTGAGATCCCAGCACAGCAAGGACGTGGAGCTGCTGGAGAGAGTCCAGAGGAGGCACCGAGATGATCAGAGGGATGGAGCAGCTCTGCTGGGAGGAAAGGCTGGGAGAGATTGGGTTGTTCAGCCTGGAGAAGAGAAGGTTTTGGGGTGATCTAATTGTGGCCCTCCAGGACCTGAAGGGAGCTACAAGACGGAGAGAGACTATTGACAAGGGCCTGGAGGGACATGGCAAGGGTGAACAGCTCCCAGCTGCCAGAGAGGAGGTTTAGATCAGATATTAGGAAAAAAACTCTTCCCTGTGAGGGTGGTGAAGCCCTGGCACAGGTTGCCCAGAGAAGCTGTGGCTGCCCCATCCCTGGAAGTATCCAAGGTCAGGTTGGGCAGGTTTTGAAGCAACTGGGTCTAGTGGAAGTTGTCCCTGCCCCAGGGCACGGGGTGGAACAAGATGATCTTTAAGGTCCCTTCAAACCACGACCACTCTGACTCTATCAAGTCCAACCACAGGCATGGCCGTGGGTGTCACAGGGAGCTTGTGATCTGGAGTGAGGCTGGGGAGCCCAGAAGAGCAGGACTGTCTGAGTGGACAACGTGGGCTGCAGCTTTGGTGCCATCACAGCCCCGCCACCATCGGGCTCAGCACAGAGACAACGAGGAGCTGAGCACGAGCTATTTCTGCGCCCTGATTTGATTGTTGCTATTTGTAGTACTGGAGCCTTATTTTGAGTATTTTGAGCTCTATTTTTAGGTTTTTGAACAATCTTGTGACTCTACCGTACATGTAATCCGGGAATATCAGGAAATATAACATTAACAAAAATATCCCTCCAAAGAGGGTTTTTTTAGACTGCTTTCTGAAGCTGGATGGAGGCAACCACAGAACTCCACCTCCCATGCCATTCCACAGCACAACCCCCTATCTCTGAAGCCTTGAGACAGCCCTAAAATTATGAGATTTGCTCAAAAATACCTTTTTTTTTTTTAATCAAAAGTAATTGAGAGAGTGGGAATGTTTGCCTGTTCTTTGTTATGAATGTGCCTCATATATTTCTTTAAATCTGTCCATATGGGCAATCCACCAGGAGAAATAATTTTTTATATTTCAAAAATGAAAAAAAAAAAAAAAGCTGAAAATTTCAAGCAAGGGAGGTTTGAAGAGGAGGAGCATCACTGTTCTTACTGGAGTTAACAACTTCATCTTTTTAGTGGGAATGCCTGTAAAGAAGGGAAGTTCAGTGAGAACTTCCTTTGGCCTAGAAAGAAGAAAAGGAATGGTGTCTGGATTTTAACTTTCTAAGGCATATAATCACAAATGAAATTTCAGCAATAATAAATGTTATAGCACAACACTCATTTACTTTTCTGTGTGACTAATACTCCTCTATCAGTTGAGGTCCACTTGGACTTGACAGTCTGACTATGGCATCAGACTGTAGTACCTGTTTTGAAATCCCAAAATGGAAATTGTTTTCCAAAAAACTCATGTGGCAGCAGGAGACTCCGAACAGCATTTTCACAGTAACACCCAGTAACACATCTGAGGACAACTAAACTTACTGGGCCCTCCTCTATGTTTACAGCGTGTTTCCAATAATTTTTAAGAGCCCAGCAAGTAAGCAGCAGGTGTGGGTGATTTATTGAAAATTTATTCCTTTAAATCTTAGAGTTAAGGGCCATATTTTATGTTGTTGATATTCCATGTGTGATGCATATATTAGTAGAAAAAAATTACCAATACTAAAGGTGTAAAAATAAAATGCAATCACTGACAAAATAAAAGCAAATATGGAAGTATTTCTGGTAACTGTAAACTGTTTCTTTTCTCTAAAGATGCCCAAAACTTTTTAAAATATGTCAACTGAGTCACTCAAAAGTTGTTCTGCTCCTGGACAGCACAACATGTCTTTGGTATCTTATAACACCCTCATAATGTTCATTTGAGTTGGAAAGGACCTAAAACTTTGTCATTCCAACCCCCCTGCCATGGGCAGGGACACCTTCCACTAGACCAGGTTGCTCAAAAGCCACATCCAACCTGGCCTTGAACGTTCCCAGCTGTGCTGATTACACCACACAGCTTGGTGTCACCAGCAAACTTGCTGGGAGTGCACTCAGTCCCACTCTACATGCTGCCTAAGGTGTTCAAGTGTGCCAGTCCCAGTACTGGACCCTGAGGAATGTCACTGCCCACTGGTCTCCACGAGGACACTGAGTTGTTGACCACAACTCTCTGGGTGGGATCATCAAGCCAACTCCTCATCCACTGAGTGGTCCATCCACCAAATCCAGGTCTCTCCAGTTTAGAGACGAGGATGTCACCCCGTACAGTGTCAAATGCTTTGCAATAGTCCAGATAGATGATGTGAGCCACTCTTTCCTTGTCCACCAACACCGTAACCACAGTCGTGTTGGCTGTCACCGATCACCTCCTCTTTTCCACGTGCCTTAGCAGAGTTTCTGGGAGGAATTGCTCCCTCACCTTACTGGGCACAGAGATGAGTGTCTTCCTTTTTTCCCTTTTGAAAAATGGGGATTATGTTTCACCTTTGCAGTCAGTGGGATCTTCACCGGACTGCCACGGCTCAAAGACGACGCACATGGGATTAACAACTTCATCCACCAGTTCCCTCAGGACATACGTAGATGCATCTCGTCAGGTCCCGTGACCAGCGCAGCTTCAAGTTCCTGAGATAATCTCAAACCTGATCTTCTGCAGTGAGTGGTTCTTCATTCTCCCAGTCCCTGCCTTCGCCTTCTGCATCTTGGGTCGTGTGGCTCAAGCACATCCCAAAGACTGAGGCAAAAAAATCCTTAAGCAGCTCAGCCTTCTCCATATCCTGAGTAACCAGGTTTCCCATTTCCTTATGGAGAGGGCCCACATTTCCTCTAGCTGTCTTTTTATCTCTCTCTCTCTTAAGATATTGGGAAAACAACAAATGAAAAAAAAATTAAAAAAAAAAAGAGAAATGCCAACCCGCAAATCCTTGCAGGTGCCTACAAATCCTTGCAGGTGCCTACATTCACCTTGGCACATGTTGCAGATCAGCTCTGACACACACAGCTCATTCCTGGGTCCCCACCTGCTCATGTATCACAGTCCATGTGCTCCGGTGGCAGCACATTTGGTGGCAACACAAGACACCATAAGGTGAAAACTTCATTCCCTGCTTTTGCTCATGTCCAGGAACCCCTCTCTTGGTCTGAACATCTCAGCCAAGATGCCATTGTGCAGTGAAGTGAAGCTGTTATAAAATATATTTATATGCTTGTAAAATAAAAGTAAAATGATAGCAAGGCTGAGGAATAAGCTGCTTTACCAAATAAAGCCAGCCAGCGTTCACCAAACACTGAGGTACTGGCAATAGATTTGGCAATAACACAGAACTTTACGGAAGTAGGAGTTGGTCACCCTTGATTTCTCAGGGTTGTTTTGGCAAAACAAAGATCAAACAAGAAGCAGAAGATATGTACATGCCATACACTGCTAAAGTTTTCTAAATTCTTAGAGGAGTCTTCCCACCTGTGAGTCTCCACAATTTTTCAGCACATTAGCAGTCCATCCAAAATTAGTTAAAATATCTTAAAAATCTATAGCACAACACTGTCTCACATAATGGCTTCAAAATAAAATATCCTTTTTAAACTAAACAAATATATTTTCCTTTTTTTTTTTTTTTACCCTTTCTTAGTCATGATAGAAACATGATGACTTAAACAGAAAGCTGAGAAGAGCAACAGTATTATGTTTGCAAAGGAAGTTATTTTTGGAAGATATTTTTCACTTAGGGAAGGAAAAAAAAGTCCAACTGAAGTAAACAATTTAGTTCATAATCATCAATACAGGGACACTTTGCATAGACATTTCCTTTCATAGGTCACTACATTCATTAGATTAGAATTAGTTAGAAGATTGAAAATAGTAAATGACAAAAACTGCTGGAAGTAGTAGCCCATGAAGAAAAACATAGCTAGCTGAGGTGAAAATTAAATATGCTGAACCTACTCCTACCTGTCCTATAATTCAAGATCCAGTTTGCACATGCACAGTTTTGTTATGCTATAACAAAGCCTAAGGTTTATTAAAAATCTCAGCTGTGAGGAATTGATTTAGGTTGTGGAATCCCTTAAAAAAAAAAAAGGACAAAAAAGAAATACTAGTTAGGTCACAGTTTTATTGTTTTCTGGGTTTTTCTTAATCATCTTCTGCATAGCTTTAACATTTGCTAATACAGTGTAATGCATCAATACACTATAGCAAATTTTCTCTGCTTTAAATATCACCCTCATTCATACTGTGATTCAATTTAAAGAATCATTCAAAGATAAATCTAAATAAATAACAAGCTGGCTTTCAGGCAAACAAATGAATTTGCATTGTTTTATATTCATCATAAATATTTCACTTAATTACTGAGGTACTATGTTCAGAAATACAAAACAACATTATAAATTTATTAGCACTGTCCCTGCTGATTTTACAGAAGTTCTGTGGAATGCAAGAGCCAAAAGTAGAAACAGGCTCAAGAGCATAACCAAAAGAGAAGAGTCTGCATTCAAATGCTAAACTGGATTGACACCCTCTGCCTCGCTCTGTATATTTACCCCAACCAAAGCTTCCTGTCTCGAATCAGGTGTTATCCTATTTATTCTCAAAACCCAAGGTCAACAAAAACCCTTTTCCTTCTGTTGACTTTCCAAAGCTAAACATCTGAACCAGGCTGGTTCAAGCATTATCTTGAAAACTACCAGAGGAGTTATTTTTCCCCTCACTCTAAGATGGTGAAAACGTAAAAGGATGTAACAGCGTTTTTCAAAGGTTTGACGAGGTCAGTTATGTGGAGGAAAAAAAAAAAAAAAAGTAAGAACTGCTCCTAAAACATAAAAGGTACAGCACATACCATTTATCCTCAAAATTATTTAAGTTCTTTTAATGGCTCTAAAGGCTACAAAAGATGGTTTTAAAATGTAAATATGTGGGTCTTTTAGAAGAAGTTATCTTTCTTTGTAAACCACAGTATCACTGATGATTTGTAATTTTCAGAAAATCTTAATCCCACAGGAAACATATAAGAGTTCCTCTTTATTTTTAACCTAATGCTGGATCTAATATGGAATGCAGTTTTTATTATTAGAGAAAAAGATATTATTTTTATTTGCTTTATAATAAATTAAGATAAAATCTGAAAGAGTGCAAACATGAAACCATTTTAAAAACAGATTATTCTTTCTCCTTTACCTTTGAAACAACTTCAGATGTAAATAAAATTGTGGTTATCACATTTCCCTAGGGATTAAGTACTCTTACTGTTCAAATGTCATTAATTACCCTTAATGCTGTTATGAACTATTTGGAGATTATCATTATTAAACTGTTAGAGTATTTCTTAATTCCTCACCAGAAAGCCACAGAGTAACTCGCTGAGCCTGTTCTCCCCCCTCTTTTGTTGAAATAACAATAGCCTAAAGGAATTGTGACTGAAAAGTCAAGAAACAACAATAAAACATATTTTGTGGAACTAAATGAGCAGTAAAGAGAAGAGTTTGGGTTTTATATTCTGTTTCATAAGCAGAGTATCTGGGACTGATGCAAAAGAACAGAGAGGCAGCTATTGTGGAGAGTGACTCAATTTTAAACCACCTAACACAGACTAAAACAAAGCAAACAAACAAACGACAAAAAAAAAGACACACACACACAAAAAAAAAACCAAACCCACACCTTAAAAAGAAGTTGCATGGTCCAAGCCTGCAGAATGAGTGACTGATAAGACCCACACCGCCATCCGAAACTTAAAACTGTAGGGTCCCAAGGATGTTTTACTGCTGTAAAAAATTAGAGCAGAATATGAATTCTGGATAGACTGGGTTTGGTATCAAAACATTTCACACTCAGAAATTCAAAATATAAGCATTTTTGTCATAGCCTTAAATCTTCTTTTTGCAAAACACTAAACCAGTGAGGATTTTAGCGCAGTTGTTGTTTAAACTGTGTCACTTGGCTCTGTCTCTGAACAACCGTTGGGCTGGGAGGACGAGTTTGCTCCACCACAGGGGCCACGTGGTCCTACTACCATTCAGATCCTCATCTCTTCCAAGACAAATCACAGTGCTTGGATTCATATTTTCAAGTCTTTATTTTACTTTTCTATTAGTATTTTTCATTCAAACACACGCCAGAGCTTTTACAGTTGTGTTTTTAAAAACCAAAGTAATAAACCCAGCTAAGGGTAAATTTCATCCAACAAGGAAAAAAAAAAAAAAAAGGCTGAACTGAAACTTTTTAATGACTACCTGGGAAAGATGAGAGCTGACAAATCTAAAGTATTTACTCACTTCTGGTGCTGGAAAACGAGCTTGAAGGCACCCATTAAAACACACACTCCCTGACTTTGTGGTTGTATGTTAGATGAGCTGCTCTGGGGATTCCTGAGTGTAATTTGTTTAAGTAAAGGACTAAGGGGGATTCTCCAAGAAGACAAGCAGGACCTCAGGGGTCCTGCTTTCCTAGCTCCTCTTACCTGCTCTGGAGGAGATCCCAATCCATGCCTGGAGCACTGTGAGCCAAATTTGGTGTTTCAATAGGACAGGAGAGCAGGCAGGTGGTGCTGCCAGTCACCAGCTCCGTGTTACCCCCGAATCATCCAGAAGGGTTATTCTCTGGGAGCATCTGTGGTAACAGGGAGGGAGAAGAACACCAGAAAGGGGTCTTCAGAAAAGCTGTGCTGTGTTTAGAGATGGGGAAAGAGACTCAGAAGGGCCACAGAGTAACTCTACTGAGATGGTGTGGCCTGGGATGGCAACAAGCTTTTCTCTACCCCTTTTCCAGATCAGATCTGCATATTGCAGAGGTCATGGCTCCTGACAGAGCTCTGCTGAAAGGTAGCAAAATGCTCTGGATCTGTTATGAGTTATTCCAGTGAGGAATGTCTGGCTTTTTATGGTTGTTTTAATTGGTGACAGTACTCACTGCTTAACGTACTCAATCTGGCACTGATGTTCTCCCATGTCCTGCTCCATCCTGAGTGCTCATCCTGTCTCACAGCTGCTTTCTCATCCTCAGCAGAAGCTGCTGCCTTGTTACTGTCCTTGCTCAGGCGTTATCTGGTCTGGTCTGTGTAACTCCAACCCGGGGCTGGCATTTTTCACTGGAGATTAATACTGAGGCTGCCTGCCCAGAGAGCATGGGAAGCCTATAAATGCAACAAGCTTTAAAGTAAAACTGAACTCAAAACCCCTTTTATTATTGTCTTCAGACCAGTAACTAACAGTTCAGCCTTTTCTTCTAAGCATCTCAGAGAATTTTACTACCAGTAGCAGTCTGCAATTTGTAGTACTTATAGGAGAAGGCAATTATCATCATGCTTTACAAATGAGATGTGGTGACTTAAGTGTCTTGCCAAAGGGCAAATGGAGCTAACAGCAGTAACAGAGTCACTATCTCTTACCCCTGACTTAAAGACAACTCCTCCAGTCTGCTGAGCAATGGAAGTCTTGGTAGGCTTCAGATTCAGTGTTGGCTCATGTCATTGTTGATAAGGCATGTAAAATAAAGTCTACATGATTGGTCTTCTTCTCCCACTTTCCTAGAGAGTCAGGAGCTACGATCATTGGCACTCACCAGAGGAGTTGCCTTACCCCTCTCCATACTGTGAATGGAACTGTGGGCTAGTTAAGATGAGCAATCTCTTCCATTTAAATTCAAAAAAGAGCAAGGAGGGTCAGTTCAACAGCTCCTCTTTCCAGTTTCCTTTATCACCCACCCCTCACAGAAACTTCCTCCTCCTTGCTTTGCTCCCACATTGCACCACATCCTTGCTCCACTCCCAGCCCTTTCCCACAGGCAGCACAGTTATTCAGCCATCCTTGCACACTGCATGGAAGAATTCTTTTTTTCTTTTCCAGATCAAACACACAAAAAGACATGACAGGCCAAGAGACACTACCTGGGGGAGGAGATAACAGGCTGCCATTCATCCAAACAGTAGCACCAAGAGGTGGCAGTTGCTGGAAAATTGGTGGGAGGCTGAAGCTGGGAACCACCATGTCTCCCAGTTTACATCCTCCAAGCCTCCGTGGCTCACAGCCCTCATTCCTTTGCTTTACACTGCTCAAAACCAGCCCACGTGTCATGCTTTGCCAGAGCTTGGGAGGCAACAAACCCCCAGCACAGGTCACGGAGGAAGGACTTTCCTTTCATCCTCGGAGCCAGCCTTTGGCAAAAGGGAATAATCACAGGACAGTAGTGACTCACTGTTTCTGTCAGTGGAAAGAATCTCTGCTGCCCAGTGCTCCTCTTGTCCCACCTGGCATCACCACCAAAACCACCACACCAACAGACAAGGAGGTTATGCAAGGCAGCGAGGTCGGAATATTAACTTACAAAAGGCAGGAAAGGTGGGAAAGGGCTGCCAGCTTGACTGCATCAGCTTCCCTGGCCTGCTAGGAAAAATAGGTCAAGGTTTTCCAAGGTGACCAACAATTTTGGATGTCCAGCTTCATGCGTGTTGTTAAAAAAAATAAAAAATAAAAAATAATAGTTTTGGAAGAACCACTAAGTGTCTATCACTGGGGAGGGAGGGGACAGAAACAAAAGGAAGCCAGACAGCTGGTCTGTCAAGGTCCTTGAAGTTGAGCACCCCAGAAAAAAAAAAAAAAAAAAATTACCTTGAGCCATAAGGTCCTGGGGAAAAAAAAAAATAAAATAGTTAACCACTGTGCAAAAAACCACCAGAGGAAACCCCGTGGGTAAATAACTAGTGGGGGCTCACAAGAGCACGGCTCAGGATGCATGTGTGTTTCTACTGCGGGAGAGAGAACAATTGAATTACGAGGAGCTCTTAAGCGAGTAAAGTAAACATCTTTTGGCAATTTAGTGCTGCACTTTGAAGCCTGGCGGTGTCATACAAATGGCGAAATAGCACGGACACCCTTCTGCCGGCTAGTTTGTTTAACATGGTGAGTCGGGAGTTTTTCTGGAGCGCAGCACTCTTTTTATGAGCTCACGAGCTGGAGGAGGGAAAGTGTGGAAGGAGCAGGAGATGGGGTGTTTAGGCAGGGCTGGAGCTGCCCGGAGCCTGCGGGAAGCAGAACGGCCGGGAAGGGGCTGCGGGAGCCCCGCAGCATCCGGGGGGCTCCGCTGTGGGAACCCACCCCGAGCATCCCCCACCGCGGGAAGAGAGGGCGGGGAGAGAGCTATGGGGTGAGGCGACGGGGATAATCACACGAGCGGGGTTAATTGCTATAAATATCAAGAATCAAATCAATATGTCAAGATGTGTGTTCCACTTTTCACATGTATGCGGCACGTAAATGAGAAACGGGGAGGGAGGGAGGAAGAGCTAGGAAGAAAAAGGAGAGACTACTAAAGAAATAAGCCCCCCTGTACAGACAGCCTGACGCCAGATGGCTTCTTCTAATAAATATTCAACCTTAACTCAGTTCCCATGTAACTTTGTTGTAAAGCTGCCAGCACACCCACACAGATCTGGGCCAGCAAAATGATTACAGTAGTACAAACAAAATAGTGCAATAGAGGAAACAGGCAGACAGGGTCCTGTATACAGAAAGACAGAGCTGTAAAGATGTGAGTTGATGAACCTTTAGCTTTAATACTGAGAAACTTAAAATAATGGCTTGGGCAGAGGGGAGAAAAAAACCTTGGTGGGGGGGTGAAACATGCCAACTTATTTTTTCTTTGCTGTTGCTTTTATTGTTGGGAATACAGAGAACATCCTTCTGCTAAGATAGCAAATGAGGCACTGTAAATCAGTTGCTATTCTGCATATTTTCTGCATTCAGATGAAACTCAGATACCTTCCCTGAAATCATAGCCCAGCTTAATTTCCGCTATCTCTTGTGCTCACATGGGACATAAGTTAAAAAGTAAGATTTTGTGCATGACATTTGTTACATTAATTGGGAAGAGAAAGAGGAGATTTGGTATATTCCTCTTAAGAAAACACTGGCTCAGTGCTCAAAAACATGCAATTCAGTTGTGCGAGTGTTTTTGCCCCGAGCTCTTTAATTTCGAAATTGGATTATGAGATCTGAATATCAGAACACACCATGTTGGCAACCCCAAAACTATTTAAATAGGACCTTGACCAACTCACGATCTAGTGCTAAGGCTGGGGTGGGGGGGAGAAAGGCAATGAAAAAGGACATGCTTTGCAGACAGGCTTCTATTAATAATGTGAAGCAAGAAAGAGAGACATGGATTAGAAATTAAACTTTTAAAATGTTAAGGATTCATTCTATTGATTTCTTGGATCTCTCTCATGCAGAATGTCTCAAGTTTAGAGGCTGATCAAAACTTCTACCTGTAGTGAAGTTAAGGTGGTTATTTAGCAACTACCTATTAACCAACAATGGGTTAGGGAGTTAAATTATGCATTTATTTTAGTTAAGAAAGTATCAACATGAGACAAAGCTCTTCTTTCTGAAGAACACAGCCCTTTGGTGTTATAACTCACAGCATGCTCCTGGAAGGACATTACTTTGCATGATACAGAAGATTATAAATAGAATTAATAAGACAGAAATAAAAAAAACAAACAAGGGGGTGTCAGCTGAACGTCAGAAAGTATTTCCTGGTTGTGAGAGTTTCCCTCTGCAAAGCAGATCGACAAGGAGATGTAGTAGGCTGTAGAGTCAGGCTTTCACCACTTCCCTCGGGAGATTGTCACTGTGGAGGTTTTAAAAACAAAGCTGAACTCAGCACTAGTAAATATGCTGCAGGGAATAACCCTGCATTGGGCAAGATATGGACAAGATCAATTAACAGATCTCTTCTATGTCTACTTTCTATTATTTTTGACTGCTGGGGAGAAAACTTTGCTAGAGAAAAGCCCAAACCTCCCTCCACCCCCTGCCTTTTCTTTTCTAAAGAGAGCAGACTCTGTGGCATTGCAGCTCATGCCTGAAGCTCTGTTCACTACAACAGCGATGTCTCTCCCACCAGTTTTGCTCCGCTCACCCTCTATCCCCACCGTGACTGAGGAGCACTGGAAATAACTTCCTGGAGAGAAAAGAAAGGGGAAAAGATCTGATTTCTGATCTTTCCAGAGCTCTTTGTAATATTCATCTATTCTGAGCAGCATTTGACACTTCCTTCCCACCCACCCCCATTAGGAATCAGCCGTGGATCGCTTCCTTGTGCTCCTCCTTCTCCAGCCTTAAGGTGCCCATTAGGATTCTATCCTTATCCAGAGCACGACGGCATCAAACAAGGGAAGGAGTCCAATGACAGAGCCTTGGTAAGCTCCACGCCTGAAGAAATGCACACCTTTTGTTTATGTCTAGCAGGATGAAAGCCATGAGATGGAGCCGGACACAAATCTGTCAGCCCTTGGGGAAGAAAGCTGCTAACGACGCACCTCCTCAGCACCACACACCACCAGCACATCAAACAAGTCCTTCATTGACTATGCTGGCTTGAAGTTCAAGATGTCTGTGCTTACCTTAATAAACCACGCTGGAAAATCACCATATAAAGCTTGGAGGTGCTTAGAGGTCCAAGGTCACCCTTAGACTCCTCCAGCAGTAAGCTTGGTTCTGCAAACAAAACTAGATCAAAATTAGGGCCAACTTCAAAATCAATTTAAATCTTCTCCACACTCTTTCCTAAAAGATATGCCAGATGTTGAAGGGACTAGAATGAAAGCACATGGATTTCTTCCTTGTGGAGAGGCAGAGAGATGAGGCCATGGCTAAGAGCAGCATTTCCCCACGGACTTGGGTTCCACAGAGCAACCACACAGTCACACAGCACAGCCCCTCGGGATCAACACACAGGCTATGATTTTTCCATCTACTTGATCTGACAGTGTGCCAAGTTTCTATTAGTTTGGAAAAGGAAACAGGCAAAGGAACACCAGGAGAGAAAGAGTATTGAGAAAACTGAATAGTAAAGAGACATTTTAATTAACAAAGAGGCATTGGCAGAACAGAAAGGTAGGCTCTACCCTATTCTTCCATGTCATCTCCATTGCCACTCCCATTGTCCCAGCAGAGGTGCCACAGCCTCACTGGAAGGCAGGGATGGAAGCAAGCCTCAACCTTCTCTGGCTTCCCAGCTAAGCACCAGAAAAAAATCAGATAAAGGAATAAACAATGAAGGAGGTGAACTGAGGGCTGGAGGAGCAAAACGTAACAAGGAGGGAGTTCTTAAATGCCTGAAGGCACATGACACAAATAAGAGTTCCAGTGATCCAATTTTCACTGCACCTCTGGTGGAGATGAATTCTCCCCATGAAGACCTTGCCCATGGCCCATCTCCTGCCACGGAGGAGGGAGGTCATTTCTGCCCCCCCTACAGCCACAGTGGCTGGGGAAGTAGGGAGACTCTAAAGCATAGAATATCCTGAGATGGAAGGAATCCACAAGCATCACTGATGGAACCAAAGCCCTCAAGACTGCTAGCTGGAAGGAAAAGTTGCAGGATCACTATCCCAGCAAGGAACGGGCGAGGGTCAGCTTCTCAGCTCCTGTAAGCAACCTGGATGAACATTTTGCTATCATTCAACTTTTTGGCGTGCTTGGACACTCAGCACCTCGCTGGAAGCTAACAGGATTCACTAGGAGAGCATGTGGCTGGATCCCTTACATCCACATAATTCAACTGCATCACCTGGGGTTTCTTCAAGGCAGGGTACTCATCTGGCTGGAGCTGAAGCAAATTTCACTATTGCAAAAAAAAAAAATTAAAAAAAAATATAGTCAGAAGTAATAAAATTGATTCAACTTAACACTTTTTTTTTTTTTTTTACAGAATTCTGTGTTGTCTTTGGAACACAAGCAGCGACTCTGGACACAAGACCGAGCACAACACAGTGTTGATGCTCTCAGCCATTAGTTTATAAATTGAATAAGATAGATGTGTTCATTCATATGAACTAATGTAGTTTTTCTTATGAAGGTTTCATATTATACAAATCCATTAGCATATTTACAAATTAATCTTCCCTTAGGAAGAAAAAAGATCAAAGATTTACAGAAGGAAGTGCTTTATTACTTTTAAACTGCCTTTTTTTTTTTTTTTTAAAGAAAGAGAAAAAGAAATGAAGGGAAATTATGTTGAACCATAAATGTTTCTTTATGACTACTGTACAGCAGCTTTGTGGGAGATTTAAATTTACTAAAGGGCAAGGGGGACTTTAAGCCATCTATATGAGTTCAGTATTAAAAATATATATACATGACAGGTGCCCATATAAGTTCATGCAGTACAAAATATTCCATAAATGAGCTCATTTATCTGAGTAATTTTAAAAGAGCTCCTGCACAAGGGGAGATATTTAGTATGAATTATAGTCCGTTTACCTTTCATAAGTTTTTTTCATCACTTCCCATACCTCCTTTGGTGCCACTGAAAATATCTGTAGTTATCAAGCGTTATATTCAACCTTGCTATTCCCTATTCCCAGGAAAGCCCTATTGGTGAAGTGACTCCCTGTTCAAGATATGCAGTTTTTAAAGCCCTGCACACACGATTATTTCTTCTTCATAGATGCCAGATAAAAAAAGATCAGGCTGAGAAATCTTTTATCTAAGCAAATAACTTGAATGATAAAGAGTATTTCAGGTAAAGGAAAAAAAAAAAATCTCTGGGTTTGCCCTCATCATTTAGATTTGACTCAGTTGTAAAAGACTCCTTCTATTTTCAGAATGACTTTGTATTATGGTTGGAAATACAGGGTAGTAGAGCAGCAAGGAAATGAAATGAGATGCAAACCTTTAATGATTTATTAATAACCACTTTCTGAGACATTTTTAACTACTAAAGAAAAATCAGAACACTAAATACATTAAGATCTTCAAGGGCAGGGGGTGGAGGGGAGAACTATCAGAAAGTTATGAAAATAATGGAAAATTTCAAAGGGATAAAAAAACACCTGACAACCAAAGAGTGTTTTAGTTAGAGCTGCTCCTGCCTTGGGACAGCAGTTGCAACCAGATGACCTCTGAAACCCTTTCCATACATAAGCTTTGTACTTGTAAGCTGAAGTGTTTGAAGATCTTTTGCAAAATGTACCTTTTCTTTTTTTTTTTAATACTCTAGGATATATTCCAAAGAAAAACTTCAAGGCTATTACTAAGACTAAGATTAAAGCACCATTCATCAACAGAATAGCTCATTTTCTTGTGATCACTGCACTCACCCAAGTATGACTTCTTTCACTTCTTGGAGCTTCCTGAAATGTTAATATTAGTTTGGAAAGGGCCAGAATCCTTCACTGCTCCTCCTCCTCTACAATACACAGCCAACAACATTTCTCATAACAGGACAACTGTAGATTTACTCTACTCGAGTCACAGGCACAAATAAGCACATACCCAGAAGTCCCTGCCGGGCAGTAAATGGTTTTGCAGGGTCTCATAGCAGGAGAGAAAGAGAACACCAGCAAGCACACTACTGAGAAGCAGAGATTTTAATGCTGTTCAAAGAGCTGTACATTGCCCTCTTCACAGCCTGCATCACCAGTGACCAGACTTGAAGCCTACACAAGGAACCAAACTGGTCCTGTTCTCCTGCCTAAACCTCCTCTTCTGAAAATCTTCTCCCTCTCCATCCACACTCCACCCTTCTCCATGAAGGATTCACACTCTGAGCAAGTTCTGAATGAAAGATATTCTTCTTCTACTCTGGAGTTCACTTTAATGGCGAAACACCTCCACGCCCTGCTGTTTCCATTCACAAGTGCTCTCCCTGGATAAGCAGGCAACTTCATCTCCCTGTGTCTTTTCCTGAAAACAGAGAGAAGCTCTCTGGAAGGTTTCCCTGTAATAGTTTGAGGGGAAAGTCGGTGTCTTTTTTTTTTTTTACCTTCAGACATTGCATTTGGCTGTCAGAGTGCTCGCAGTCAGCAAACCAGAACTCTTCAATGTCTCAGTCTACCCACTTGGGAAATCAATAAAAGATAAGACTACCCATGTTTCAGCGCTACAAGGGTTGGTAAATGCTTCTAAAGCGCTTTGAAAACCTGGAAAGGTGCAGTGTTTTTATAATGGCCTGAATGCTTTGCAGTTCTACAGAACACTTTATTCCAAAATCTTGAGCTTGTACAAGTAACTAACCCTATAACTTCACAGTCTTATGAGATTTCTGTAAATAAACAATAACATTCAGGGTAGTGCTTAGTCCATCGTATCTTAGTTCAAAATACTGACACCAGATACTGTAATTTATGTTTTGTGTGATCTGCTGGTCCTGCTGAGCTCTACGAAATCTTTTCATTGAAAATATTATTGGCAGACCTACTCAGAAAATTAATGCTAATTAGCTTAGGGGGGGAGAGTTGTGCATTCCTTGAAATTTAGCTCAGAAAAGGAGAATGAAGGAGCAAAAAATCATGTTCTAGAGCCAGCAGGGCAGAAGTCAACATCTGAGTTTTAACTACAGAAAAAAAATTATATAAATATATGTATGTATATCAATTGAAAAACCCTTAGGCCAATGTTTTCCTAAATGAAGAGGCATTTAAGGTTAGCACCTTACACTTCCCAGTCATTCCCATCTCCAGCCATCACCACCTTGTTAAGGATACTGACTGCATCACACATGTGAGAGGAAGTTTGGCACCACA
The DNA here is from genome assembly GCA_036023395.1 of Myiotriccus ornatus. NCBI lineage: Eukaryota > Metazoa > Chordata > Aves > Passeriformes > Tyrannidae > Myiotriccus > Myiotriccus ornatus. Next base: position 3,039,681 of record JAYRBT010000181.1, read on the forward strand.
AGTTTTCCAGGTGAAAAAGTATGTCATCGAAGAAGAAGAATTACAGGTCATTAAACTGGAGTGCATGCTGTGCATGCCTCTTCAATTCAATATAGGGAATTAAGAAGTCAAATGCCTGTGGCATTAAATATGAATGATGAATGCGAGAAATAAAATAAGTAGAAGAGAAATCTATGTGTTTCATTACATGAGGTAGCTGTGCCACTGGCACCTTTTGCATGAAAAAAAATGTCTAAGATTAGAAAGCAAAGAAAACTCAGCTTGTTTTTGAGGGAATTCATAGGAAATCTCGGTGAGATTAAGAAATAAAGCATTTTCCAATTTGGTTTGCATTCTTATAATCTAAAAAGATTACAGTGTATTGTACTTTATGAACCAGAAAATGAGAAGAATAGCACACATATCTTTCTTCATAACAGGCTTCCATAAGAACGGCCAACATTTAAAGAAAGAACACAAACTCCAGAGAAAGAGCAACGTCAGAAGTGACACATTATCTCATTTTAAGGCACGAGTCTGACTCCTTCCTAGAATACGATGGATAAACAACACGAGCCACAAAGGCTCCTGTGTGTATCACAAAGCACATGGCATGGGAAACCACTTCTGTGGCTCTCTGACAGAAATGGCTTCTTTCATCTCCGATCGAGTTTCAGAGGTATTTTTATTTATTTACACATGAAGGGCTGTGAACCAAATTCACCTCATCATTTCGTACAATAAATTGAAGAATATGTCTACTCAGCAGGCTCACTAAGACCTCTAACTTGTAGAGCTGTGTCCCCCACATAGCTGGATGCTGTCTGGTCCCAAAACATCTCTCTTTTGCTCATCTAATATTAAGCAAAATTCTAGTAATTCTCTGAATCCTGTAGAACAAATGACTGTGCCTTAAAAGAATAAGAATTGAGAACAGCCAGGTGACATTTAGAGGTACTAAGAAAGAAACCAAAATTGTCGGTTGGATTTTTTTTTGAGATGCTGAAGATGCAGGAAAAGAAATTCTATGAACCAACCACTAAAGACTGAGGTAAAAAGTGAAGGAGTGATAAGGGATATTAAAAGAGAACGTACTAGTGAGAGGGTAAAATATTTTTACTTGCCTGTTTGGAGATTATGAGGTTCCAAGACAACCTGGTACCAGCCAGCTGAATACCAATGAATTCTGATCCATTCTGTGTTACTTACGAATATTTTTGGATGTATAATGAAAAGAGGAACTGTTTGAAGACTGCAAAAATGTCCATTCCAAATGAGCCAATTTTGAAACTCTTACTGAAACATAAAACACTGTTACTGATGCAATTAAATTCTCTTGATTTTTAAAGATAAAATCATGAATTATACACATGTATAAACACACACATATAAATAGCATATATGATGCATTTTGGCACATAGGGTGTTTTCTGTCCCATATAGTCTCATCTACATTTTCCTCAACTCATTTCCAGGCACAAAACACGAAACGTTTGTAAAATGTGATTTCTTTTTCACTCCACTGTTGTGTGATATATCATGATGAGAATGGCATGGATCACATCCAAGAATCAGTGTGGAAGTGAAATCAACAATTTGAACCAGACACTTACTGATCACAGATCATCTGACAAAAGGAGTAAATGATAGGGGGGTTCCTTTAAATCACTTATTACAGTCTGGCTTTGCACAGGCACCTAGAAATAGTAGAATACTGCAATTAATCCCTCAAATCTCAGGCACTGCACCTTTGTAAGGGCATTGTGTCCTTTTATGAATCCAGCATGGGTTTTGACATTTTACATGTGCTTTGTTATGGGGAGTGGGTCACTGGAGATTTACCACAGTCTTATTTCTCAAAACAGCCATAGTGGAAAAACCACGACTCTTCCAGCACCATCCACCAGATCCATAACATGGTAGTTGGAATAATTCAGGTGGCACAGGGATCTTTGAGAATTTCAATCTGAATTAATCTTTTTGAAATAAGATTTCTTTTCCCCAGTGCCACAAACTAAAAATGATGTAAGTGCAAAATCTCTGTAGTACATTAGCAATAAAAGAATAAAACAGTTAAACGAATATATTTTTCATGCTTGAGGGCTGTGTGTTTAACAGTTTTCTAACTGTTCATTCATTTATATAAAAATACTTTGGTTATTATCTACTTGAGTTGAAATTAGATATTTAATTGACTGGAGGGAATGAAATTCGCTCACTTTTAAATAAAGCAATGATTTAAAAATATTCCTGTAAAGTGATTTGTAAGACCACACCAGCACTAGTTCTTGGCACACGTCCTTGTCTGTGTATATATTTTAAAAGCATGGTTGTTTTTACAAATGTAGTACTGTGAGAGCGAACTTCTTCAGAAACATGTTTATCTTAATTAGGAAAGTCAACAGACTTCTAATGGGAAGAAACCCGTATTTTTCTCTGTGGTATCTAAAGCATCAAAGGCCTCGTTCTCATGCCAAACCAATCTTCCTTCCTGCCTGCCTTTCAAACCCAGGTGATTGCAGACAGCTGAGCAGACATTTTCCCAAAAGCTTCTATTGACCTGGCTCCAGTCCTTTCCCGTGCTCTGTCTCCTTTTCTATCCGCATGTCACTCCTCTTTCTCTTTCTGTGTATTTGTTGTATTTTTGCCTGAGGAAACCTAGGGATATTCATGGCACTGAGGCAAATAATGTGGAATTAAAAACTAAATTCTTCAGGCCTTATCCTAGCAACAGGACCATCACCATCTGTTCAGAGGACAGGACTGCCATTATCCGCTGCATTCTTTGTACGTACTCCATCACCTGTGAGGGGAAAAACATTGCCCCTTATCCTGGGGTCTTTGTGTAAAAAAACAAAGTCCTCTGCTTCTTTCTGGTACCAATACATTTCATAAATGTGAAATACAGTACTTTTAAAGGGATTAGGCAGCAATAAAATCTTTTTTAAAAAAATAAAATCTAAGGAAGAGCATCTGCATGATAAACAGCATAAGCAAATATTGTTTGATTTAAATAAACAGTTGAGATTAATTAGCAAAAGTTCATACAAATTCCTGCATCTACTACCAATATCAGCAATGCAAGCACTAGACCTCTGAATTTGGGAGAATTTTACAGCAGTGTTAGAATGGTTATTAGGGCTTTGGTTTTTCTAATTTAAATACCTAATTTAAAATCTGTGTTCCCCAATGTGCTGTGAAGGCCATTTTGGCTGCTCACTATCGTGCCTGCAGCTTAAGTCTCAAAACACAGCAACAGAAGCTGAAGAGCTGCACACCTTTTTACCTCAGGAAAATGTGAAGTTGCTCAAAGATGTAAAATACCCCACAATTTAATTTGAAGTCATTATCTTTTACTCTTAAAGAACAGTACTCCTTATTCCTCATTTATTTCTGCTCTGAACCTTTGAACAAGAGGAAAATTGAGGAAAGATGAAGAGGTAAAATCAGGGAGTTAAAAAATTCCTGGAAATCAGAGCCGCAGTCTTGACCTCATATTATGTTTTCAGTTTAAAATTATAATTTATAAAAGCTGGTTGACTGCCCGTCTCTGTTGTTTTTATGCCACTTATAAACAAAGCTGCAGTCATATTTATTTCTCAGGGCTTACAGACACATTTGTGGTATGCAGCTTGGCAACAGAGATTGGTAAAATCTGCCTGCTCCTACCAAATCTCCAAAGAGCTCATCCCAGCCCGTGCAGCCACCAGTCTGAAGGTCAGAGGTGCTGCATCCCCTGCTCCCAGGGAAAACAGCAGGGCAGGGTGGAGCCCCCTGCCAGCCTCACCAGCCTCCTCTTCCCCTCCCCAAGGGATGCAAGAAGGGATGGAAAATCGTAGCCTTAGAACTGCAAGAGAACTACTTCTTCCCGTGCCTTTCCCCAGCCCTTTTCCCTGTTCCCTTTTAGTTTGTTATCTTAATTAACTTGCTTCTGCTTTGCTGCAGGAGGGTGACAGGTAGAAGCTGCCACCCTACTCTGTGGATCATAGGACAAGGGCTGTCCTGGATGGGCATTCAACATCACACAAACACAGAGGCCTGACCCTTTTCAAGTCAAAACTCAAGTCTGTTCAGTCTTCTCACAAATGTTTACAAGGATTGGAAAGAGATCCAAGGGAACCAAGGAGAAATTACCTAGCATTAAAATAAAATTGAAAAAAACCCAAAATCTACAAATCCCCTGTTGCACTAAAGGATTTTAAGCTTTGGCCAAACAAGGGCTAACAGTTTGCCTCAGCCAAGCAGGTGCCCCAATTTAGGTGAGCACAGTGGAGTCCAAACAGAGACACGGAAATTCTTTCATCTCCAAGTGTCTGGGATGTTTTGCTCTGTGGAATAAATCATAAAGTCCTAAACTGCCATCGACTTCTCTTTAAGCTTATGTGTGAGTGGGGAGGCTTCCTTGGAAATCCAGAGGGATCCCTGAGGTCCCTCAACTCCAGCACAGAGGCTGGTGCTTTAATTTAGCCCAAGAGGATTCAGCTTGTTCTGCATCTAGGTGGCCTCAGATAGGACACCACTTTGGCCAAACATGAAATGCAATTGTGTTTTTGAAATCGCCTCTCAATGGAAAAATCTGTCTCAAATGGTATTACTTCAGTTTTGTCAACACCAACATAAAGATTTATTTTAAAAGTCTTTGAAGCATTGTTTGGATTTTGGCTTTCTTACCAAACTTCTCATCTTTGCATTCCTCCAATATTTCATAAAAGTAATAAACTGCTGTACATATTTACAAACTGAACAAAACTGATGTTGCCTTCACTGTAGAGAATACAAATACATGTATTAGTATTCACATAGTTTTGCCATCATTATGGACCAGCCTTTAACGAAAAAGGAAAGATAGAAGCATTGTATTTCATATGGAAAACTGGGAGTGTGTGTGTGGGGGGGAAGACCAGAATGTAAATGTACTGAAAGCAAAACTCAAGTTTCAGTAACAAACTTAACAGTTCTAGCAGTGCAAAAGTGCAACATACAGCCAGAATTAATGAGGCCTTCCATACTTTTCTAGTTTCAAGGAAGAAGCTGTTAGTAATTTAAGACAGATAAAATCCCTTAATTAAAATATTCTTAGATGAATGGTAGCTTCCAATTATTTTCCTGATTTGACACAATCTAGTAACAGCATAACACAACAATGTTTTACACAATACCAAGGGATTTTGTAAAGGGAAAGTACACACTGAATTGGAATTTTGAGGACAACAACAATAGAGCACTCACAGACCAGCCCATTGCTGGACCCATCATTCTCAGTTTAAATGAATACAGAAATGGACAGAGAGAAGATTGATGTTGAGGACTAACTGACTTTTAATAGGAATAAAGGCTTCAAAGGAGAATGTTAACGGGTAATAAAGGTTGCAGTGGATCACTGAACCATTGAATGGGTTGGAAGGGACCTTAAAGACCACCTAAGCCCAATCCCCTGCCACTGGCAGGGACAAGCCCTGTCCAACCTGGCCTTGAACACTTCCAGGGATGGGGCAGTCCCATCACCTTTGGGAAATCTGTGCCTGTGTGTCATTACCCTCACTAGACACAGCACATCTTTTTTCTGCAGTTCGTGCTCAGTGTTAAGAGATTCTACTCCTTTCTGAGCAATCTCCATGTGCCTCATTTCCTAATGCTAAATATCCACAAATATAATAAAGCACAGAGCTCACTCCAAAATCCACGGCAATTCAGCAAAAGGTTTGCCATCCAACTTGATATCTGAATGCAAATAGCTGTATAAACTTCCTCTCATCTCGAGTGTAATTTAACACAGCACCACAATAACTGCTGAGGGCACACCCAAGGTCATCCATAAGTGAGCTGAAGTGTCTGCAGGGCTGAGAGTTCAGCTGCTCTAGTAGCACAGGCTGGTGTGACAGGGACCTAGAGAGGCTGCTACCCAGCCAGGAGATCTCTCACTGCATAACACACTTGGGTTTAGCCACTTAAAACAAGCTGTATCTCAGTTTTACCATTAGTAGCATGGATATTAAACATTTGTCTCCATCCTGATGTATTGCCAGGAATTTCTATTTCAGAGAAACATTTTGAAAGCTATAGAGGAATAGAGATGATCACTGTGACTGTCAAGCCAAAGTGTAGCTGCTGTTGTGGTGTGCAAGCATAATGATAATGGGGAATGGTAAAGACATTTTAAAAGCTGCTCACTACTTCAGCAGGTTTGATTCAGATCCCTGAGCTGCCCAGCCAATTGCTAAGACAGGAGGCATGAAAAATAAATAAAAAGCTCTTTCTGCTCCTTCAGATAGACCTGATAGTCCTAGAGGTTAATAGAGCTTGTAACTAGTATGAGAAAGGGACAAACAAAGGTAAAACACTATTAATTAAGGAAATTGTTTCATTGAGAAGACCACAAATACAGGAGCAGCTGATGGGGCTGGGATCTTAGACAACACACTGAGAGGTTGGGAGCCATGGGCACTCACAGGAGCAGTGCCAGGGCATCGGTGCCAGAGGGAAGGTGGGGAGCCTGGAGAGGCAGGGCTCACCCCTGGAGTGGGGTTATCCAGCCACGGCCCAGCACGAACGGCTTCTGCTGCTACTGCTAATGATGAATACCATATGCTTGGCTCTTGCTATTATAAAGTAAGTTACATTACTGCTGCCTGTGAGTGAATCAACTTTTCTTTCATTAAAAATAGCTGTTTGTGCCCATTCATAGTTCCTCAGCACTAGCACGTGGGCAAAAATGTTTTAAAATTGAAATATCCTGCAACTATTGCTTTTTTCTGTCTTTCATCGTATCACCACCTTGTTCCATTCTGAGCTTTTTTCAGACACATCATCCCTTTTCCCAGAAAATAATCCTTAAACAGAGGAGAGGAAGCATTGATGTAATCATTCAGACATCGTTTTTCCCTTCAGTTACTTTGAACCTGTTCAGTTCACTGTGGTTAAAGCCATATGTGATTGGTGGCCTTGATTTGGGAAAATGCTTCTTTAGACACAGTAGAAAGAGATGTTTGCTGCAGACAGCTAATTTGGTTCAGCCTCCCATTATCTGAAGAATCAGCTGTTTTATTGAAGTCATTTTGGCCACCATTTATTAATTTATCGGTGAAAAGGAACCTCTCAGATCCACTTCTTTCCATTTATAACCTCATATCCAAACAACTGATTTTGGGATGTCACTAAAGGCAATCAAATCATAGGACATGCAATTAATTCAATTAACGTGAACCCTATGGGCCTGTTTGCTCAAATACCATAGGAATACTTCAAAGTTTCATCATTTAAAACTGATTCCTTCACAATTCTTTACTCTGTGCTGTTGTAAATTGGAAAAAGACATTGCTTATATTTTGCTTTTTCAACAAACGTCCCCTTCCACTATATAAGTATGCTGGTATATATTTAAGTATGGTAAAAGGCCATAGCTGTTGTATGGACACTGAAACAAAAAAACCAGAGCTCATTTAAGATTGCTCAACGTCTTCTACTTCTGGGATTTCACTGAGATCAGTTTTACCAAGCTACTGTCAAATAAGGCAAAGCTCCTGGGGAGCAGCACGAAGTCAGCACAGGTAGAAGAAGATTGACACAGCTGAATGCCACAAAAGACCCCTTCTTTGTACCTCTGACAAAACAAACCTGCATATTGTTTCAAAGCCTGCTATAAAAAGAAAACTGAAAAGATTAAAAACATTATTTTAAAAGACTGGCAGCAAGCCCTTAACACAGAGACAACCCTGTTTGCAGCACCTCTCCCTGTTTATGCCAAAACGATTTCCTATCCACCTGTTCATAAAAAATGATAAGAGCTAAAAGTATCCAGTTATTGTGCATTGGGGTTGCAGGGAAAACTAATACCTTGGCATGCAGCCTGTAGGAAAAAAGAACACAATATATTACTTCCTTCACACATGTAGGAACTACAGGGGATCATTTTCATACACTTGAATAGGCCACTATTAGAGATCAGCAGCTGATTGGCCAAATTAACCCCAGGTCTACCACCAAAATGATTATGATTGCATATTATAATTAACGATGACACTAAGGATATTAGGCTCAGAAGGGGTTTTGTTAGTTTGAATGAATGATGGAATTATTCCATTCAAGGGTAGATGTTCATGGCTTGCTTTGGGCTTATGCACATCCATGAAACCCTGGAGATAATCTCATGGCTGATGGTAATTCTGGAGAAATGGGAAAGGGAGCAGGGTGGGGGTCACTCTTCTGGATTTTAATCTTGTTTCTTCCCTCACGGAATGAAGTTATCTCAACACTTCTTGGGTGAACTCTAGCCTATCATTTTAGTTAAATGTATCTGAGCAGTCATTGTGAAGCCTGAATGGGAGTAACAGGTTGGCAAGCTTAATAGAGGTGTCCACACGCAGTAGGGAACATCTGCAGCAGGAATTCATGGCCAGTGTATGGGCCTGAGTAAAAGATTTAGAAGTTTTATGCATATATAACAAATCAGGAAAGGAGAGAGGCCTAAATCACCCGGCCAAATCCAAGCCCTGATCCCAAAGTTTAGGAGTTAGAGCAATTACAGATCTAAATCTTGCCGATATGAGTCACTATCTCCAAAATTAACCAGCACCTGAAGTCACACCCTTTGAATTCAAGGACTTTTGAGATTTAGCCCTAATTTTAAAACTTGGCTACAATCACTTTCTTTTTTGTCCTCCTACTCCCCTCTCCCTGAAAATAGGAACACCACTAAGAGCAGTTTTAAAACTTGGGGGCTTGGAGCTGAATTAGCAAAGTGTCTCAAACCCGGTGCTGGCTTCATGTCAGACCCAACGTCACTCCAGCAGAGAGGTGACACATTGCTGTGAGGGGTTGCAGGACCAGACTCTAGAAACGTGAAATACAACATGGTTTACTTTTAAACACAAATGAAAAGGTGGTTGAAAAGCTCCAAATTGAGAAACAATCTAGCAAGAGGCAGGACAGTGGCTAACTCGTTCCTGGACAGACTATTCAAACCAAAGTTTGGGGTTTTCTTCAAAATAAGCTGCTCCCCCTTGATCTAAAGGCAGAGACAAGTGACAAAAAGACACGGCCCCTGAGTTAGTGATTTTAATTCTCAAAGTGAATTCTCCCTTGAGAATCTGCCACATGGCACCAAAATTCTTAAACTAATGCATGTCTTTAGAATATCCAACATACCTGTGGATGGGTTGTAAAAGTAACACACAGGGTCTGTTACTGCATTTGTCAAGAGATTCGAGCATATTTTGGGGGGAAATCCAGCCAGATCCAAGATATTTTTCTTTTCCCCTCTGAACACTTAGTTGCTGTCCATGTAACTTTAGAAGAATTCCTTCTAATGCCACATAAGAGCAGATTAAAAGTCCTTTCTCCAGAGCCGGCAGATGCAAACATGAAGCCTCAGATCAGCAGTTCAAGACTGTTATTTGCCACAGAAAAATTTTGGCCTAGGAAAGAATTGGAAGGAATGACCCTTCACCTGTTACTGGAAAGCTGGTAATAGTAATAATAATAATAATCTCTCTACTTGTTATTCCATTACGACTGCAAGTCACATACGGAAAAATCAACACTGAAGTGAGAAAAGCTAACGTTGGACTGCAATAAAAACTTCATTTTCTTGTCTCTCTTTTCATATTTACTTTTACACTTAATAATCTTATGGTAGTTAATACCTCCAATTAAAATAAATTGGAGTTTTATGAGGCAAAATACAAACCCTGCTATGAATTATTTGTTCTTCATTTTTTCATTCTGGTAAGTACATTGTTTTGTATAAACATGTTATAGGTATTTATAGTTCTCTTATGTAGCCTAGAAATAAACATCATAATTACTTTACTTCACGAATTTTTCCGCTGCTAAGATCTATCCACCTATAGTTTTAAATACAGCAGCTACTTGACAGAGTATATTGATGGGCTTTAATCACTGCTGAACATTTCCTGTCTGTTTGTAGGCACTCAGAGAAACCCAAGGGGCATCATTTACAAGAGCCCAAACTGAAGAGATTTGACAGGATGTCACAGGGAATAATCCAAGAATTATGAGTGTAAAAACAGATATTGAATAGCACAAACCAGTCCAGTCCTGGCAGTTTAGCAATCCCTGTATAACCAGAAGAATCATAATGGTGCTCTCGTACCAACATGGCATAGTTAGAACAAATGATTTAGGAAATTTTTGTGGAAAGCTCAAGCATTACTAAACTCCAGCTGGAGTGTGCACACAAGTTTGAGAGAAGGGAAGAGAAGGAGCACTTCATGCCTTGGCATTTCCCCATTTCTCAAAAGATAAGGCAATCAAACCTTGAGTTTTTAAAACTAGACACACAAAAAAGGTAGAAATGCACTTTCGTTTTTTAGTTAGGAACTATTAAGAAAAAATAATCCATGTTTTCCAGTGCTTTTTTCATTTTACACAAGAGGAGAAAGCATGGTACAAGCTGGAAGAGATCCTGTTCACTGCTCCAAACCCAGGAATTGCAGATGAGCTGTTTGAATCCAGGCAATTCTTCATTGCTTTACCTGGGCACTTTCTTCCCCAGGGATTCAGAAGCAAGGAGGGGCCCAGATGACACAGGCCACTTTTGTTCTGCCTGACCCCAGAGCACACTGTTTTACACACGTAGCAGGAGCAGAAGTGGTGATTTGGCAGATGGGAACTCGTAATAGGACCAAGTATCTACGGGAAAGGATCCAAGTCGGCGAGGTGACAAGAGAGCTCAGGAGCTGGGGGTGATGGGGAGAAAGAAAACAGGAAAGAAAAAGCAGTTGACAACAGAGGAGTGCTGACTCTGAAAAAAAGAGTCAGAGGAAGAAAAAGGGGACAGGGAGAGAAAACCAAGCTGAATTATATTGATTAGGGGCTATGAACGCCACTTGAAAATAATATGAGCTGGGGACATTATTATTCTCTGTGGTCCCGAGAGCATCACCTTCCCATTTACAGAGACACGCATTCCTGGGCTGCAGACTGACAGAGAGCAGGTGAAAGGGAGAAGGTGCTGAAGGACTGGAAGGAGGAAAAGCGGCTGCAGAGATGCGTTAGAGAAACTGGATTTTGACAGGCCATTATGAGTAATTCAGCTTGGAAATGCTCTTGGCAATGTCTAGATTGAACACTCCTACCCCCACAAAAAAAGGTCCTCCTTGTGTGATTACAACTAGATTCTCAGCTCAGCAAGTTGCTAAGCCAGGGCCTTAGAGAAGGGAAATAGAGTCCTTTGGTAATGAAAAATGCCTGTGAGGAAGGAAAAGACATACGTGCATTGTGAAGAAGGAAGACCACAGCCCCTGGATTTATTATATACATAATAATTAATAATGACCCAATTTTTCCTATTCCAGATTTTCAAATTCCTTACCCACTTTAATTAAGTTCGCCCTAAAAATAGGATGCTGTAGAACAAAGAACTTTTTTACTACTTTCAAGATGCAAGCTTACTCACTAGTTAGGATTTTCCCAGCTCTCCGTGCTTTGGTACAAAGAGCTTTTATGACACGATATAAATGCGCTATCAATGGAAGACATTTATAGATAAAACTTGATAATGTAACATTTACTGATTCCATCTGTCAAGAGAGATAAAGAGAATGAGACTTTATAGCAAAACACACAGAAAACGTAACGGCAGCAACAAAAACAAGCACAGGCAGCATAGACACCACTTGTTGACCTACAATCTGCATCAGTTAAATTCTTTCCCATTGACACAGGACCTGATTTCTTCACCAGTATTGCTGTAGGATCTCCAGTTTCAATAATACAATTACATTTACTTGACAGCATTCAGAACTTACTTACATTATGTATTTTTAAACCTCCTAATTCTGTCTTCTGTACACAGTTTTAATGGTGAAGAGCAATATGGGGCTGTGTAGTTGCCTGAACACACAGCCAGTCCGATGAGATCTCCTTCTACTGAGGCACCATGAAGCCCATCAGCAGTGCTCAGCTCACAAACACAGCTCAGAAGCCTCACATTTCCCTTCTGCGTCACGAACCTGATTTAAATTCCGAGCAAAGAGCAGCCTCCCCGGTGAAGAAGAGCAATTGCTCTTTAAACAACTTTTGTAAATGCTTCCTGTGCCAACAAGGGAGCGCAGAGTTTGCTTAGGTGAAATAAAGCAGACGGACAGACCTCCCCACATCCTGCTTTGGTTCCAAGATTCAATAATGAACAGGGGTGTGCAAAGAAATTAAAGCGGTGGAAGTGCCAAAGGTATCCCTTGGAGATGTGTGCATCCTCTTGTCATGTAAAAGAGCTCTTGAATGATAAAGAAGCGGAACCCAATTACTACTGGTTTCATGCTAATCTGAACCAGCGACTAACTGTAGGCTTTGGATGGTATCGTGGTGTCCACAGTAATTAATTCACCTCTTCCTTCCCACAACACCCTAGGAAATTAATTTCCAATGCTAAAATTGATTTGGCACTGGAAGATATGAAAATGTTTGGAGTTACCTGGCAATCATTTTGAAGTCTTATCTTGCATGCAGACCAGTAGTGTCTGCACCTCACGGAGGCAGAGACACGAGCTCAGAAACACCACTGCCATGAAAACCTGCTCTGTCCCACGTGAGTCACTGGGGAATGGAGCTTATCCCAACCCATGGTCTTCCTCTGGGAGTGGTGGACACCACCAGGCAAGGAGAAGAGCGCAATGGGCCAAGTTATGGCACTGAAATGGATAAATTCTGAGTCCTGGTGTTCTAGGACACACAAAGAAAGAAATAATATCCAAATTAAAAGTGAGTAGGCTATTTCAGCCCATTATAAATGAACATGGACATCTCACTGGCTTTTGGAGGAGGCGGTGATAAGTATGAACTTAGAGGTGTCAAGTAATTATCTAGGCTCTAAGTCTGAAGAGAAGTCCACTCTGTAGAGCAACTTAAAGTCAGATTTTAAGTGATTGCGGATTAATTTTCATATGTTGGGGCACTGAAGTATTCCTAAAACCATTTTCACTGGAGCTTGAATCCCAGTTAATTAGAAGAACTTTGCATGCAAAAAATCTTAGACTGTTCAGAAATATTCTCACTAATTATCTTTTTTTCCTTATACGACCAGCATTTTTTAAATTGTGTACAGAAAGATCTGCAAGATTTTAATGCTTTTAGCCCTGTGAACTCATCCTGACAGATGATACCGGCAAACCAGGAAATGTTTGAACTTGACACAGGATTTTGGCTATGTGGGGAGACTTGAAAATGTTTAGCAAAAGTCTACCTTACTTTAAAATGTTTTTGAATATAAATAATCCTCCACAATTCTGTTGGAAATCAAATTTTTAAGTGTAAAAATAGCATGAAGTAAGGATGTTGCTGTGTACCCAGTGGTAATTTAGCAAAGTTGCATAGATTAAAAAAAACCAATAAATTACTTTTTATCCCTCCTCTTAACTCTATCTTCTCTCTCTCAGCCTTTAAAAGGTTGATATTTATCTGTGAGCTTTTAAGAGACTTTAAGGAGCAAATTACTGCTCTGGGACATCACAGCTCTGGGACACAAGGAAGCTTTGCCTCCCAAAACCCACAGCTGGTGACACTGGACCACTGCAATGGTCACACAAAAAGATTTTGGATCATCTTGATCACCTGGACAGCATTTGCTTTACCTCTCCACCAGTTGTTTCTGAAAAAAAAAAAAAAAAAAAGGCCCTTTTTTCATACAAAAAAGTTAAAGTTTTTGGGATAGGTAGGGATGTGACACAGCTACATCCTCCTGCAACACATCTGACCATTTTTTTAATTAAAAGGAGTCTTAGCCATCACTTCAAATTAAAAACTGTACTCCTGCACTAACTTAATTTTCTGAATTGAAACTTTTTTGATCAGTAGAGAAGGGGGGGGGGGAAAAGAAAAAACAACAAAAAAAAAAAAACAACACACCCCTGAGAAATGGAATTTTGCCCACAGACTGATGACTACAGATCGCATTTCTAGTGGGCTTATAACCTGCTCCAGTGAAAACATAATTTTTAATTTGCTTTTAGCGTTATTTATTTTTTTTTATTATTACACTAAGGGTTTATAATTTAACGTCAAACATAATTTCGCACGAATTACGAGGCTGCACCGCGATGCTGAAGATAAGATGTATGGGGCCGGTTGGCACGGCCTCAGACTCTGGTTTCTGAGAAAATGGATCACCAGTTGGCAGGCTGCCACCCCATACACTGCTTAGTGCAACTTCACATGGAACAAGCCATCTTTTGCGAAGGGTGATGCACAACACCCTCTGGTACAGTGCAAAGAAAAGTAGACATCTCTTAAGCACATTATATTTTTCTATATATATATCATTCAGACAGCATTTGATGTCAGCATCACATGATAATATTAAATTTGTGCTGTTCTTAAAAAAAAAAAGAAGCTATTTCTAAATGTTTACGCCTTTAAAAAAAAAAATAAGACATTTCATGAACCAATTAAAATCCTAAATTATTGGTCGTATCACTTCATAAAAATCACACCAATTTTGATTAATTGTAGTGCAGCCATTTAAGAGCTGAAAAAACATGACATTTTGCTATGATGTCATTTTCCCACTCATTCCAGTGGTAACAGTCCTTCACCACAGCTACAGAAAGAATAATATAAAAATTAAAGCGTGGAAATGATCAGAGGAAATAATTCTGACAATGAAGTAATTTCCTAGATGGGTTTTTAAGTATGACTTCTTTGTCAACTTTAAATAAAAAAATAAAAGATGCCTTGATTTTATTGAACTTGCATGGTGAATGAGTAATGTGCATATGTGAGAAGTGGTGTCACTTGACTTAAAAATCAAACCATATGCTGGAGCCCAACTAGCCCAAAACACCCCAAGAGTAAACCTGAATCAAAAATATACACAGGAATCCTGAGACAGAGCATGGTGCCCTCAGAACCAAGGATTTCTGAACATAAAACCCACAAAAGTGGGATGATGAGATCAAAAGGCAATTCCATGAAAAACAGACAATATAGCCTTTATTCAAATTTTCATTCAAAACTGTTATCAGTGCCTTAAATTTCCTATCAGAAATGTCTGCAAAATTTGAAGATTTTTTTTTTCTTCTAAATAAGGAATTTCAAAATTTTTGCTATTGGGGTTTTTTAAATAATATTTTTGAGTGTAGTTGAAAGTGAAGCCCTTGCATATGTTTGTATTTTCATAGGTGCCAAACTGATGCTAGGATCTAATCCAACTTCTTTTGAAATCAATTGGAATTTTTTACTTGACTAGAATTCAAGCATCTGTTATTAGCAATTTCAGAGACAGAGAGAAAAAAAGTCAAAAATAATCCAAAATGTGGTGTCAGAACATCAATTTTTTTTTTTTCCTGTAGCCTTCATTCCTCTAGAAATTGTGTTATTTGCAGATCCCTTCCCACGGGGATACAAAAGATGAGGAAAAGCAGCAGTGACAATATCCTCATGAAACACTTCTATACAAAAAGTGACAGCATTCCCCATCAGGTGCCTTGCTGAAATATCAATACATCACGTTCAGATACAGATGCGAAATCCTCACACGATCCTAAATTTGCAGTAGGATACAAGAACAGAACTGTGGAATGAATTTCTTTTTATGGCAATTTGCATCATCCAAAAATGCCTTTTGACCGGAAAAAAAAAACCAAACCAGAACTTCTGGAAGGGACCTTAAAAAAATCTCATCTCATTCCAACCTCCATGTTCTACTAGACAAGGTTGCTCACAGTTCCATCCAACCTGACCTTTTCCGAGATTCCAAGTCCTCAGTTCTCCCATGCAGAGAGTATAAGGGCCCTCAAATAACCCACACCCAGAATGAGATCCATCCTTTTAGACACAGAGTGGGCTTTTTTTCATTACCAACCTCCAAATTAAGGATAACTTGAATTTAAATCCACAACTCCAACATACCCGGGCAGTAACTAAATATACTTTTAGCACGCTGGAAAAAAAGAGGGAGTCCCCACCGCGAACAACACAGCTCAGAAATGTTGCAACTGTCAGGAAATGAAATTCCATGGAGGAAGAAAAAAAAAAAAAAAAGAGAAAGGAAAAGAAAATAGGAAGGGAATCACTGTGCCTGGGCAGAGCAGCGTGGAGTGAATCATCAGTACCAAACTGGTTTTGCTTTAAAACCGTGCAACAGTTTGTGTTTTTAGGACGACATTCGTTTAGCAAACAGACGTCAACAAAATTTGCTCAGGGAAGGCACACATATGTTTGGGGTAAGGATGTGACCTGTGGAGAGGGAGAGAAGCCAGGCTCACTGCAGTGCTCCAAGTGAGAATTCCCTCTGCTCCTGGCTGAGGGTCCCACCGTGGCTTCTCTTGCAGGGTTGCCCCCCAGCAAGGATGGATTTACAACCTCAGCATCCCATTACAATTTACTAAGTGGGAAATGTGGTTGTAGCAGCAGAAAAACTTCAGTTTATTTAACATAAGCCATTATGACCTTCCTTAATTTTTTATTCCCATAATATTTTTCATTATAGAGATAATTTCTTACGTGCAGGTGATACTTTTCAGCAGGGGGACATGTGCAGATTCCATGGGGTTGTTGCACCTTCTTCTGCACAATTTCTGGCTGCTTGCCCTGGTCTGAAAGCCACATAATTCCCTATGGCTCCCATTAAATAACAGAGGAGCAGGAGAACAAGCAACAAGTTTAAGACCTTGGGAATGTGCCTCAACACCAAAGGGCTTAAACCCATGAGCTTCACTCTTTTACCAACCCCAGGACAGAGCAGAGCATGGGAAACCAGCAGCATTTTGTGTTCATATAGTAACTTGCTGCAGTATTGGTGCAATATTTTATTTAAATCACTGAAATACCAATAATAAAATACCACAGCCACCACAGGAGATAGAAGCCCTTCCTACAGTGCAAGCCAAGCACAAGAAGGGGCAACACTGCGCACAGAAAACCTGGGAAGGGAGGACCAGCAGAGCAGGTCCTCTATGCCTTTAAAATTCATGTATGGTTTCTTTGCCAAAGGCCCCATTTCACATCACAAACTGTAAAAAGCAATCATAACCTAGCCAGGTTTTCATTTTCCTGCATGTATGTGGGATATTTTGTGAGATGATTTTCATGTCCAGTCTTGTACTGCTGGAAGTCACCTGGATACAAA
>JAYRBT010000181.1:3061842-3185814 GCA_036023395.1 Myiotriccus ornatus
GAGGAAAGAGAAAGGGAGCTCTGTTAAATGCAAATACTTTTTCAGTTATTAATAATCACTTTCTTTAAGTTGTTTTTTAACTATTTCTCCCACCAACAACTCCAAAGACCAAAAAAAAAATATTCTTACAACAGCAGGAATATTCTCCCTGTACTGTATCATATGAGAACTGGGATATTTTTTGCTCTGTTAAATCAGCATTTGACACTTTATGGACTCAACCCTTTCCTCGTGTGTCCCCTTAACATTTCCACTGGCTCTTTGATACATTCCCACTGCCAAAATTTTCATGCTTGTAATTACAGTGCAGGAGGCATCACACAGGGATCTCCCGGCCACCTCGGCGTAAGCAAAAAGAAATAAATCCAGAAAAGTTCACACTTTCTGGAGTTCACTTCAGACTGCAGCTATGAAAGGAACTGCTGAGGATCTGGGACTTGTTTTGGCCTGATTTACAAAGATATGGTGCTAACACTGATAAAATGCTGCCTGATGATGAACTCAGTTTGGAGCCGGCTGCCTGCCTGCAGGGGAGGAAGAGGCTGTGAGCTGTTTGAGCATCGCCCTAGAAAAGCCATCGGAACAATCCCATAAACAATGGAGTGAGACGAGCGTTGGATGCAACGATGCTCTGGGCCAGAGCCTTGGAGTCAATGGGAGGTTTGGCATAGGTTTTAATTAGGCCAGGATTTCAGCCAGTGAGCTCTGGGCTTTTAGCAGCCCATTGGGAAAGAGGCCAACCTCGGGAAGAAAGAGGCTGACCAGCAGGAAGAGGAAGCTCCCGGATTTCCCCGCAGCGGCAGCTTCCTTTCTCCTGGCGCTCGAAAAGTGACCAACATCATGTCTCTGCTCAGCACAAGCTGTGGCGGGACCCAAACCACATCAAACAAACCCAGGCACCAGTTTTTTTTTTCCTCCTCTGCACGATATCTGGAGCGAGATGTTCATAGAGGAGCCAGCATAGGAGAGGGCCTTTGCCAAAACTGCGTGTAAATGCCCCAAACCAGAAAGCAGAAAAGCGCAAAGTCAGGCGACTCATTCGAGTGGTGGGAACCACTATGGAAATACTCAGAAGTTTTTTATCCATGATAAAAGAAAAACACCTCACGAAGTCGCACCTAGAGAACACTAGACACTGCAGGGTTAGTCATTTTTCCCAGGTTTAACTCCTTGTTTTTTCTCCTAGAGTTATTGCTGAGTGTTGCAGTTTGAATTTCAGGGACACAGTAGGCTCCTGAGACAATGCTGAAGTAAATACCCTTGCCTCCCAAATGAAGCTTCTGAACAAGGGGAAACATTATTAAAAGGTGAAAGAAAAGAAATCTTGCTTAAAACACAGAGGGCAACAGCACTACCTGCAATGTTATCAGATGCAAAAGGTACAAGAATCACCAAGTAGGTTTACAAGAACAAATTGATCAAGAAGTTAAAGAGAGAAAACAAACTGGGGAGATTTCTTTGGTGTTGGGACTAATTCAGTGCCTCCTCCTGACAAAAGTCAGTCAAAAAGTTCTTTGCTCTAACCCTTGTTTGCATACACTGAAGGCTGAGCCCTCCTTCCATTGCCCAGGGAGGGAGATGTGGAATCAAAGGATTATACATATTTTGGTAAATACTTTTGTCCTCAAGGTGAGGTTCCTTACACAAATATGGAAAGATTCTTCCTTGTTCATTTTTCATTTGATATTTAAAGATTTAGGGGTATTCATCATCATCACAAACGACAGTCACTACCACCACCTAAGATTTTACAGGACTCAGGCAAAGCATTATCTTAAGTTCTAGTCATCACTAAAAGCATTCCATCAGACCAGAGGAACTCTGGAGAAGCGGAGAGGCCAGAATGAAATTAGAAAAATAATGTATTATAAGCAAAGTAAATTTCCATGTACTTACAGCTAACTCTACACATGGGGCATACAGTGGTTCAGTAGAGTAAGAATTATTCAAGAGCTAGTTAAAGCAATAGAGATTTGCTGCCTAAAGAGGTCCAAAAACCCTGGGAACAACTCCCATAAAAGTTTTCCAGTGGAAACTCTTATTGAGTTCATACCTAGAACTGAAACTTTTAATCTCCATTTCCTTTAAGAACAGTCATATCACTTCTTGTCTAAAGACCTCTAACAGCTTTGTAGGGATTAAATTAATCTTTAGGGATATTTGCTAAGGTAGTATCACAACCAGCTCTTCAGACAAGCTAAAATCAACTCATATATTTATATATTGTAAATATATACATTATGTATATTCATCTATAAGTGAATGTACACTTATATACCTAAACTGATTCCCAGCAAATAGGTACCTGCTGCTACATTTCTCTTCAACTTGCCACTGAAAATATTCAGCACCACTGAAGCTGGAGGTCATAAGAACTTGCAAGCAAAAGGCAAAACTCAAGCCTTTTGAGCTAATCACAAGACCTAAATCCTTCCTTGTACATATGGGATAAAAACACATCAAAGAGCACATGTCAAAGGAGATGACGTAAATCATCTCCATTATTGGCATTTTATGGAACAGTGAAAGCAGCCTTAAGTAAACAAGAGGCCGGCAGAAACAAGTTAATTTAATAGAGGTGTCATTTTTGAAGATGAGCACTTGTACTCTAGACAGACATATTAGGGTATTTTTCCAAGCATGAGAGGTTCACCAGTAATTACATGGTGTCCTCTGCAGATTCCACTGAATTTAAAAACTGTTTTTCTCCTAAGACAGTTTTTTTTTTTTTGCCAGCAATTTTAATTTCTTCAGCTACATCAAATACCCAGACAGGCAGTCTTTTTTTTTTTTTTTTTTGGTGGGAAATACATACTTTTCCAGTGCTCTAGTTCAAGTAAATAACACATCACTGACCTTCACAACCTTAGAACTTTAACATATCACCTGCAAGAACCACCTTCAGCGACATCTTTTATTTGGGACGGAACATTTTAAGTATTTTCAGCAAGATGGATTCTGGTATAAAATAAATATGTACATAGAGCAGGTTTAGATAAGAAATATTTTGAAAAATCACACTGTAGGATTTCCAGGGAAGGTGTCTCAGGTATCTCACTACTGAAATCAGGGTATGAACCCAAGTGCTGCCCTTCAGGGTTCGCAAGGATTACCTTCAACTGCTTCAAACCTTATCTGCCCTGTCCTATTTCACAGTATTGATATTGTAAGAGAAAGTTACTCCTCCTCACTTTTTATTGTTTGCTCTAAAGATTGTCTGAAAATGGGAGATTTGTGGGTTTTGGTTTTTGGTTTGGATTTTTTGGGGGAGGGGGGTTGGTTGTTTGGGTTTTTTTATTTGTAGCAAACAGATCAAAGCAGATCAAGTACTTCAATTACTCTCTAGTCTTATCTACTCATACAATTTCATATCCACGTATCTTCAATATTTACAGCAGACACTGGAAAGATTTAACATACACAGTGATTTTCACCAGGTAACTCCACACTTTCCCTGAATAAAGGGACATAATTTGTCACTATTTATACAACCTGCTAAAAATCCAGCTAGTAATTCCTGTGAATAAGTCTCTCCTCTAAGATTTTAATTAAAACACAAATGCCTTGCACACTTTAAATTGTAATATCCTGCACAGGTATTTTAACTACTAAGAGAGGGGTTTTTAAATAAGATACGTTCTCACATCTGAAGAAATTCTATGTAATCAGCTGAATACAATAAAATACATTTTTAGGAAGAACCTGAAATATCAACTCTAACAAGAAGCATGTAAAATAAAAACAAAACATTTGAGAAGTAATAACAACAAGCATTGAGATCAAAAATAGAGACAAAGTCAGGACTAGAGCAAAATACTCTTTGCAGGGCAGCTATTTCTTATGTTTTAAAGAAAAGTTCATATTCTTTGGAGAGTACTATGAGGAGTTTTTCAGAAAGGAATCCATAAAACAGGAAATTTACCGTAAAATTGAAACGGTACCTCACATGGGATCTAGTGGTTGTTTTACAGAAACTGCATGTGCTTGCTGGTTCAATGAATTAAAAAAAAAAAAAAAAAGTTATGATTATGACACTTAGGGGATAGAAAGGGCCTCAAAATAGGAGTTATTGAAGAACAAAATATAAGTAATACACCCCTATCGCCTTAGGAGCCTTTCATGTTAATGAGAGGTTAAAGTAGTCACTTTTGGATACTTGCATTTTTGTGTGTATATTGACACTACAATCTGGCTGCAGAAACAATCCACCAAAGGCCACATTTTGCCCTCAATTGCCCAGAGATAACTCCAGTAGAAGTCAAGGGGAGTTGTGTGCACACATCTGAGGGATAGCTGGCCCCAAAAATCTATTACTTAAGTTGCTGAAAATCTCCCTGGAACAAAACAAAAGTGATAATAGGAACAGAATATCATAAAATAACTGCGCTCTCTGGAGACCCCAAGACCACATCCTTTGTTTCTGTGAAACATTCCTTGGTAACTTTTCAGCTCTGTCACTTTTTTATTGCCCAAACTCTCCAGTATTCCCGTCCTCATCATCATCTTGTTTTTATCACCGGTCTGTAATTTGTCAGTAACCTCTGCATCTTAAAAAGCAGATCAAAAGCTCTCTCCAGACCCTCTTTCAGAAAGTGAAGATAGATGGGAAGAGGAGATATGTTTGACAAACTGACACTTAGCAACAATTCCTAGGAAATATGGACGACTTCTTTTTCCTCACTGTTGCTATTTTCTGTTTTATCAAAAACTATGATTCATAATTTCTGCAAACTGGGGCCAAGTGGGGTGAAAGGAACTGTAAATATCCTAAAAATATATATGCCTTCACCCTGTCACCCACGTACGTTCAGCGTGGCTCAGACTACAGGACTTCTCAGGGGTGTTTCACGTTTTCCCTGCACAGCCAGGAGGATGTTAGCTAAGACCTGCCAGGAATATTTGCTTATTTGAAGTTGGATTAATGGTGCAATTCACAGCATGAATAAATAACGCTACTCTGCCTTATGCAAGTTATCTGCTGTGCCTCTGATTTTGCAAATTCTCGACTGTATTGAGTAATACTCAATATTAACTTTTCTACACACTAAAACCAGACAAAAATCTCTGGACACATTTTTACTAGTTATAAATCAGTTTTGGCTTTCCTTTAAACACAGGTTAGGTGAAATTCATCTTCAGAAAAAAAAGATTGGAATGGTAAGAAATGGTTACATACTGGAATCAGTTTGTGTAATCTGGCTGTATTTGTGGCTTCTATTTTTCTGGGAAGGAGGTCTCGAATGGTGTCAGTGTATTTCTTCTATTCTCTAGTCCTAAGGGAAAGTTGACCTTATTTTCATTTTCCCACTGTCTGAGCCTTTGGTTTGCTGCAGAATTCCAGGAAGAACTTCCTGCAGGAGAACAATATCTGGCACCCATCGAGCTGACTAAGTGAAGGAGCAGTATACTAAAGGGTAGGTCAGCTCCAAGTAAATAAGGTAAATCACTGTTATCCTGGATACAAGACCTCTAAGGCAGAGCTGTAACACCTTTCAGGAAGCTGGGAACAGCGAGCCAAAGGCTGCTGCTCTCCTAGAAACAGTAAATGGACAGAGGGTCATTCTGTCATAAATCCAGTTGCACTTTAGTGCACATCTTTATTCTATTAAAAAGAAAGCATCAGAAGTATTTCCACTGAACCTCAGGCTTGAGAGAGACAGGGTTTGCTTGGATTAGGTTTTTTTAAACCAAAGAAGAGTTTTCATTAATATTTTTAGTAAATGTATGTACCTTTTTGTGCTATATGGGGCTGAACAAAATAACACAACCAATAAAATTGCCAAGAGCTGCTGACAAAAACCTCAAAGTTTAGGTACTAACATAGATGCACTTTCATAAAATCATAGAAAGACTTGGTTTGGAAAGGACCCTAAAGATCATCTTGTTCCAACCCCCTGCCACGTGCAGGAACACCTTCCACTAGACCAGGTTGTTCAGGGCTTTGTCAACAATAAAACTCCAGGTCAAGACAGCAAGTGAAAAAGTCTGTGGTCTCCAACTTTAAGCAGTGAATAGAGTGACTTATCATTGGTTTCTGAGACAGAAAAAATGTGATGGAGTTCAATCTGGCAGGTGATGAGTTTATTCTGCCTAGAGAACAAATTAAATGTGGATTGGTTTTCCTGAAGCCACCAGCAGACATGAAGCATGTTTCTTATTTACTTGTCCAAGTCCAGCCACAAATGAAGTAAAGAACAGAAAAACAAATGTAGGTGAAAGTATAAGAGGGAAAGAACACCTTCCCTAAGTCCTAGCACTGCTCTGCAAATCCACAGCAGCACAAGCACAGAGCATGGCAGTGGGCTCCATTCCCACGCACTGGGTCAGGACACCAAACCTGTGTTCACCAACCCTTCTCACTTAATCTCCTCTTTCCCAGCCTTGATCTAAATCACTAATCTAGATTGAAGAAACATTTTCTGATGAAACAGATGTACCAGTTCCTTCTCATCAAAGCCTTGTGCCAGGAGTGGCTCAACACATCCATCCGTTAAAGGTGTATCTTTATATAACTTTAGCTCTGGAAATCCATGAGCTGCAAACATAGGAAGCACATCAGAAAGGTTTCACTCAGTCCACTCTCCATGTTCACATAACCCTGCCAGGTAACTCCACTGGCTCCATAGAAAAGTATGGACAATACCAACATCATCTCTATCCAGGGTGGCCTATTCACATTTCTGTTCTGGCAATCAAACTGTGTCCACAGGCACTGGATACACATGAGCCTACAGTATTCCCTGATCCTTTTGGCTCATTCCTTTATTAACTCAGTCCTTGTCTGACTCGAGAGCAGGTTTTGTGCAGCAGAGTATTCCTAATAAACACCCACATCTCATCCAAAACCACGTTCGGTGTTGACGCTATTCTGGAATTCTGTGGTTAATCTGGACTCTAATTTCAATGCTTTCACAGCAGCTGAGAATCCCTTGCCTTAAAGTGTAAAACCAGAAAGGATTAAATGAAATTTAAAAAACAGAGCCTCCTCTTTGAGGCAAACAGGCATATGGTTTTAAATATTTCAGAATTCTAGCTGTACCTGTGAAACAGAAGCCTAAGCAGATCCCAAGCCTGGGTGCTAGTTAACTAGACTAGTGCAAAAGCTTCAGTGCACTTAAATTAGAAGACTTTTAGGGAAGCACATTCCTTTTTAAGTTGACATTGGCAATCAGGTTAAGACACATGGCATTGGTAGGGCAATTATCCCAAACTCAGTTTGGGGGGGGGGCACGAGTGATCTGCAGAGAGCAGTTGCCCTTGAGATGAAGGGAGCAGCGAGGCCAAAGGGACGGACTTATAACAACCACGTTTCTTAAGGGAAAAGGAGGTTCTGGCAGAGCTCCAGGGAGGGTACAGCAGGCAGCTGTATCTTGCTCTGAAAATGCAGCAACCACCTTCTAGGAGAGGATGAAAAGAGGCTGCTTCCCCTGTGCAGAACTCCTTGCAATCCTCAAGTTGTGTCTCCGGTGCGACTTTACACCAATGTTTTATTATTCTCACCAGGGAGGAGCATGTTTCTGTAAATGCATTAGAAGTGTAAATATATTAATGCAATACTTTCTCCCAATTAAATAATTTATGTACTCCCTTTATAACTGAAGCATGAAAGAATGTGTGGCTTTCTGCTAATATTTGAAATGGCAGTGGTTCAAGTTGTGCCACTTCAGGGAGCCGACAAGTTGTAGGTAGAACAGGAGCGTGCAGTCAGCAGCAGTCACGTTACCCGGGATCCCTGGGTTATGTTGTGCTATTACATGTACCTATGGCTATATCACACCAGTGAAAACTAACATCTAAAACACATACTAAATTTTTAGTGCTTCCCCCTTAGTGTGAAATAGGGAAAAAAAAAAAAAAAGGCAAAAAGAGAGATATTCCATAGTGAAACATTAAAAATGTATTCCCCCCCCCCTATCTTTTGTGAGAACCTGCAGATCAGACATCTACAATAGTTCTCCCCAGGCAGGAAAAATCATTTCCTGTCTCTTTTCCCATGAATTTTGCTGCAATTTGCAGGACTTTGTGGGAAATTTGCCACAGTTTGCGGGACGCTTCAGGCCTCTGTGGGAGTTTGCAGTGCACCTCTGCAGCCTGAAGACCTCACTGAGATATAGATTTCATATGGTGTGATTTAAACACAGAACTTCACTTGAGGATAGAGAATTGCCTTGTTTAATCCAGATCACTGGGAACAACATATTACTGCACGCTCACAGAGGTTTGAAATCACCTGGACTATCAGGAGCCCCGTTCATGAGCTTTGGGAGAAAATTATGGCTCAAGCAGGGAAAAAGCTTGAGGGAGAAAAAAAAAATCCACAACAAATACTACTTATATTATTGAGGAAAGAGCTAATACTTTGACCTCACATTTTTCCTGCCTTTCACAAAAAAAAAAAAAAAATCAGCTACTCTCCATCTCCCAAGTAGCTGATGAGCAAATATTGTGACTTTTTGGCTCCATGTGATTTCTGAACAGCACAGAAAGAAGAAGTGACCATTTCTGCCAGAGCTGGCATTCTAAGGAAATCTCAAAGAAAAAAAAAATCAAAAATAAATTAAAAAAGGGAAGGATAGGGAAGAGAGAAATGATGATAAGACAGCAGATAAAACCCAGTAAGTAGTATGGTGGACATGGAGAGTATTAATTCAGTGGGCTTTTGTATTTACAAGCACTAAAAAGTGCAAGTGCTTGGTGAACACAAGATAAAGGGAAAGGACAGTGACTGAACTCAGGAGTGGCAGGGAATGACCCTTTAGGAACAGTTTTATTTCTGATCTTCACTGCTCCGATAACTCTTTAGGTAAATATTTGCTTCGGTCAAATGTTTCGATATCATTGTGTAAAACAGGACTTTTTAGCTAAGGTTTTTCAAAACCTTAAAGTATATTTGACTTCCTGGAAGGATATTGGCATTTCATTTTCAGAAAGCAGAACATTATCATCCCCTTGGTGCCTGTGATTCAAAGTATCATGAGAAAAGTAGAAATGCCCAGTGTTTTCCAGTACATATCAAGAATTTTGGAAGTACAGCTCTTTTGTGATACACCAACATTCTTTCATATTATGGCAACAATTTGAGTGTGACTAAGAAGGAATCTGGTTATAAACAGATTTTAGTATTGTTTGTTCCTTCACCTTTGGGCTGATTTCTCTTATTCCAAAATGAGGGACAATAAAAAAACTAAAATAGAGAGACTGCTTCATGTTGCAGATTTTAAATGAGAATTCTCTCTGTGTAAAAGAGAGGGATCTCTGTTTTCCATGTGCTGAGAAAGCTGAGCCACTCACCTCTGTTTGAGGGAGAGGGTGTGATGAGCTCTAAGCACTGTTTCTGTTTGGAAAGGCAGTTCTAACCACTGTCAATGGACCGTGCTGGAGTTAAGGGATTTCCACAGACAGGTCAGAAACACAGTTCACAGACCTTCATAAAATTTGCTCTACATAAATTATTCAGCTCAAATTTCTCACCTTCCAAATAAGTTTGAAAACACGCAAAGTTCTATGACTTGTATTTGATGAGCACCCCAGCAGTGATGGCTCAACTAATTCAGGGAAAGCTCCCACTATCTCAAGAAGCTACATGAGGCCCCCACTTCATATGCACTTTTGAGCTTGTTTTTTAGTACTATTATTTTGTTTTAATTTAACACTGCCTTGCAGAGTACTCTTACATTGCATGATTTTTTTTCTCCCCATCTACAGCAAAAGCCACTGATCTGGTACTTAACAAGACACACAGTTAATAATTCATGTGCTCACGTTAAACCAGGTAATGCCATAAAATGGTGGAACCTGCTTTTTAGTTAATTTTTAAATAGCCCTTCTGAATGCTGAGGGGACTAGCGAGCACCTCGACAGTATGTAATATTAACACATAAAAAGCTACATTTATATAACATTTATGCGACAAATCAACAAAAGCACAAAAATTCAAGAGGCAAATGCTCCATCCACGGCTTGTTCAGAGTTTTTGCTCCAGCACACGCATACACAGAGGAGCCAGACAGAGATGTGAAGCCCACGAGGCACAGCAGAGTAAGGCAGGGCACAGCTGGCTTTCCCTCTGCTTCCTACAACGGCAAGCATCTTTCGAGATTTTCATTTATAAAAAAGTCAAAATAGAGGAAAAAAATTAAAAACCATCACAAGCCAAGCAAAATATGCTCTCTTTTACCTCACAACAATTCAGTATATGAGCAAGCCCTGCTAAGCCAAGTGGAAATGCTTTGCCAGAATTACAGTGGTTGTAGTGGACTTCAAGGGGTGTCACAGTTAATGGAATTACAGGTATTTCTATGCAGAGACCTTCTCCAGCCACTCAAAGACACCAACATGCTGCCCATTACCATGACATCATTTTTCCCCCCCCTCACATAAGGAAGCAGGACCTCGCAAAAGCCTTTCCCTCCGTACACACCGTGAGCACACACTTGGAAGGATGGAGCTGCTGCTCCCCATTTCCATCAGAAAATGCACATTCATCATGCAGAGACTGGGCCAAAATGGCTCCAGTGACTGAATTTCTTCACTTCCCTGATTCCCTTCACTTGGGGAAGCCACAGCACCGCACCTGATCTGCGACTGACTGAGACCAACTCGAAACAGAGCTCAACTTGGAAAACAAAACCAATTGTCACAGATCTTCGAAGCCCTCTTAATAACAACTGACAGCTTTCCCCCCAGTGGAAAAATTGCCATTTTCATATAATTACTTTCCATTTTTCAAATTCAAAAAGAGATGCATATTTTGAAGAAGAAAACCTGCTTCAAGATGCCTACACAACTCTACCTACGAGGCGTCACCGCAATCAACTGTCATTCAAAGGACAGCAAATTTACATAGCCCACTAATGCATGGTAATACATGTAATATAACTCAGCAAAAGGCTGAATGAGATGAAGTGATTTCCTAGGCTTGGGAACCGCCCAGATGAGGGTGTTATTATCACACAAATTAGCATGGCTTGAATGTCTCCCTTTAAACATATTAGGATAACAATAAAGACAGTTCACCCTCATGTGACCTGCTTCTTCCATAACATTTAACACAGTCAAATTAAAAGTGCAAATCTGTTACCACTGCAAATAAAAAATAATGTACTTCGTATTATTTTAGGACTCTCTCTTTTTGTTTGAAAAAAAAAAGTGATGGTCAAGTAACATGTCCTTTCAACTGGAAAAGAGATCAAGTTCTTTGAACAGGTAAAAAATTAATTAGAAGTTCAAGTTATGTCAACTTGAAATAAAACCCACCTAATTCAGGATTTGTGGTGTCCATATATCATCGGTCACTTCATGCTGTGTCACTTTTCTGTGTTTATTAAAACTGGAATTTCTCATACACTTTGAAAATGAAATGGGAATACAGGGAAGGAGTTGAGATCTCACTGTTTGTTGACAATATCCATTAAAGATGATTTGTGCATTGAAACTCCTTTTGTATCGTTTCTATGCAGTATCTTGTTTAAAGAACACATTATTCACAGCATTACGTGCTTGAAGAGTTTGTGTCCTGTACCAGTGATTGTTATGACTGTACTCACAAGGTGGGAAGAAAAGGGTCTACCACTCCCTTCAACAGCAATAAAAAAAAAAAAATCCCAAAGTTTGGAGACAATTTTGAGGTTAACAAAATAATCAGTTCCTAGAGATCAACCAAAGAACACTGTGCAGAGCCAGGTTCTGAACTTGGATGAATTCATATTGCCTCAAAAACAAGCAGAGTTAGATCGAATCAGGCAATAGCAAAGATGGCCCATGATGGGGAACCATGTGGGACAAAAATCAGGGATAATGGGTTTAACTTCTAAGAATGACTTATCCCTGAGCTACTGCTTGCCAGAGATGAGGAAGAGAGAACAGGATTCTACTCTGTTGCTCCATGTTTCAGGTAGGAAATAAAATCTTGGCACTTGGTCCCAACACCTTCTTCCAGAACATAAGAGTCTTATTATGTCAAACCCAATAAGCAGTGAAAAAGTACAAGAGGGTTGTTATGACTGTTAAATTTTCTTGATATCAGTGAACACTGTAAACAACTTCTGTAAACAAGCAATTTGTTGCTTTGAAATGTTGAAATAGTGACAGAGCATAAATTAAACAACCTTCTCTTCAACTGGTTCTTTTACCTACTAATACCATCTAACAACACTGATGTTAAAATATACTTTTGCTGGAAATGATACATGACAGATGCTGTAGAATACAGCAGATGAATGCACTGCTTTATCCTACCATGGCTTCCCCTGCTCCCCTTCACATATACAACTCCCCCTCCTGCCATGCACATATCCCCCTACCTTTCTTAGCCCTTAAAAGCAACTTAAGAGGCTGCAGCACCAGAGCCGATATACTCTGAGCCTTCACAACTTGGTTCAGCTTTTACCCCCAAAATTATGCCAAAACTGGAATGGAAGTACACCCCACTCAAAACACTGGCTCGGCTCCAAAACCCATAATTTGTCAACCACAAATCAGAACTTTTCGAAACTAAAAGTACTCTGGACCTTTTAATATAAAGCAAGTTGCTTTGCTGCCCATGTCTGGCTTTATGTTCCTGACTTCACACATCTAGCAAGAGATTTTCAAAGTACAAAGGGCAGTCAAGTGCTCAACACCATTGATCTGCAGCAGAAATAGGCCACCTAGCTAAACCTCCCGCATTTAAATATCCCTTTGCCTAAACCTGAAAACGAGGACTACTGTTCCCCCTTTCTCATCATAAGCTTCTTATCCCAAAGGAGAAACATCAAAAGAGAAAGACCTTAAAACATTAAACAAACACAAACTGTTAGACTTGCTTTTTTGTAATAAGAAAAAAAAGAAAATTTAAGACAAAGCCAAGTATTTCACCAACCAAGGAAAATAGGATGGTGTTAAGCTCTAGGTCAGGATGTTAATGGTGTTAGAACAAGTCCTAGGGCTAAGGTTAATGATGGTATCTTCCATCATAATCCTAAATGTAAAATACTTGCTATTATTAGAATCTTTTATTCCTAATCCTGTTAAATTTCCAGTCTCACAGTGACTTGAAGAGTCAGAGAAGTAGAGCACAGGTCAAACAACTCCTCTGTGTTAGAATTTTTTAATTCAAATGGAGGTTGTTCTTTTCTGTGAGTGTGTAAGTTAATTTTCATTTACTCAACTTTTTTCCCCTTCCCCTTTAATCAAAACTAAAATATTTGCCAAGAACAGGAAGTCAATGGAAATTAAAAAAGCTGAGGTTTTACCTCTGTGACTATAGCCTTGGGCAAAAATCAGGGATTATTTGAGGGGCAGGAAAAGGAGGACAGGGGCCACTCAGCAAGCACTCACCACACTGAAGTCACAAAGCTCACTGGCTGTGTTAGTCCCTGGCTCAGACTCAGCTTGCTCTAGTTTCTAGAAATATCTATTCCATCTTCAACAAAAAAAGTCTTCTGCAGAGCAACCTGCCATGCAATATATGTCCAGTTAAGACCAGAGCCAAGAGTGATAAATAAATCTGGGCACTACTGAACCCCTCTGGTCTCCCATCCCCTCCAGCCTTGTGGTGCTGGAGGGTCAGCAGGGATGTTTGTATCAGGAAAAACGTGGAATCAAGGCCATGCCTTCACTTTCCAAAACTGCTACCAGCTCACACCAAGGCTGACCACAGGCAGGGAGCATCCAGGCCCCTCAGGTCAGCATCCCAGCTAGCCACATCCACAGCACCTAACAACTGATTTTTTTTCTCCAAAATCTGGACCATATCCTCCAGGATCACTGGTCTTACAACATAAACATCTTCAGAAATGCTGCCAATAGCCATGCCAAAGAAAAAGGCAGCTGGCACGAAGCACTTTCCCATCTTCATCCCAGCACCAAAGACTCAGCTCTGGTGTAAATACGCCTATAAGCAATATAAGAGCATTACACAAAGACCTCAGGTCCAAATGTTAAGGAATGTTTAAATATATATTTCCAAGCATTCAATCAAATTTTATATTTACAGCTTTAAACACTATTTTAAGTATAGTTTAGACAGCATTGTTACTTTCAAAGAATAAGCATATGTTGCTTCCAGGTAATAGTATAGTCCCCTCTCCTTGATCTCAATTGAATTATTGCCCAGAGAAGCTGTGGCTGCTCTATCCCTGAAAATGGTCAAGGTCAGGTTGGATGAGGCTTGGAGCAACCTGGTCTAGTGGAATGTGTCCCTGCCCATGGCAGGGGGTGGAACAAAGTGATCTTTTGGGTCCTTCCAACCCAAACTACCCTATGCTTTTATGATTCTGTTAATTCAGTAACAGTTCTCAAGAGAAGGTCCTTTTTCTATATTTCTGATTTTATTTATTACTCAAAAATAATTTCTTCTCATTACTTACACGACGTAAAACATTTCAAAGAAATCACTAAAACACACACCAGAATCATACCAGTGAGATTAGCAGCAGATGGGCATTTACACCCCCAAAGTAGGTGATTACGTGGCCAAATACCCATCTGCACGTGTTATTACCTAATTCACGCACACGTGGATGGAACCCGTGCTCCTCGTGGGCTGTGGGCACAAGTTCTGTGTGGATCCCCAGCCTGAGGTTTCCATGGATTTCACAGAGGATGTGTTGGGAAGGTGAAGCCATGAGCACCCCTATGTGAACCTCTGATCTCTTATAAAAAGCCACAGAGGCAAATTGCAACCAAACTGCAGTGATTCCTGCTACCATTACAGAGTGTAAAGCATTCTACTAAAAGGCTGCCTCTCGCAACATAATGTATTTTAAAATTACCAAAGATGTTTGACTTTAAGAAAACCAGTTTGGAAAAATATGAAACCGCTTCAGTGATTTTAAAAGTAATATGCTATACATTGCTATAGTCCAGAACCAAGATCAGTTCCAAATTAAAGCACCTATAAAACATCTGTAGTGCTCTGACAATTTTAAATCACTTTACACCACTGAAGTCCAGATTCCCTATCACTTTCAAGCTGAAACACTTATGATAAATTTGAAGAGCTCTAATAATTTTAAATCATTGTGTATTGCACATGCTCAGAACCTTGATCACTTCCAAATTCAAGGGCATATAAAAATTTGAAGAGCTTCAATTATTTTAAATCACCATGTGCAGTGTATAGAGTGATTTAAAATTGTTGTAGTGCTTCACATTTTTTTAAGCACTTCAGTTTGGAAGCGAGTCAAGAAGCATTCCAGCCTCGCAGCTCAAGACACACTGGACTGATTTTAAAATGTAGCGCTGCTCAGAACTGGAAATAAAACAAAAATCTTTTTTCCTTTTTTTTTTTTTTCCAGGAGGTGGTAAAGGCAGGGCAATTGAAATAATTAGGGTGTCCTTTAAGTAGAATTGGGAAAAATATCTGGGGATTTTGCACCCGAAAAAAGAGGCAAGACATTAAAAATAGGGTTTGAAAAATTTCTTGAAACCTTGGATTATGATTTCTCTCAAGTTTCAGCAGGACTGTAGAGAGTTAAACATGGAAAACTCCAGTTTCTCCATCCTCAAGTCTGATAATAACACTCTTTTAACCAATCAATTTTTCATCTTTAGTCCAAGATCCTCTGGTCTTGCCTGTTGCTCTGAGGATTAGTATTCTCCAAATTTCTGGACTTTACTGGAATTCAACTAGTCCTGCCCTATTTAATATTCACCTCCAGGTAAGAACCGTTTGATGCTTCATCATGACAGACCTTGGTGACAAAGATTACCCTCCAGCAGGTAGGAATGTCTAAACTGGTGGGAACTAACTAGTACCTAGAAATGCTACTAGTTAGTTCCTAACTAGTAGCTAACTAGTACCTAGAAACTACAGAAATATAGACATTAAGTACCAGCCTGGACAGCGTTTCAGATGCCCAAGCCTAGCGGGAGATGCCTGATGGTGGACCCAGGCCATGATGCTGAGGCTTCCCCAACACTGCTGCCCTCCCATCCTGAGCTCTTCCCCAGCTATTTTTAACCGTCCCACTTCTTTCTGGCCAAATCTTGACTTGGTGGTGGGGAGGGGAGAGCTCATTTGTTTAACTTTGTGGTCGTCCCTGTTGCCTGTAGGTCTGTGCGCGGAGCCGGCCGGGCAGTGCCCGGGAATCGGGGCGTTCTCCGTAATTCTGCTTCAGTGGAAACATACTGTCCTGCAGTTAGCAGGAAAAAGGGAAAAAGAGCCTGAAGGCTCTGGAATAATTAAGCGAATGCAGTGACAGCTGTGGCAGGTCCTGGGCAGGACTGGCTCCACTGAGCTGAATTAATGGCATCAACAGCCCAGCATCTCCATTAACATTTGATCATTAATTATTACCCTCTGACAGTAAGATCTGAAACCTTCTTATAAGTGGTGTGTTATTAATCTACCTTACCTGCCCTGAAAATCAGGCAGCTCTCCCACCTAAACAGAGCAGCTCTACTTTGTTTTTATCTCCTTTAAAAAGAAAACAGCAGTTGCTTTCGGGATCAGGTTAGTGAATAATACCCACAGAACTACTTTTAAATTAATTAGGTGCATTCTCAAAGCATCAGCAACATTCCTGGCATGTTCTTGTGTTGACTTAAACATAATGGTTACCTCGTATATGTTCCTGGCTGCCTGCACTTCACATCCTCGGAGGGAAGAGCCATGAGTGCTGCTCTTGAGCTGCCTGTCATAACCAAATGAAGGGCTCAAAATGAGGGGTTTGAGTTGTTGTACTTGTTGGGTGGTGAGGGGTTTTTTTCAAAGCTCTGCACAGCCGAGAACATCAGCTCCCCAAGCAGCACAGCAACCGATTTATCAAACCCAACTCACAAATTTGCTGTCATCAGAAGGCCTGTTGCTAAACAAAACCTGCACCTTTAGACCAAAAAGGCAAATAAGTGTAAAAAGAAAAAAAAAAAAACCCAACCTAGGCTTTTTTGAAAGTGGAAAACAATAGCGACACTCTAATTATATCACTGAATTTGCATTTATCAACCTTTGCGCAGCCATTTGGGTCCCTGTCTTGCTAAAGGGGAGTTAGAGAACATTAGGGAGGGGGTTATTTTTTTTTTTTTTTTTTAAACCAACATAACTTGCCCTGTGAACCCTATGAATACCAGCCAGGAAAAGGAGAAGTGGTGGAATAAAACAAATCTAAGCTGCTATAAATCAGAATTGAACATTTCCCTGTCTGAGAGAGCCAGGCTTGCTGCAGCATCACAGGGTCCATGGACCTTCCCCTCCACCATCCACACTCCTCACCCCCCACCCCCCCTTTCCTTGCAGAACCACTTCCAAGTGCTGAATAGAAACCAAATCAGATTAGTTGCCTGTTTGACCTTTTCTCAAAGCACAGGGCTGCAGAAGGTGCCCAGGCCAGGTCTCTTGCAGCACAGTGGCTTTGCTGATAAGAGAGGCAAATGGACTCGAGCAACGAGGACCTCGGGAGTGATGGGGGGAGGAGGTGGGAGAGAAAGAGGAAGAGTGTACAGGTGGCCAAAAGCCACACAAGCCTGCTGCCCTCATGTGCCTGAGCTGCCTGCCACAGACAAAGATACAAAGGGGCCAAACTGGAGGCTGGAAAGGGATGGGGTTATTCCCCAGCACACTGGAGCACAGTCCCCAGGGCATCCCAGGGGACCCGCAGCAAGACAAGGGAATAAGTCATCCTGCAAGCATAGTGTCCTTGGGAGAAAGTTCTTTTGCAAGATAGACTCAGGACAAAAAAAAAGTCATAATAATTAAACGTATTCTTGACATTTTTCCTCATCCCCCCCTGTAAAAAGGAGGAGGGAAAAGAAAGATTCCAAGAAAAAAAGTTTTCTACATATTAAGATACCATCTCCTGTTCTGAGGCAGAGCTGCTCAGACTGTCTCAGAGCTAACATAATGGGATATGTATTTTCAAAGGGGGCTGTGTTTCAGACCAGATGGTTTCTGTCTTCTCATAGAGAAACAGAGACTACACAGTCGCAGCAGTGTTCGGCACCGAGGCAGTGGCACCCACGTTTTGGGGACAGACAAAAGGATGATTCGTGAGAATCTCAGTATATAACTTGGAAAAAAATTGTTTCAATCCTCCAGTGTCACAGTTTGCTGTGAAACTGGGTATCGTGTATCATCACCAGTGATCACGCAAGCCTTATTCTGGTTTCACAAATACACCTATTAAAAGAACAGTGTGACAGTTTGCCCAGATTAGCCAGATAACGGGCAGCGACTCTCCCACAGCCCTGACTTTTCAGGAATTGCCAGTATTTCACTATTAAACAGTATCTTTCCATAAAGGATTTCAAAGGGTTTAAAATATTCTTCAAGAAAAAGAAAATACTTTCTCCTTTTCATAGCCTGGGAAACGTGTACCTGAAAAATAAGGGCTAGGTTTTCCTTTGCTGGGGATATCTGGCCCTAGATATTTGCAATCTAATTTTCCAAAATTATTAGCTTCTCTCTGCCCTTGGCTTCTGCTGGAAGTGTGGCACGTGCAGCATTGCACAGTTTGAAGATGTTGTGAATATGCCTCACTCGGGTAATATATATTGATATAGAACAGTATATATTTTACCAGAGTATCCCTCGTTTAAGCAGGAATGATCCACTCTCATGGAATTAAGTGGATGAGCCAGTTCCAAAGCAAGAAACAGTAACAAGGAGGCAAAAGTCTCAGTTACTGCACGTATGAAAAGTCAATGTTTTTGCACTGACCTTTCACTTCCAAAGGTGAGGCTGGAATGGATTTCTGTAACCCTACAGGGAGTTTCACCACTTTCAAACCTTACAGGTATTTGGGAGGTTATTAAAGAAAACACCCACACCACAAGATGAGAGGTTTCACAGAAAACTCAGGATAATTAAAATGCCAAGCGAATTTTGCCCTCTGCTTTTCTAGTAAAGTGTTTTAATGAAGGGAGGACTATTTCACTAATAAAAAACTCCATGTACAGTTATTCTACATATTTACATAGAGCTCAAAATATTTTAATAGTTTGACTTTTCCATTACCAGTCAAAACCACTTCTTTTCTTCTTGTCTTTGTATAGTAAAAATTACTCATTAAGCATTTTCTAATTTGAGTGAACAGATGCATTCTTTGAAAAACAGGTCAAACATCTACCCCTTCCAAAACTCTCTAACGTCATGAAAGCATTACACAGATCATCTTAGAAGGAAATACATTCACAAATTCAAACAAATTTGGATTCAGAAATACGCTTAACTAGTCTGAAATAACCTGATTAGCTGGAAATCCAGTGCTCATTTTCCATGGACACTGACAACACTAATTTATTTGACTCTCCTCCAGAATAAATTTGTGTCCTAGTGTTACCCATGCTGATGGGGATATGTGTGAGAGAGACACCTTGATTAAAACAAAACGTTTAACATCCCTCCCCATACCCTGGGGATAATCGAAGCAAGCTGAATAAAACAGAAACAACTCGCACACCACCTAGAAACTGGGCAACAAAACAAGTTTGGGAATGTGTCTCTTGAGCAAATGACCAGTCAGATCAACTTAATAAAGCTTTCTCCAAGAAATTTGATTGTGTAGCTTTACTCAAAGCAGGGTTCAGATGACACTCAAAACTCCATATACACATGACCAAATTTTCACAAATATTCCATTGATTATCTATTACCCCATCAAATCCTTCCTTCTCAGCTGTTCTTGATCCATAATGCTGCAGTATAATTAATGCCACATATGAACTTGATATGCTTAATTGTTATGAATACCAGAGATTTACCAATGAGAATATTATTTGCGTTGGGATGGGTTTGCTTTGGTTTTTTACTGGCTTTACAAATAGTTGTTCTGTGTTGTTTTGGATTGGTATTAAAACAAAAGGATCAGGTTAGTTTCTAACTGCACTGAAGTTAGAGATCTGAAATTCATGCAGAGAAAAAAACTAATGAATAACTTGAACCCATGTCAAATATTTGTTGCATTTAGAATGAACTGGGTACTTCCCGAAAATAAGCGAATTGAATAGTTAGCAAGTCCCTAACAAAGCCAATAACTTCCCATTTATTTCTCTGGAACACGATATTTCCCAAGTAGTTTGAAAATAAAAATATGCAATGCACAGTTTCAAAGTCTTAACTGTAAGCAAAGTAGGGAAAAAGAGAAATAAAAACAAGGACGTAGCTTCGCAGAAGTTCTCCAGGATGGAGAGTCTTCAAACACATTCCCGTTTCTAAAGAGCATCTGATTACATTAAAAAAAAAAAATTCTTAATCATGTTAAGGATTTGGCAAAAAAACAGTCAGATGGAAAGTAGGTCTCCAGTTTCCGTGTGCTACTGGATAAATATAGCAGAGTTTTTACATAGTTCCTACATAACAGACAACATTCCACTCCCTTTGGATCACCTGTGACAGCAAGTAGGCAGCACCTGAGGGTCAGGTCCTGCTCTGAGATTCCTCAGAACAACAAGGAAAAAATTCTGGCCTCAGCAAAATTTGGATCACTTACGAAAGGATGTCACATCCTAGGCTTTTCTGTCTCTTTTTTTTTTTTCCCCTATGCCTGCTGCTTAAGTTAGAATTTTTTGGAGCTATAGCTGCGCTGCAAAATCATCACGATGTTCATCAACAAGCGTGTGTTTTATTCAAGAGGCCCAGATAACTGTTTTTTAGGATAGCCCACATCTCACGCTGTGGGAATGTGCCAGCCAGCAACAAGCCAAGCCTTAAGCCAAGTTTTAATCATAAAAGAAAAACTTGGTCCTTAACAATAACCCATCAAGAACATGTTTTCTGTATACCGTGCACTGTGCCAGCCAGTAGCCCTCTTGTCACTTTGATGCCAACCAAATGAAGTACAGATTAAACAAACCAAATTTCCTCTGCCATTGAAAGCAAACAATGACAGTGAATTCTAATCACTGTGCTGTGTGTGCTGAATGGTGTCATGGGAGAAGAGCAGGGCAAGGGGTAACACAGAGACTTGGGTTTGCACTAACCCACTGCTCTGTTGGCTTCCACACTTTCCTTCTCTAGTCCACTTGGTATCAAGTCCATGTAGGACCACTCTAGAAAGAGAGCTGTAAGGATGAAACATGCTGCCTTCAGCCTTGCCTGGACAGACAGCATTCCCTGAAAACTGCAGGATGTGTTAACCACATCCCTGTAAACACTGAATCACTTATGATTCTGCATTAGGACAATAAAAATTATACCAGAAGTTGCTGCAACCTGACAAACTTCATTGCATCTGAGACAAGATCATGTTTCTTTGACTTCAGCTGGCAACTTCACTGGTAAGCTCCATAGAAAACTCATGGACTAAGTATTTCCCAATCTCTAGACTATAGCACGCTGCCCAGATTCATTCCCTGATCTGATTTGGTTTTGAACTGCTGACTCATAGCCAGAGGTGCACCCTCCACCATCAGTGGGGTCTCCTGAATCAATAAGGTGGCTGTACAACATCAGAAACCACATTTCCAGCAGCTGCATCCTTGAAAGCAAGAGCTGTTTTCAGCCCTTAACCACCAATGCTCACCAAAGCCTGTATGTTAGGCTTCAAAGTGTTGCCTTGTTACTTAATTTTTCTTGACAAAGAAGCTTTCAGAAATGGGCCAAATCCATCTGTGCACTATTAGTGCAAGTGCAATTACAGCAAGAACCACCTCTGTCCTCCTTCCTCTTAACGATAAGATTAGTAGAACTATAGAGGCTGTCAAGATCCACTTTGTAACCATCTAATTTTCCACAGCTTTTCTTAGTCAGATGCTGGAAGCTGGCAAACAGCAGGTAGTAACTCCAGAAAAACACATCCTGGGGATTTCTGAAAAATATATTTCTCTCAGATTACACCCAAGACAACAACACTGCATCCTGAATCTCAAGCCACCCAAAGTGACCAGTTATCATATCAATGGGCAGCAATGTTACACAATTCCATTTGCAACACTCACATCACTGCGCATAAATTCCTGACTTTCTACTGCTTTGTCAAGTTTTTCCTTCATTTATTATTTAATAAACTGCTTATAGGAGCTCTAATTGTAAGCATTTGTTAAAGATATCAAACCTAGAAATGTGCTAGAATGTTTCCCACCTCAAGCTTTAATGAGTTTACAATACCTTCAGCCCATATGCTTCAAAAACGTTATCCTCAATTATGTAACAGGAGGTGCACTGCTGATATCTGTTAACAGCTAGAACAGCTGTGGTTTTCTGCTTTTTTTTTGCACTGCTCAGGAGAAGCAGCAAGTTCAGCTTCCTTTTTTTTTTTTTTTTAATTTGGTTGCAAAACCTCTGGGCCGAACAGGTGTGTGCAATCACGAACCACAGCGATGAGCCCAAACTGCTGCTTTTCTAAAAATTCCACCAGTCAGTGACACACACTGGTCAAGGTTGCACAACCTTGTTTTCCACAGGCTGTTTCTGATGATTCACTGCCCTCACGGAGGTGAGTTTCAATTATCGTTAATATGCCTTTTTTTTTTTTCTGGTACTGCACTAAGAACTTCCTCATTTTCATTTCTTCTCCTCCACCCCCCAGCTCTCCTAAATGGAGTCTCCTTGTTAATCAGGAAACTTACCATGAGCATTAAAGAGAAAAATCTCTCTATGTATGCCCAGAGCAGAACTATAACAGCAGAAAATTCCCCATATGACTTTTATCCTCACCGGTCTCTGTGAACATGCTCTTCATTCCTTCACCTCTCATTAACAATTAGCAGCTAAACTTGTGATGTTGTGGGACTGTTTTGCAACTGTTACTTGTCCAGAGCTACCAAACTAATTTCACATATAGGTGAGCTTATACATCTACTGAAATCAAAAGAAAGATTGTGACGTGAACTCGATTCCCTCACATCTCCTATGATTCCCCAACCCCTAATTTTCTTGTCGTTTGAGGTCTTCTCACTTCACCTTAAGAGAGGAAGAGTTGTGAAAAAAAGCACCAGGAAATGCTTAAACTTAGAGAGCCAAATTTTACTACATTCATTGTCAGTGTAACCCCTGCTTCCTCTCCCTAGGTCTCCATCTCCACCTAAGTGTCAGCACACTACTGTAAATAAGAGGAAACGTGTGGAAAAAACTGGGTCTTCAGGAGGTCAGACGGCACCAAGAGCTGAAATTGTGAAAGCTGACATCAGACAGATCTCACTTTTATGTCTTCACCAATTCTGCCTGCAAATACATCAGACACTTTGTTTTATAAAAGGTAATAACAGCTGCTTCCAACTGGAGAGACGGGAGCTGGTGCCTTGAGTGCTGCTGTCTCTGCTCAACGTGCACGAAGCACCCTGTGTTGGTTCCTGCAAATATTTAAATAAAGCACCACCTGGAGCAGAAATAGGATTTACTACCTCACAGAAGATGTGCCTTCATAACAGTTTTCCAAACCTACGTGTTTTCAGGCACGTCCTTCCCTATGGAGCAGCCACACCAGACAGAGGGAAGGGCTTGAGAGGGAAGGGCTTGAGAGGGAAGGGCTTGAACCTCCCCATGCTCCTCCATCTGC
The DNA here is from genome assembly GCA_036023395.1 of Myiotriccus ornatus. Lineage (NCBI taxonomy): Eukaryota > Metazoa > Chordata > Aves > Passeriformes > Tyrannidae > Myiotriccus > Myiotriccus ornatus. The sequence continues at coordinate 3,085,257 of JAYRBT010000181.1, forward strand.
TTCCCTTCACCCCACTCAAGGTTTCCGAGAAGTCCTGCCTGGCTGACATGATGGAGGGAGACAGGGGAAGCTCTGCTTTCTGTTGCCTGCTGTGCTTGAGCAATTTTGGAGTTCTCAGAAGCACTTACAGTTTATCAACACACACTTTGTATCTAAGGAGTCTAAGGTCTATACAAAGGTTAGGAGGTAGCAGGATGTAGAACCTGGGGGTCTGAATTTTGGATTTCTAGGGCTAAATTCCGGATGGACACAAAAAAATTAAACATTTTTCTAGAGCCAAAATCTATAAAATCTCAAAAATCCCACCTGCATGTATCTGTATTTTTAGACATTTAGTTGCCTTCAAAAACCAAAGCATGTTCCTTCCTAGAAGTCCTCAGAAAGCTGATGCTGAAGGGATCTGAATGCCCTACCCCAGCTTAGACACCTCAGTAGGGGACATATTTCCTACAACTCTCCCAGTACAGCCCAGAATGCTCCGCACACCTTCTCTTCCAAGGCACAGTGGGCATTCTGTAAGCCACATGTGCTGACCCTCTGCAAAAACAAGATCATTGCAGAGCAGGCACACCAAAATACAAGACCATGAGTTTTATTTCAAGGGAAGTTGGATGGCAGCATCCAGGACATCTAGAAAGAAGGAACCGAAACTTTGTTCTCTGAGCTTTTCCTTTGGAGCCTCATGACTTGAGATTTTGCAAGCACTTAAGGAAAGTTACGTGCACATCGAGAACCTGTGATTCACTAGCCTGCAGTCTGTGAATTTAACTCCTGAATCACAGGATCTATATAACTGCATAGTCATTCCCCTACCAAATTGTAGCCAAAACAGCCAAGGAGAAGATCTACATAGAAAATCAGAGAAAAAAAAAATCAAGGTGTGTGAGCCTCATGTTTTCTACGAAGAGGGACATAAAATTCCTGATTCATCGTGTAAATTCAACACTGGTCACTGCAGCTTGCTACCTAACAGCAGAAGCAAATATAAATCTTGCTAAAAAATGACACTGCACCCAGACATCTAGTCTGTGTTTAATACCTTACATGCCCTTCTCTAATACTTAAATGATGTTTTAACAAATGGCAGTCTATGTGCTTGAATAGAAAATAGAATAATCATCACCACCATCTTAAGTTCAGAAGTTATTGTAAGCTCCCCTTGATGCATATTATATGCATGGAACACATACAACAGGATCAGAGAATCCCAGCATTCTTTGCCTTGGAAGGGACCTTAAAGCTCATCCAGCGCCACCCCCTGCCATGGGCAGGGACACCTTCCACCAGCCCAGGTTGCTCCAAGCCCTGTCCAGCCTGGCCTTGGACACTTCCAGGGATCCAGGGGCAGCCACAGCTTCTCTGGGCAACCTGTGCCAGGGCCTGCCCACCCTCACAGGGAATAATTCCTTCCTAGAATCATTGCTGGTGTAGCTTTACCAGCACAATTTATTACAGGAGACCTTAAGAGCATCTATCAGTCAGCACCTGCAGTGTTACTCATGTCATCCACCATCACTTTTCCCTCACATGATGGTTGTTCATTTTAAATAGGTGTATTAGACTAAACATAACTCACAGCACTTTACTGATGCAGGAACTTGAGCTTCCAGCCTAGGGAAGAGACAAAGCTTCCCCAGGCAGTAAAACACACACTGGAGAAAGATGATGTGCATGATGTAGACAGATTATCTTAAATATCAGGTGTAAAATTACTTCTTACACTGTGCTCCAGCAGTCATAGAATGACTTAAAGTCTGGTGCCTTATTTAAATATCCTAAATTCCTCTCTACAGTTACCAGAGCTGCTGGCATTATACACCATTTACTCAGGAATTTAAAATAATAACAATAATGAATTGCCTAGAGTAGTAGTAATAATTGTTTTCTCTCTCACAACTACCCCAAAAAAAGGCACAGACTGAAAAAAAAAAAAAAAAGAAAAACACAGAAAGACAAGGAAAAAAAAATCCTCTTCTCCACGGGGTCAGAAGGCAAGGACTTCAATTCATTAGAGAAGACAGCTTCCTTCACTTTACATCACCTTAAGGCTAAAATTCAGGATGTACCTTTTCACATCCCACCAGGGCAGGCTTTAGTGCTGCTTCTCCTCAGAAAGATACAAACATTATTGATTCTTAGTTCTCTTTTTTATTCTGTGTCAGTACCATCGTATGCATTACTCTACAATGTCATAATTGCCCCGATGGTTTGAAAATTTGAACTGCTGTGGAAAATGCAAGGAAACAACAAGGAAGTTTGGCAGTCAAATAAGTCAGGATTGTTTGAGGAGGTGAAGTGCCAAGCCAGTTTTGTGGAAACAGCCAGGAGAAGGGGATCTTAGCCAATTTATGGGTATCTGGATTGCGGCAGAGGCACCAGGTTAGCAACTGTCCACCTTACAATCAGGCAGGTTGGGGAATTTTTTATTGCATTTTATTATTTATGTGGCCCAGGGTACAACAGGGAAAAAGAGAGCTCTAGAAGACAAAAGAGAAAAAAATTATTAGGATTCTTTTTTTCAGAATTAAACCAGAAGAGCTTTCTTCCTCCCTCTTTAGTGATTCTACTGGAATAGCCACTGTCAGTAAGGTATATTTGCACACAATTTTTTCATAGAGAAAGAGAGTACTTTGAGTCAATTTGGCTACATCTGTAGTGATGTGTAAGTGTTTGTACTGCTGGTTAAATTCTTTGATTACTTCTCATTAGGGATCAGGGAGTAGTGATTTGGTATTTCAAACACTTCAAGTTCAGGCCAAAATCAGATTTATGTCAGTCCAATGTAGGGTTTGTAATTTAATTTAAGGCCATGGCTACAACTCACAAAAGTGGAGGTGTGATCAGATTGCATATTGGACACTGAATTGTGGAAATGAAGCTCACAGTTTAAATTCAGCTCAGCTCAAGGGAAGAGAGGATGTTACTGTATTTACCGACTTCATCTTTTGGTGGAGAAATAGAGGCTATATGCATTTAGGACTTCAGATTCTGGGAGCTACATATGCTTCTTAAATATTTTTAAATACATTTTACTACATTTCATCTGGTTCTAAACTGGATGTGTCATAATAGAGGTCATCAGCTTCTGCCTGAGCCCTGCTGCATCGTGCAACTTCAGTTACAACACTGAGTATTAGCTCAGTCATAAACCCTCCCATTTTACATAGGGATTCAGATAAGACCCTCATTTGGCTTCATGTTTTCACTGAGACTTTAAACTCCAGCCTGTCAGAGGAATATCTGAATTTTTTGCTAACACAACACTCAACAAATAGCACACTTCTAGTCAAAGTGGGGGGAAAAATGTTAACAAATAGTATAGTTTTAATTTTTAGCTTATGCACTGCAGGAGCAATGGGACAGTGCAAATTCCTAGACCTAAAAAAGCTATTTTCTATCTGCTTGTCAGTAATCAGCAGTAACATACAGAGATAAGAACTGTTCTGAACTGCAGCTTCTCCTCCTTCCTCTACGGAAAAAGTGATTCTTCTCTAAATGACACTGGAAAAGTCCTATTTTATGGCATATATATATACATGTGTGTGTGCATTTAAAATAAATCAATTTTCATTTGGTAATGTGTCAGAAGTGTTAAAAAATTCTGCTAAAGATTTAAGTGTTAGGGGAAAAAAATTACCAGAAATACCACTAAGTATATAAAATAAAATTTTAAAAGTGAAAATGTATTTCAGCATTTCCACAAAAACTGAAGTCCTCCATGACAAGACAGTTATGCAGCAATAAATGCCAGGTGAGCAGATCATCCAGAAGTCAGATGCTGGAGAGCCAACAGCTCCCAAAAAGCCCCCACGAAGTGCAAAGTAGAGATATCCCCCCCCCCCAAGTCATTCTGGATTTGGCTGTTAAACCCTGTATTGAGATCTTGGTTCAAAGCTCGTCTTAATGAATGGCGAGCCCCATCTCTGTCAAGAACAACAGTGTTGTTTAGACTTCAGTGCCCTCCACAATTGAGGAGGTAAACTCTGAATTCAGAGTTTCATGGAGTTATCCTTAATGGTGGGTCTCATAAAGACTCCACACTGGATCACTGAGGTTGGAAAAGACCTTCAAAATTGAGTCCAACCAACTTTCCAGTGCTCAGTAGAATCTCTTTCTCTTGTTTTATGACACCTCACCTGCTACAATATTCACTGTCCCCCTTGGTTGTAGCAAAATAAAGTAAATCCAACAGCTCACGGGCTGCTACTCTCAGTTAACAAGTTATATGTCGCTCAGGCTCAACATTCCTGGTTTTGATATAAGTCTTTACTCCAGATTCAAAGGTAATGGGTTCTTCTATTAAAATTTTATCAGACATCTATAAATGCAGCAGTTGCTATAGACTGCATGGCACAAAGGGAAGAAAGAGGGAGAGACTGATAAATCTTAAAGAGTTTACTATTAATACAGGGAGAATTTCCTTTGTTTGTTGTGACGTGTTTTATTGGTGTGCTCACCATGGTTCAATTTAGATTAAAAAGTAGGAAGATTATTGTTTCCCAAACGACAAGTATCATAAATAAACACAAGCAGAGAAATTCTTGTATTTATATCCCAGAGAGATATGCCAAACTACCCACAAATAGCCAGGCTAAGGGGTAAATCAGAGTACCTGCAGGTCCAGGGGCAGCCAGCCTGTATTTCACTGCCCTTGACAAACACAACTGCCGGGGTTTGCCGAGTTTTGATCCACTGCAGTGCTGGCGCTGCACTGTGTCAGGTTACACTGGGTCACATCTCATCTGTGATGTGACATAACGTGACATAACTCAATGTGATGCGATGCACAGAACAGGCAGGTGCCCACAGGAAGCATATACTCCATGACTACGAGCGAGTTGTTCAGCACAGCAGGTACAGCGCTCCGAGCCGCCCTGCACATCCATTGATGTAGATAATTAGTACACAAAACAATGCTCTGCAATATGCTCATTCCAACTCAGTCGTTTCCTTATAAAACATACCCCTAAAAAGAAAAAAAAAATATTTTGTGGGGGCTGTTGACTGAGATTATTGGGTCTTGTGGTATTATAAAGAGTGAAATTACCACTGTCGATAAATTGCATCTTAGTTTGGGATGCGGCGTTCAAATATTGGTGAGCAAATGGGTGGAAGGGACATCAGCTAGGTGGATTTTTTGAAGGATAAACCTTTCTATAATGTTTTCACAAACTGAACAACACATTTATAATTAAAATAGTGCTCTTTTCAACCCTGAGAAGGCTCCCAGCCCACCAAGTGAAGTGTTGTTACCTCTTTATGATAAACAGGATCCTGCTGTATTACAATTCATTACCAAGCAACAAAAGTACCCAAAAAGCCTGCCATGAAACAGCAAACTTACTTTGAATGCTTTCACAAACTGACATGTTATGACTTATCATAGGAACATCAACATTACTGTTTCTGATTGTTAATTGGCAAAAAATTCAACAGCACATTTCAACAGTTGTGTCATTTGATTTAGTTTGTAATTACCATAAAAAGCCTAGTGGATTAACATAACCCATGGTTCTTCGATGAAGGTCTGCTAATCTTCTTTTTCATAATCTATGCACTGAAAAGCATCCTGTGTTCCCAACCCAGGCAATATTAAGTCAAAAAATACCAGAAAACCCTGCCCGGTGCTCAGTTTAGTCAGTTACTAATAAGTTTATTTTTAATCAATTCATTTCACTTTTTTGAAAGTGCCAACAAAAAGAACAGTGTAGAAAGCTAGTCCGTGTTAGATATTTTTAGGTATCATATGAACAGCAATTTTAAAAAGGGAAAAAAAAAAAAATCTCTCCTGGGCACACTACCACAATTACCACAGGGCTATTTGCTTATATAACTCTCCAAGAAAAATACACAGAAGATACTGAGAGTGCTCACTGACCCCCCAAATCTTGTATCCCCCCTGTGAACAAAGGACTAAGGCTAAATGCACTGGTCTGTAAAGGCACCAGAAGGCCTCTTTCTCCTCCACCCATGCACCAGATCCCTGCTGCCTCTGTAGATATGGTGTTGTGGTTTGGTATTTAATTGCAGGGAAATGCTCCTGAGCGTGGACTAAGTGGTGTGTAACAGAGGTATGAACCTGAGCGGCTCACAGACGTGATCAAACACATTCTCCCTGTCCCTGCCCACGGCAGGGTGTTGGAACTAAATTATTTTTAAGGTCCCTTCCCAACACAAGCCACCCTGTGATTGTCAGCAAGCTACAGGTGCGTGTAAGGAAAGGCAGGAGAAGCAGCTGTGTGACTGCAAGGGGAAAGGGCGATGACAGCCCCAGCCAGGAAGCATTCAGCCCAAGGTGCCCTTGTTTTATATTTAGGTATTCCTTGCCTATAGTTTTAAAAGCATGTGTGCAAAATGAGCAGCTTTATTTTGCCCTTACAGGAGAGATGTTCCCAGCCAACCGAAGGGGGATGATGTACTGTAGACTGACAAGGGCTGCTAGGCTCGATCACCGCAAGTGTTTCAAACTGTGGGAGAGCTAAACACAGAGTGAGAACGTTTTATTTTTAAAAAGCCTGGCAAGCCGTGCTCCCCATATAGCTCACTTCCTCCCAGAAACTTTCCCTAAAATATTTTTGTTTGATATTTTGATCCAAGTCCTTATCAGATCCAAATTCCAGGCTCCTGACATCTGCTCCCATCTTTTCTGGAGAAGCTGGAGCCTTCAAAACAGGTAACTTGCTGCCTCTGCACCCCGACTGCAAACACGCTCGGGGTAGTGACAGTGGTCTGTTCTCAGCTGTCAGCATTTACCAGCTACTACCCACTTTTACCAGCTACAGCCCTGCCATATGCTCAGAGTGGAGTAGCCCTTGATGATGTGTTGCAACGAGGGTGATCCTGTTTAAAGGTTCGTACATAATACAAAAATAGATATTGGCATTATTGGCAGTGGCAGCAACACATATAATCATTTGCCTGAAGCCTCCTCTTACTAATAGACACCCATTTCAGTCACTTTTTGTCTAGCCAATTTTAACTGTTTGAGCTGGCGGTGCTATGCCAGGTATCTGTTTGAGAGACAGATGCTTTGGAAACACTTCAGCTCAAAAAAAGTTGAGGCATTTCTTTGATGAGGGCTGGGGAGAGGAAATGCATTGCCTTGCCCAGAATAACAGCAAGGCTTATTCTTGCCAAAGATCCTACCACTATTCCAAGTAGGAGCTTAAGATTCAGCAGAAGCAGGGGTAGAGCTCTTGTCCAGCATCACCCATTTGACTTCATCCAGGTTGTTCTTATTTACATCAATTTTCTGAGACATTTTTAACTTTCTTTTATCTTCTAAAGGTTGAAATTTATTTTCCTCACAAACCAAACCTATCTTTTCTCACAGTTTTCTAAAGCCATCTACACAGCACGGGAAAGTTTTGTGCTGAGCTTAGGACTACGGGAGAAAAAGAATTTATCACCTGCAAATGCTGATCCTGGTTTCAGGGCTGAGCACCCAGAGCAAACTCAAATTCAAACTGTCAGTGCTTTTCAGCGAGAAATGAAACAAAAGGAGGGTTCAGGGAAATCTGGGTAGAGGGAAACTCGGAGACTGCTAAAACAGAATGAAAGTAGGAGAAAAAAACCCTGATCCAGACCAGGTGAAAAACTGGGCACTGGAAAGGATGGAGCAGCCTTTGGGTAGAGCTTCCCCAGAGGTAGGAGCCTCCCCAGCATAAATGCAACAGCAACCAGGCTACAGGTAAAAACCACCCTGCAAGGGAAGCGTGATGTGCTTTGCTTTTAAACTCCCATAGAAAACAGCCTGTCCACAGAAGAGCCCACATGAAGAAGCTCAGGGTGCCGATGTTTGGCTTCTCAAACCGCAGACTTTTTGTTTCTCTGTCCTCTTCACAGAAACATCTGTCTTTCTGTAACCCCTGCCTCCCTCACATCACACTTCCAAACATTTACCCCACCGAGGACAGCGAAGTACGTGATCAAACCATATAATAATGTATACACACCAGAAGGCCACTACATATGTAAACAATTAAGGTCACATAGGCATTTTCTGAATCTCGGGCACTGCAAGATTTTGTGCTGTACAAACATATGAGCCATACACAGAAGCCTCCCCCCGGGATGGGGTGTATTTGGGAGCAGCATCCTACACTGAGGCAAAGTCTCAATGGAGTCTGTGGGAGCTGCAGGGTGCTCAGCACTTTTGAAAAGCAGAACATTTATATTTAGACTCTTAAATGAACTTTGCAACCTAAATTTAGGCTCCTATTTCTGAAACCAAATAAAAAAAGAAAAAAAATTTTAAAAAAATCCATATGAGCCTCCAAATTTAGAGCTGGGTACCTCAACATAGTCATGTTGGAGTGAAATGTAAGCCTTGCACTTCGGCCCACATTCCTATCAAGTTGATTTCCAAAAGGGGAAGTGATCAAGCATGCAAGATTTTTAAAGGAAAATAATAATCTGGACTTGCTCATGTGAATTCCTTGGGTCCTGGTTTACTGCTATCTCCGAGTCAATTGACTTGGATCTCACTTGCAGCCCCTCTTACACAACTACAACTCCACTAGCCATAACAAAAGCAAGACTTTGCGAAGTTTCCAACTCAACATCAGCTGTTAAATCATATTTCCAAAGGGAGCAGTGGCTTATAAAAGTTTTAGTCCCAGCAAAGTCAGCAGGGCTAAGGCTCCTAAATCCACGCTGAAGTATTACACACCTTTCAATTCTGACTCGTATAAAATATCACTGTGCAAATATTTTCCATTTGCAGGAATCACCTGCTCCTGAGAGCTTCTCAGGGAATTTTTCTTCACATGTAATACAATCTAAACATGTGTGTTGCATTAAGTTGGGTTATATCAGGTCATGCCACCTGACACAGTATATCCCAGCATAATCTAATGCAATGTAAATCACTCATTACAACAAACTTACGGAAAAAAAAGGCAGAAAAAAAAAAGCCAGCTTTTTTCCCACCTCACAGACCGCTGCAGCAAAGTGTTTATATTTTCATAAAGGGCCAGGTGAGAATCTGTATTTTGGTGTTATTTCAAGGCATTTCAGTACATGTCCACTTCTGTGGTGGCCACAGCTACAGTCCCAGCTTGCTGATCACTAGTGGTGAAAGGAAGGGAAGTTTTATGACTCAGTTTTAGAGGATATTTTATATATTTTTAGCTAATATATACTACAACAAGAGGCAAAATGTCAGAAATATTATAGGAGAGCCATAAAATTCAATGCAGGTCCAAATCTCAGTGAAAACCAGCTTGGAGAGGCAGAGGAACAGGTGGGAGAGCCAGCAAAAGGGATCAGCTGTCCCAGGAGGTGAACTCAAGCCACGGTGCAAATCCATTCCCATAGAGGCCAGATTTCGATCTCTCCTGCCTCAGCTTAATAATTCTGCAACACTTCATCAGCTCTACCTAACTGAGGATGATCAGCCTCTCTTACCAACTCCTCTGCTGCTCTCTGGATAAAACTGGGCAGGTATGAGGAGGGATACCCTGCACTATGGTTATCTCCTGCAGTAGACCCACTCCCATCATTTGGAAGTGCATACGAGTTTTATATACCCCATTCACTCTGCACGATGTTTCATCTACATGCAGCCCTTGGAGCTGGCAAAATTATTCTTGGGGTTTTAAAGCAGGCATTGAAAATCAGCAGTTCTTCCATAAATATTAAAACTATCACACTCATTATGACAAAGGCATCTGCTGAAGGCGATTATTTGTCTGAACAGCCCACACAGCGTAGGTAGAACATGGGTTATGTTAAGAGCCTGTTGTAGGATGCAGTCTTGTATCATTTTATAATGTATGAATTTTACATCCAAAGGGTAAAGCTTAATATAATGAATTATAACCATAGGAAGTTATGATGATTTTTTTTTTTTTGCAATACTATAACTTTAAAGTTGTCTACCTGTCTGCTAGAACTGCACTGAGCTGGATTTAATTGCCAACAGATTTGTAGTTACAGCAATAGGAGTGTCTTGTGAGTAGCTACAAAAGGATGCTTACAGGAGCAGGAAAATAATATCCCTTTACACTTAAACAAACAATTACTGGTGATGTAAAAATATGGAGTCTCATGGGCAAGCATGAACCCTGCTTACAATTGACATTAGTTCAGCTGAACTGGCTTTAAACTCAAAATCATGCTAATGAAGGAACTGTAAACACACCTTGAACCCTAATTCAATAATGAGATCAACAATTACACTTAAAGGTTACTTAGCACGGCAGCAGTGTGAGCAAAATCCTTTTGATCACCTATATTGTGCTGTTCATTATTTTCTTTGATGGTTAATAACACTGAAAAGCACTTGGTAAAAAAAATAAAATGAACTACAATATTTATACCTTATTACAAAGTGCATTAGCAAATCAGAGTGCTTGGAGCACCTACATTAAAAAGAAAACACCATCAATATTTGATGTTTGTCTTCTTTAACATCTAGCTGTGGTTTTAACAGCAACTAAACTTTCAACCTGGAATCCACTGCAGCCCAAAAATGACATCTTTCGTGCACCAGACTCCCGTGCTGGCCATTTTGTTACACATCTTTGTTTCCATCTTTGTGTGGCCCTTAGAAAATAGAAGTCAGCACTTTCAAATTTGTAGTTTTCAAGAGGTGAGTGCCAGGAGACATTTCAGTAAGCAAGAAGAAAGCAGTTATTTGACTTGGTGATTTCAACACTGTTCTACGTCGGGGTGGAGGGGGAGGGAATGGCATGAAGACATTGTGCTAGGCAACAGATCATGTAAACATTTCCTATGACAGTCTTTCATCATCTATAGGAACATTTACACTGCCAGATCTTGTCTTCTTTAAAAATGTCAGCTCGGTAAGTTTGATGCACATGTGCTCCTTCTGTAAGTGTCTGCTCAGGCAGACAGTTTACTAATTTGTGGCTCAGTAAGCCTTTCACTGCACCGAGCACCTTGAGGTTAGCACATCTCTAATCATTATTTGATAACAGAAATCTGTAAGCATCACATCCCTGGTAACAAGAACATTGTATCTTAGCAACCAGCCTTGATATTCAAACAATTTCATTAAAGCGTAGCACCTCTTAGCAGGTGGGTGAGTGCGGGTGTTGATAAACATTTATAACATGATCAACCATTGTGTTTGCCAACACTATAATCATCATGACAAATTTATGAATCTGTTTACAAGCTCTTAGGTACCAACCTAAGTAGGTAAACCACCTTATACTACGCTTCTGTGTCTACAGATAGAGGTGCATTCCGAGATTTGATGCTTCTTTAAATTGAACATATTGGGTAAAAGGTTAGCAGATGAACATCGCATGTCACCGTAAAAATCACCATTTAAATTAAACCACAAAGGATGTGTTAGAGCGAGGGCAAGGATTATATTTCACCCCCAAGAGAGCAAGGAAATTTAAAGTTGAAACTGTCTGTAATTTATTCCCAGGTCCCCAGCAGGGCACGTATGTGGACACGGTGCCCCAGCCCCACATGGAAGAACCTCCCCATCGTGGGGTGAACAGCGGGAACCTGGGGGTCACCAACGCCACACGAATGGAGCAATGGCTTCCTGGCCTCAGCCAGGGCTTGGAAACCCTGCCAGAGGGAGATATCAGGATAACCCATAGGCCCCTCAAGAGAAAGGGGAAAGGCTTAAATTATTTCAGTTCATCAAATACCCCACAGCATATCTATACCCAAGGAGGAGGGTAGAGTCTGAAGAAAGCAAATCCACTATCTTATTTTGGAAATTCAGCTCGGACATTCTCAGTCATACTCAGCAAAAAGGGCTCACAAACATACCTTCTGAAGTGGAAGCATTACAGGCCCCATTGGCTAAGTTTTTTTATAGAAAGGCAGGAAATATTTTTCAGTTCTGGGTTACAGAGCTCTGTCCCTTTGCTATCTCAGGAAAGCTCATCATATAATGGTCTTCATAAACTACTTAGCTAAAACTAGTAAAGTCTATTAACCACATAACTTCCGTGGGAAGTTTTTTTCCAGAACTTCACTCCTTAGATAATTTAAGGACTCCTAATCTGTGTCCGATTTTACTTATGGCTCTGGAATATTCTTTTGTTCTCATGCCAATATTGTCATTTAACTGAGACCACTCAACCCTTCTTGGTGTTTACATCCCCTTTTTTTTTTATAAACCACAGAGCAATCATGACCCCTCTTAGTCTTCATTGTTGCTAGGCTAAACAAATTGTGCTCTTTTATGGCTGTATTACATCAACACAACCCCGTGGAGGGCAATAGGTTTACTCTTTTGTAATCAAAACCAGCATTTGATCTCATGAACTTAAATGGAAATATCCTTCTATGAGTGTTACTTTCTAAAGTGATTTCCAGTGCTGAGTTGCTGCCCAAAGGGGCAAGGGGGAGTGAAAAGGAACAGCCAGGGAAAGTTAGCTGGCCAGCCCAGGGTGAGAAAAACTGACCACTCTGTTTGCAATTCGATGTGCCAGCTAAAGTCACTCAAATCCTTCTGAGGGTCAGATTTTATGCAAGTGTTTTGGTTGCCAACCTAAATTATGAAACCACTATTCTACCAAAATCCATTTACAAATGTACAGTCTCTCCACCCCTTGTTTTCTCTGCAAGGAGAAGCCACCCTTACAATCTCCCAGGGTTCTCTGTGAGCAACACCCTCAGACAATAACATCCCTTATCGTGCAGACTCAGGTCCAAACACATTCTTGGATTCAAATTTCACATCTTCTTACATCTACATTGTGGACACCAAGCCAGCCTGTGATCGGAAAGACGTGTCTAGAAACTTCTAGACATTCCTTTTCTGTGAGCATAAACACCCTTTTAAGATTATCCATCAGTCAGCCACGGATACGTTTTTGCGTTGCATCTGTGGGAAAACATGGGCCAAGAAGCAAAGACAACAGGAGTGGCAAAACTATTTAAGGTCAATGGGTAGATAAACAGAATACATGTCATACTTCACCTTTGTATCTGATTAATGGATATTTTACAAAAACAAATCAGAAGCAAAATGCTTGGAACAGTCAAGAGTTCCTTGATGCTTCAATCTAGCCTTCAAAATAATGATCTGTTCCCCTTTTCAGAAACTGGTTTGCACTAACTTTTCAAGCAAACCCAATAACAGCCTTGCTCAAACTTCAACGTGCGTTTAAAATTTACCAAAAGGTGGGAGATGGAATGCAAGCAGGAGGAAAACAGGAATATGAAGTTTGTACCTTGTACCTATGGCATCCAAGGTAACACCATCGCATCACTGATTTCACACTGGGCACGCTACATCAGGCTATTAATCTACCTGAAATACCTGGGACCAAGTGGAGCATTATGGAATAGGTAACTGAGACTCCCTTTCTGAAACTAAAGTCAAACACTGCCAAAAAAAAAAAAAAAGAAAAAGAAAAAAAGAAAATAGAACAACACATTTAGTCATTTCAGCTTGTTGTCTTTGTGGTTAGCTTTCCTCCCAGTGCTAAGATCTGATGATAATCCTATACACTAGAGCTGGGAAAGGAAACACACCTGACACACTAGAGTAATGTTGGAATTTTCCCCCCTCTTTTTCTTTAAACTGACTGTCCAGGTTTGTAAAGTTACATGAGTTTTAATTAAGCATCTCAGGACATTTAAAAAAAAAAAAATCAGAGACAAGAGCTAAGTACTGCAGTGAACTATAGTGAATATTACATACACACTTTACTAAACAAGTGCCAACTGCACATACACACAAGTCATATATAAATAAATTATATCTTTAGCAAGAAATATGGTTTAGTTGCACACAAAAAAAGAGGAAAACCTACTCAAAACAGGAGGCCAAGGCAATCCGTAGTTTCTCTTAAACAGAATACAAATTCTATTTTCAAAAATACATATTTTTTTTTATGAGACAATATATAAAAAAAAATTTGGACAGCTGTGGCTACTCATGCCTCAATTTCACCTTCTGTAAAATGGGAGACTTACTTAAATCCCATCTCTTTTCCTGTAAGCAAACATTTCCAAAGCACTCCAAACCTGAAGCTGTTTTTGGAATAGGAACTTCCGAACAGGCAGAAGAAATACCATGAAGAACAACATAACTTGCACACAGAAGTCAAATTCATATTCATTAGCAGAAATCTTTATACTCTGTATTTTTATAGCACAACAGAGTCTGATCTACGTAATGATGACAGCAGTAAACTAGAAAGACATTTTGTCCTTCCCTTTCAGCACATTTCTTTTGCAGGACACATGCTTAGCAGTCAAAGCTGATGAATGAATATTTGCAAAGCCAGGAAAAATTTCAAGTCTGGGACAAAAAAATTTCTTAGTACACTTTGGAATGGGAAAGGTTTTGAAGAGAGAAAGAAGAGTTTAATGTGGCCTTCAAACAACATTGCCCTGCCCTCTTACTCCACTCACGTGGATAAAGATAGATTTTGGGTTCTCACTTTCCCACCAGCCTCAGATTGCAACTGCTCCCCAGAAAAGCTTAGTAAAGGTACATGTGAAGCCAAAAACTGGCAGAAAACTTCTCTTTCTGCATCTCTTGTTTCCTAATATTCTACTACCCCAGCTTCCAACTCTGTCCCACACCTCTACCACACAGAGGAAGCCGCCTGACAACACTTACTTGGCCACATAATACAGCAGGCAAGCATTCATTGTCCAAATCAGCAAGGAACAGACATGGGATTGATAATAAAACATGGTACTATAGAAGGAATAACCACTCAGCACCACCAGGGGTGGTTAAACATTATCCCTGTTCAGCAGTTACGGAAAACCGATGGAGGTTGTGTTGAGGCTACGTGGAGCCACCCATCACAGGTGGAGTTTGATCTCCTTGGCTTGAGCTCCCTATTTTTATGCCCAGAATCGATGCCAAACAGGGAAATGCTGGATGTTTTCAAATACAGGGGTTTCTGGGGTTGGGAGGGACAGTTTCTAACGCTTTTATGGCCTTCCCCAAACCAGCTATAGGACGGTTCAAGAGTTTTGACTCACAAAAGGAGAAGGGGCACATGCTGAGGCCACCTGTGGCTCCACAGTCCCCTCTTTCATTCCTCACCCATCTCCTCCCCTCCTTCCTGGGAGGAGCTGTGTGTTGGCCACTTACAAAGAGACACACGTTGGGTTTCTGGGAGGTCCCAAAAATTTCAAATTTCCCCGATTCAGCCTCCAGCAAGCTGTTTTTACCCATACTGGGCCAGGAGCAGCAGAATGGGGAGAGTATGCTGAGAAGCAGGGTCCTACTGCACCAGCTGGGGGTAACATTTACTTGCAACAAGTACGAGATGCCACAGATGATGCCTGAAGATAAATATACACCCTTTCGTATTTAACCAGCATATTTTGCCTTTTTAGCACAATACTCAAATCTGTTTAATTTTCATACTGCCAGTTCAGAGCTTCCTGACATTTTCAGTGGAGAAGGACAGGACGACCAAGGCTGAGGATGCCCACGCAGAGCACTGCAGGTGACATCACTTTGGGCCTTTGACAAAAATGTCACCATGAAGGATGGTAGAAAAGCTGATTCCAACATCACTCCACCACACAGTAACTTCCAAGACTCCAACATTTGTCTTAAAAACACTAAATAAAGCCGTTGGGAAATTTTTTTTTGCAAACTTTAGGCTGTTGAAGTGCTCACTGCAGTCCCAAACTGAAAGTCTTTGTGCTGATGTACACTGGGCTGGTATGTCCTAAATACATCTCCATTTTCTTGGTTCCTAGTAGAACTTTCTGTTCAAAATACACACACACAAACACAGCACAAAACCAGAACCCACCAAAACCAGATAAAGCTGAGTTTCATACTGGCCTGAGACAACTTATGGCCCAGCTACCTACTACTATCACACTAATTAGGAGTGTTCTAACAGCAGGGGAAGGTGGAAAACACTTTGGATGCTCTGCTGAATCTCCTGGAGCTGTATGAATTTTCAAGCTTTAGTTCTTCAGAAGCCCATCAATAGATTAAATCTTGCAGTGGTCAGTTGAATTATATATGTTTTTCATTAGAAGCCTAAAGATAAATATGAATTCATAAGTGTGTGTCTATAAACACACTCACACACATCTGCAGGATTTAATCATTCAGATCACAGTGGAAAGTAGTTTTAACACAGCAGTGAATTTTGCCTTTCTAGTGTATTAGAGAAAAGAAAGAAGTAGAGCTGTGTATGAACATAAATCAGAGTGACCTTTACCACTTTTTTAACTCCCAAGGAAAAGCTATTGCATTTTAGGGAAAGAACAGTCTCTGTTAAAGGAAGAGACAATCAGCCCATTAGGTCAATTTTAATTTTAAGACTAGAATATTAAATACTCCCTTTGATTATGAATTGTATTAAAGTGATTAAAATCATCTAATAAAAAAAAAAAGCCTAATCCCAGACCTGCTGTCATGTAAATATATATGGTTCACAATGTCTCAGTGCAACTTAACATTTGTAATAAAGTCCATAATTTATTAAAATTATAATCTAACCACATTTAAATTGATTTTAAAACTCAAAAATACACTCTCTTACAATTTTACTGTCTGACATAAAAGAATGCCAGTAAAGCCAGCATTTCTAGGGTTTTACTTCTCTCCTGATTGCCTGACCTCTTCTACAACATAAAAACATCTTTAAGCTCTCAAAAGAATTCCACCAGACACTGAGAGAGATGAGTGACAAAAGCTACAGGCAGAAATCCTAACATTTTCCTGAAGAATCTTTGTTATTATTTATAAACACTTTTTTCAGTTGCTGTAACACAACTAGGAGACATATGCAGATAGATAAAACACCAAATGTTTATTTTTTTAATTTGTTTTTTTTTTTATGTTTTAAAGTGATCTTTGCATTATGCAGGCTTTTTCCTTCAGATCACTATTATAGTCTTCCGAGAGCCAAGCTGCAATCCCCGTTTGACTCATCACATTATGTGCTCATATTAAGTTTTGCATTAAATCCCAGTGCCATCTATAACTTACTACTAATATCTTTACACCACTGAGGCTTTGATATTTGATGGAAAGCCCCTGCAACCTCACCAAGGGTCTCATCAAATCAGGCAAGCCTCACTTTCCTATGTATTTACCAACTGAAGCATATATTCAAGTCAACCTCGTTTGAGGAGTCCATGGTTGGTTAATCAGCTATGCAGAGTTTTCTCAACCTATTGTTTCTAGCAATACAGCCAAAATTCTATGAAATGGCATCCCTTGATGTTATCCTTGAATATCAAAGCTTTACCTGAAGAGAACCAAAACGGTATCTCTCGGTCCCATTAATTCCTCACTTCTTGCTTAGTGCAATGCATCTAAAGAAATGAAACTTATTGAATCAAGTTTAATGACATAATAAATTCTTCCCTTCAGACAATGTTGAGGCTTAATTCACTAGAGCACTTTAAGCCTTTGCCTTTAGCATCTGATGGGTCATTAGTCTGTAATCCAGCAGCCAGCCTGTTTGGAATCTAAACTAAATCAGGAACCGTATCAGTAGTTTCTGAAATATGACTGGCAGGTCAAGTGGCCTCAGAAAGACTGCCTGGGGCAGTTAAGACTAGGATAGGGCATGACTAGAACAGAACCAGTGATGAATCTGGAAGCATGTACTCAATAAAGACTTCATTCATTCTAACTCACTAAACAGCACTTCTTCAAATGACTTGACTTATATTTTTGATGTTTTTAACCAGTAGGTCATGCAATAAAATTGTCCTGTATGTGCCAATAGGCTTAACACACAGATCATTGACTTGTGTGCTTGGGCATATTTTATTTATATTTTTCCCTCAAGTTTTTCCATAGCAGCCTGAAATAGGCAATAGAATCACTGCCGTGTGGGAAAACATGTAATCTAAAGGACTTAGATCATAGAATTCTGAAAAGCAGAAAGTTTGATGAAACACCCTTTTGTCCAAAAAGAAAGGAACTGTGAAATGCCAGTTCCTACACCTGGAAAGTCACATTCTTGAGATGCTACTAATAATCTGTGCTCCCAGCTGAATATTTCTCACATTACATATTAAAAACCTTGTGCAATCATTTTAGGGCTTTTCAACACAAGCCAGAAAACCAACTCTGCTATAGAATCTCAGATGGAGTATTTCAGGCTTACTGCAGAAGAAAGTGTGCTGTGCTCCTCTCCATCACCCTCCACTACAGCATTTACTGAAAGCTCATAAGACTTGATTCAAAGTCCACTTCAGTCAATTGACCCCAGTGGTCTTTAGATCAGGCCCTTAATCTGTACATCGCACTTAGATAATCAGTAACAGCTTAGTTAGAGGACTCTTCTTTTTTTTTCCCACCCACCTTTCCCCAGATTCAACGAAACATTTCCAAACCCCTCAAAATCAGACTAGCACTTTCAGAGAATACAGTGTGTCACACTCTGTAGTGATGATTTAAGTGGTATTTGCAGTTAAAAAAAAACCCAAAACACTACAGTGGGGGGAAATAAATAAACACACACACAATTTCGATGCTCTGACTCCCAGAAAACACGGGTTTTTTGGTGCTCCCATGAGCTATGCTTCGACTCTGAGGACATAGTGGTTTTTCAGTGGAGACAAGGGGACACTGGCACCAAGCAGGGGGTGGAAATGAAGATTAATTCTTGCATTAAGGTCCATTTTACATACTTCCCAACCACATTCTTTATTCACAAAGATGTAGTATAATGATACTTAGAACTAGTTAACAGAATAGGACAATCTCTGCACTAACTGAGCTATTGAGTGTATCGCAAACCTACGACTTCCACATGGCACAGGTATCAGTGGGCAGGTGCTCCACAGAGCAGCAGTAGCCAAAAATGGTTGTAAAATAACTCTAAATGCCACAGTATTTGGGGAAATTGAAAGTGCTGGGCCAATCCCTTAAATTAAAGCCTTACACTGGTATGTCTGTGGTGAGAAGATGGTTCTCAGCAAACCATGCTGCGAACTACCACAAAGAAATCTGCCTCTGCCCTCAGTATGTTGCAGCAAGAGAAAGCAAGGCTTGGGAACAGTGCATGAAGCTGGGTTGTGAAGTGCAGACAAGTGAGTTACTCTGCTTCCCTTAGAACACCAAGATACCAGGATTCAAAATGCAGATGGGATAACCTCAGCATCCCCACTCCCACTGCGGAGCACGCGTGGGACAGGAGCCGACAGTCAGCCCATTTAACAGTCACCTTCCACAGAGCAGCTGTGTGAAATTCAGCAGGGCAAATCCCAAAATATCCCCAATTAGACAGATAACTCATTTCCAGATCCAGCCTGCTCAAAGTTGTCTACAGATTAATTTAAATATGCATTAAACACACTGTGTAGCAGAGGCAAAATTACTTATTGCTTTAAGCATGCCCATGCTATTTTAAAATAGCCTGGCCGTCATGAGCATTTCTCCTATTATCTTTGGTGACATTTAATCAGTGCTTAAATGTTGGGAACACAAGGGAAAGAAATCAGGTTATATATTTGGGAAGGCGACTCTCAGAAATTAGGCTTCTTTCCAAAAGAAAACTTAACCAGTTGCTCACTGACTAAGCAAACAGAGTAAACACTTTCTCCCTAGTAGGAGGAAAGCCACAGGACACCCCAGCCAGGATCAAATCCTTTCTGGGGACATGCTAGGAAAGCTGAATTCAAACTCCCAAAAGACTCAGACCAATAACAGACAGTCTCTGTACAGTAATATTCTCTTTTTCCCTATGTCTCACACGCTACAGAGGTAGAAGGTATTTACAGAAACGAGAAAATGTAATTTTTTTAAAATTTGTTATTGAACTATTAAAGGCTCTCTGTCATTTGGGATCTCCCTCCATCTCCAGCCTTTGTATTCCAAGGTACTTCAGTAACAGCATTAAGTGAGCCTAAAACGCCGACTTGAGATTTGCATTATAAATGGCATATACAAAGAGAGATTTTTTAAACTTTGGTTGATCTAGCATATCAAAGATCTTTTTCTCTCTTTTTCTCAGCTACTTCAGTGACTGTATTGAAGTGAACTGAAAGGATTAGCTTGAAAGTGGCAAGAAATCTGGCATGCAAAGAAGTAATTTTTCCCCCACACACACTTATTTCAGTTGAACTCTTCAGTATATGGGGGCCCCTTTCCTCCTCTGAAATTCATTTTGCTGTCTGCCTCTCATGCCATCCCGTGCTGACACAATACCAAACAAGGTGAAAAAACAAAGTGTGCAGGAACAGCTCCCGACGAAGGTTCCTTCAGCCCCTCTTCAACCTTCTGCACTGCTAAACTGGGCAGCAGAGTGAAGATTGCAATGTGTTTGCTCACTATTTCCTCTTCAGCCAGAGCTAGAGGTAAATCCAGAGATACTAATGGCCTCTGCCTCCCCCCACACTCATCCTGGTTTGCTTCCCTACATCGCCAGACCATCCGTGTGATCGCGATACACGTCGCAAAAAAACAGGCAGAGGATGTTCCGCGCTTCCCAAGGAAATCACACGGTGTTTTCACTGCTTGTGGTGTGGTCAGCATAGTCTTGCTCCAGTCTGACTGGGAAAAAATTAAACAGCGTGGAAAAGTCACCAGGGGAAGAAGAGCAGAAGGAATGACTCAGCTCTGAACCTGGATTCCGACAAAAATGACTAAGAGCTCCCAAAATCAAGTAAAAAAAAAAGATTCATGACCGCTGATACCGATTCTCCATTCAGATGTGTTTCTGTTTACAAAGTTTACAAGTTGGATTATTCTTTAGATATATCAGCCACTTTGCAGCTCCCTACCTAGCCTGATGTCCCTTTCCTTTGAATAATTAAGCAAACCAGCTGCATTTACTTTTTGAAACAAAAGCCCTTTATGTTTGCTGACAAGTTCAGTGACAGCCCTACCCTAGACAACAGTCTCAGAAATGAGCTCCCAGCCTGTGTTTGGTGAAAGGCTGAAGGTCTGAGGGGAAAGAAGGGGCAGGAACAGGCAAGGAGAAGGGTTTGGGATTCCCATGCTGGGGCTGAAAACGAGAGGATATCTGAGTCAGAGCACAGGGCTTCGTTAGCGCCACGTGTTTACAGCATAACTCGTTATTCCCATTGCAGACGTACTGCACTGCCCACTCCAGTCCGAGCTCATTCCTCTTACATCAGTGACTCCACAGCAAGATTAGACAGACATGGAGCAGGGAAAAACCCAGCTCAGGACAGTGTGATCCCTGCTTTCTTGGCTAATTTGTTTGTGCTAGGACAGCCCAGATATTTGCAGTATAAGCCACGTGTGTCCAGGCTCGCTGCTGAGCACCACACACATGGTGCACAAACCATGGGACACTCTGAGCACCCAAAATATAGGGAATGCTTTCCCAAACATAACCAGATACAGCTTAGAGTGACATGCCACTGGGATAGCCTTTATTGCATGCCTTCTAGAAGTTGATTTATCAGCAACTAATTACAGAAAATACTAGGGGGTTTCTTCGCATCGCATAAGATACAATAGCTGCTCCATCCCTCAGTGCCGATGACACGGGCATCCTGTCAGAGCTGAATAGCTGCCTACTGACCCCTCCTCTTTGTCAAGGGGGACTTGCTAATGTCCTGAGCTAAAGCTGTGCCAGCACCAGCTGGCAGGCACGCTCGTGAACCTACAAAACCCACCCCGAAGACAAGCGAGACCTCTGAAACCTGCAGAAGCAAGACCAGAGTTCCTCCTTCACCCCAAGATTAACTGCAGGAGAGTGCTCCAACAGCTATTCATCACCACCACCACCTAAAGCCTTCCCTACTGCATATATCAACGTGTCGAGGGCTGTGACTAATGGAAAAGGCACCACCCTATAAAAAGGAATAAAAATGAAGAAACCATCAGTAACAAGCATCGAGTCAGCTGCATCAAGCTAATTTTTTTTATGTTAAGATTCAAAGTAAATACAGACTCAAAAAAAAAAAAAAAAGCCTTCTTTTTAATCTCCCGATAAAGAAATGCAAAATATTAAATCAGTTTAGGTTTATTTCAAGCAGTCTTATAGAGATAAATAAAAATAAGCTTCCAAAACACCCAGGGAAGTGACACAAGCCGGTGATCCCACAGAGGCTGCATGGATAGTGAGCCACACGTAAAATACTGTTTGCATATGTGAAGTTCAGCACACAACAGACTTATGAGGAGTGAGTAATGTCAAATAAAAGAGTAGCTGTATTAATAGCTACATGTGCGTTTCCTATAAGGTTACATATAGGTAGAGGAATTAATTGTCTGGGTGCTCAGAGGGTAGAGCCCATCTTCACTAATGACCCAACTGGGTCAGCCTGAGCCTGATGGCAGAAATGAGCAATAAAAAGTTTAACACTGTCTGAAATAATCCCGGATTTCATTTAATCTCCCTCCTAGTACTAAAAATAACAGAGAGCAATAAAATCTCAGATGGTACATATTGCAAGAGCCGGCGTTTAATCTTGCTGATGAGAAAAGAAAAAGCGACAGACCCCTTTTTCTCAGCTTCCCAACACTCCAAATTTTGATTTTTTTCCTGCAGGGCTAGAATATGCACCTACTTCCTTGAATTAACAGATCTCCAAATAACACTCAGAGGGCCTATTTTCCTACACATAAAGTTGCTTTCTCTGTTCAGAAGAGTATAACTGGCTTTGGGAAGAAATATAAAAGAGTTGCTAAAGCCAGTAATTTCCTCAGCCACACATATGGCTTCTAAGTTTAATAGCAATTATGTCATTTTTATATAT
This sequence comes from Myiotriccus ornatus, assembly GCA_036023395.1. Lineage (NCBI taxonomy): Eukaryota > Metazoa > Chordata > Aves > Passeriformes > Tyrannidae > Myiotriccus > Myiotriccus ornatus. The sequence continues at coordinate 3,107,886 of JAYRBT010000181.1, forward strand.
GATTCGCTTGATGTTGTTTTCATGTGAATCATTTGACATATATAACTCCAGCAGATTTCTTAAATAAGCATATCACCAGAGACTAAATTACTAATCAATTAACCAATTTCTCCCCCCCTTTCCCCATCTTGGCACGCAATTAAGAGAAAAGACTAAACTTAGAAAGGCAGTGGAGGCACTTGGAGAAAATGAGGTTTGATAAACCACGGGTTATCATTTTGGGGGGAGGAAGGGGATTGCAGAGCAATAAACTGAGGGCTACAACAAGCAAACATATGCAAAGACGCTGCATTCCACTCCCTGCTGTGACCTGAAAAGCATCGCTGCAGCACCCCAAACATTGTGCAGCCACCCTGGGCACTGCTCAAGGGCTGCAGCCCTTCATCCCTTCCTCGAAAAACCAGTAGCACCAACGTAGCCACAAACACCTGCAGTTCAACACTGGAGCAGGTGCAGCAGGGACACCAACACCCCCAAATGCATGAGGTTTTAATTCTCACTTCTCCTCTCGGTGGGGATAAAAGGGGAGGCCAGCGCTGGGGAGGGAACAGGGAAGGAAACAGCCCGGTCAGAGAGGTGTTTACAGTTTTCTTGCCCGACCTCCTTGTGCTCTCACCACAACACACACACACCCTTTTTCCAGAAGAAATTTCATGCCCTGCAACACCCCTTCCTCATTTTCAAACCGTTCACTGTCCTGGTGCTCCGTAACCTGGGCCTTGGCCACAGGCACAAAACAGCTTTTCCTCCCCTTTCCTGGAGACACACAGCTGGGCATCCCCCTCCAGCCTCACATCAGATCAGCTCCCTGTGCTTTCAGGAGCAATGATCAGAGAGGGTTTATTTTTCCAGCTTAGCTGCTTTTAACATGTTTCCATTAGCTCACAGCCCAGCACATAAAGGCAAAATACCTGACTCATTGCATTTATGTGCCTCGAGTGAACCAGGCACAGGCACTTTCCACACCCTTCTTGTTACTCTGCTTGAGGACCAGGCATCTTTCAGAAGGAAAGGCACTTCTCTTTCTAGAAAATAGCTTAGAAAACCGCTTGTAACATCTTCAACTTTAACTGCATGCAAAGGTTCTACACTTACAGCAACTTTGCACTAATTATTTGATTCCATCTTTTAAGCTCCACTAGTACCCGTTCACAAACACACAGAAAGCAGAGATACCAGCTCACAGAAGCTCCTCAGAGCAGTTATCTGTGTACTTTGGCTACTATCAACAGAACAATTAAGCACACACTTAATATAATCACACAAGTAAATGCAAGTAACTCCTCTAAGACAACCTTATTTGCTTGTTTTATTTAAGAGCATATTCAAGAGATTTGTTTGAAGAAACCAAAGCAAACAGCAAGACCAAGGCTCAGCCACTAAACATCCACAAGACCAACCACTCCAAACCTCTTCCGGCACGAAAAAGAAATTCAGGTTTCACTGTCCAGTTTCCAAATACAAAAAAGATCACAAGCCATTACAGCACAGTACCCCAGCTTTGCTTTCCCACTCCCAGTACCTGTTTTTGCCTTAAAAACTAGTGGGTTTTTCTTTCTTTCCTTCTCTCCTTCCTTCTTCCTTGATCCAAGAGATGTGAAAGCCCAGCTCCTCTGGTAGTCACCTCCTTGCAATCAGGCCCAAGTGAAGGCACCTGTGCTTTCTGGAGCAGCCCCACCTTCTGCCAGCAGCACGCCCTGACCAGGGAACCGCAGCAGTGCTGAACTAAATGTTGAGGCTTTTTCTTCCGTGCACACCTGAGTGCAGTGAAGGAGATTAATGAAAGGTCATAAGTCAAGACAAGACCCCTAAATTGGCGAGTGATAAGTGTGAGGGTTACACCTGTACATCTGCTGAGACCAGTAATAATCCTCCTGCTAGGATGAGCAGGCATCCTAATCATCTCTCTGTGTTATTCATGGTAGTCACATATAGTTTTGCCTACAGGTAAAGCTACTTACTTAGGTGTGAGAGAGTTATAATATATTCTAGAGAACATATTTTAGTCCTTTACCTAATTCATAGTAGAAACTGGTTATTTCATCATCCCAAATCGTTGTGATGAGAGAATAGAATCACTAAATCATTTAAGTTGGAAAAGCTCTCTTAAATCATCGAGTCTGACCACTAAGCCAGCACTGTCGAGTCATCACTAAACTGTATCCCTATAAGCCATATCTACATGTAATGTCCCTCAGTTTTTACAGTTGAAGATGCTTCTCTGAGTCTCCACAACTTTATAGTAGTGAATTCAAGGAAATAAGAGCAGCTGTTGGGTAAAGCACCTCCTGAGCAGCCTTAGCATCTCTGAAGTGCTGTTGCAGTTGCACACATGCTCTAATTAAAATGCAATAGTTTTAAGAGGATTGGAAAAAAATAATTGTATATTCAGGGCAATGCAATTTTTCTGCATGTCAGGTATTCAGATCCAAAACATCACCACAAATAAGAAGAATATTCAGTGCTGACCTTCTCCTTTAGCAAACCCTGTACCCATAGTGCCTCCTCACCGCTGTGTCCAACCCAACACGCTCAAAGTGACCACCACAGGCAGATGCAGAGCAGGGGTGAGGCGAATCCTGGCAGCTTCAGGCACAAACCAGACAGTAAATTGTGTGATGACATCGGGGATTAGTACAGCTGTGAGGGACAGGAGCATCAGTGTCAGTAACCAAAACCCTGGCAAAGCGGGGAGGGGGGCTCATGGCACACAAAGGGTGAGATGAACCTCCTTGGTGAAAACACCCCAGAGACATGAGGATATTTTCCATGACCCAAAAAATCAGCTTGCAGGTGAGCAAGCCCACAAGGGTTTTTTTCTTGCAGCAGTGGCCCTCCCTCTTTCTGTTCACTCATTTTTCAGGTGCCTCCCCCAGCTGCTCAGGTTCAGATGCTGCAGATTATCACTGATAGGAGCTCTTCACCTGTAGAAGTTTTGTTCATTTTCATTCAAAACCTGGGGAGGGGTTCCCTTTTCCTTCTGCTGTACAGATCTGACAATCTGGTTTTATAGAGCAAATGATTCCCCAAAGTGTTCTGACAGGACTCAATAGAGCTGGTTTGACTCCCCTGAGATATGGCTTGTTCAAGGTGAAAAGCCTGCTGGGCTTTCTTTATCTGGTTGGTGAACAACTTATTTATAGGGAGGTTATGAGCAACAGAGCTGACAGAATCACAGAATCATAGAATGACTTGGGTTGGAAGGAACCTTGAAGTTCTAACACAGTTCTAGCTTTCCTACAGTGGGCAGGGATACCTCGTGTACTTCCTCAAAACCTCAGAAAACACCAAAGCTCGAGTGCTTCTCAAAAGTGAATCCCCCCTTGCCTTTTTTCATATCCTGTTTACTCTGTACTCTTAATTAATACAACCACACTCCGAGGATACACGTTAGCAACACCACTTGCCTTGGTCTGACAGCAACCACAGCAAAACATAAGTAATAAAGTCCCTGCTTCGCAGAAAAGGTAGCTGCAAAGCGCTCCTACAGCACGTACCAAACGGCACATCTTCTGTGGCATCCCCACCTTCCTCGCCTCCCTTTTCCTGTCGCTGGTCCATCTGTCCTCACTTGGGAGCTCTGATTTCACACATCTTTTCCCATCCCCTCTGCCCTGCTCGCTGTTTGCTCCTCAGGCGCTGCGGGATTTGTAAACCTGCACAGCACTTACACTGTGCGGCTTCCCATCGCTTCCAGCCTGCCTCGACTTCTGTGTTTTCTGCTGCCAACAAACCCACCCTCCACCCATTTCCAGGCCCCCCCAGGGCAGGTGTTCCCACCCACCCCCTGTTTCACGTGGCCTGCACTCTGGATGTCAGCGGTGCGAGCTCCTCGCACGCTCTGCCTGCCGAGTTCCACTCACCGGCACCCCGTGCCCTGCCACAACCAAAGGAAGTAATCCTGCTGGCAGCAGGATGGAGATGATTTTGTGGAGTAGGCACATCCTTCCTCTGCTCCCCTCTGCTTGGCTCCAAGCTTAGCCCCTCCAGACCCTCCACACCAGGAGTGCTGATGATGTCCTGCTGAGCTGTATCACCCTGGGCATCCAGCTCAGGAGGTCCTGCCACCGTTAACTCCCTTAAGGAACTTTTCCAATCCCAGACGAGTCCTGAGAAACACTCACACAAGGAAGACATCCCAGCTGAAGAATCCTCAGTGCCAATAAACTCCTCAGTCCCAAACCTGATGTGGTCTAAGTTGGGACAGCACCTGCTCAGACCTGCCCAGAAAAATTCGCAGACTTAGAAACTAACTAGAAAAGCAACAGAGCAGCTCTTTTTCTATCAGACAAAATCTAAATAGAAAAACTTAATGACTATCCTTACTTTCGCATAACTTCACCAATTAGAAAATAACTGATCTGGTTCTCTTTAAATGTTGTTGTATGCTCTTTGAAAAAGATGCTAGGATTTTCGGGGGGTTTTCTCTTCCTCGGACTGATTGATGCTGCAAAAGGACGGACAAAGCTTGGCCTAGAGGAATTTTCATGAATCTTTCTTCCTCTATTTAGTGAAATTGTGTGCTGCTGATACATATTATTGGCCTACAGAATGAGACCCACCCACCCAAGGAAAAGGATTAACTGAAATATTGCCATTTCTAGGAATTAAAGTTATTGGAATTCAAGCCGAAGCCCATTTCCTACACGCAATCTTAATGTGATCCTCAGGGAGCTCTGAAATTATCATCTGCAAGTAAGTGATCTTTTCATGCAATTTTATTCTAGCACTATATCTAGGTATCTTCTCCATAACTTCTATGTCCACAAGCTTATTTATCTCCTTGCTAAAGTTCAAAATCTAATTTCCAACACAGGTTACTTACTGTAATAAACTGTACAAGCTTTAAAGTGACAAGTTGAAAGATACAATTTTTTAGAGTTATGAATTAATAGCCATATATGTCAAAGAAAGTGCCAACTTTTTCATATTTATAGATATATTATTGAAATGATAAAAAATGAACTGAGGAAAGAGAAAAGAAGTAAGGAGAACTACATATAATGAATCAAACATACTTAACAAGACATGTACAGACACTTTAGTGTGCATCTCTTTTATTACATTACATTAATCAAATTCTGCTAAAGACATCCATCTAAGCGAAGTGTCACAGTGATATTCTATAAAAACATTCTTTTGAAAAAGAGTCTTCCCTGACAGTGGTATCAACTCCACTGTCTTAAGTGATTGTCAGGACTGCATTACTCAGAAATTAAGAGAATTTATGTAAGTGCTTCCCGAGCTCCCCTGAAGAAAAAAATAATTTAATTGGAGCAAGTGTACAAACTCTGATAAAGGCTGGTAAAACACGGATAATTGATTTCACTTAGGGAAGCATGAATGTTGGGGTTTTTTTTCCTGCTTCTTCCTTCTTCGGTTCACAGCACCAACAGACTTTCTTAGTCTGGAAAATCCTGGAAGAAAATCCTCCCTTCTGCTAAAATGGGCAGAATATGAGCATTTTTACTAAATTATCCAGCAAGACCTGATCGTCTGGGATCTGAGGCACTTTTTTTTTTCTTCCTACGTGTATTTATTTATTTATTCTAATGAGCTTACAAACAGTTCTCAGGAAGGCAATGGAGGTTTCTTTGCCATGCAGATGTGAGGGCCAGATGTGCCACCACTTGGCATGACCTGGCTTTGGGGAGCAGAGACATTTCTGGCAAGTTGGGCACATGGGTTGTGCCCACATGGAGCTCAGGTTTCTGTACGGCATGATCTTCTCACTGGTAACAGAATTTTTACAACCTATTGTACCTGTGCATTTCATAGTGGGATTTGTAACAGATCTCCGTTTTTTGCTTAAAAGAAAAAGGATGTGGAGTTAAAAATTTGATTTAATTATTGCGTTATTTCATCTCCTTCTTTAAAACAGTGTAACCTGTGATTTCTCAACTTTGGCCGTGCCCAGAAAAGATTTGAATACCAAAGTTCCAATCAAGTAGTGGATTTGGATAATCAGAAGCTACTTTCAGACAGCAGTGCTGGTGAGCCACAGAGAATGAGGGGTGAAGGGTATTGCATCACTTCTCCTCCATTATTTAGACATAATGGGATTCATAAATCCATGGAGGTGACATCCATTAGGTAGCATTAAGGTACAACTGGTATTCCCACTCAGCTTCCCTTTGCAGGGCTGGTTTTACTCCCCTGCAAAGGAAGGGAAAGCTCCTCAGGGTAATCCCTTAATGATGTGGCATCAAGTGTCAAAATATAAGACAAGGAAACAACGCATAGGGAACTGTTTTATCTAAATGATTCACTGACAGATCACAAAAGCAATGGCTTGCTCTTCCCAGTTATTCTCTAATTTCACCACCAAACTATTAAGCCTGGATGTTATTCGAAACTCCAAGTCAACATTACAAAAACAGCCAAACATAAAATTCACCATTTGCATAACTTATTAAGTGAAATATGGAATTCAAGTGACAGACAGAATGTCAACTTCAAACTGTGTTTTCAGCCACAACGAGAGCTGTTTGATCTGCACGGGGTAGTTCCCTACTCAGGCAAAAATCACACACACACACATTTTTGTCAAACTAGTCGATGCAGTGCAATTTTGCAGTGAACTGTGTAAATACAGGAGATCTGTGAACACACTGGATCAAAATTCTGCAACGAATTCAAACTAACATTTACTGAACATCCAGTTCAGTGTTCGCTCAGACTCTCTTATCAATGTTATAATAAACTATAAATCCTAGCGAGCCCTGAGGCAACTTAACTGCTGTAGTGATGCTGGAGGGTGATTAGGAAAAAACCTAAAGATAAGATCCATTGTTTTTTTCATGGTTGTGCACATCATTTTTCTATTTCTGATGCTTTATGTGTGATAATCTGAGCTTCCTCAGAGGTAAATTCTCATCTAATCATAAGTCCCCACACATCAACAGAACATATCCTATGTGGTCTAACAACAAAAAAAGAGAGAGCAAGAAGTGCTTCATTAACAACATGGATTTAAACCACTGTAAGCTCATTTTTAGGCTGCAACAAAAGCCCTGGAAAAGGTGAAAATTAAAAGATGCCACCTAAAGAGCTCTCTAAAATTAGAATTAATTTTAATCTGCCTGAAAAAAAAAAAAATCTGGGTGATGTTGAGAGCTATGAAGGGGGGGTTTATTTTAAAAATATGTATAATGTCAAACTGAAGGGTCAAGGAGCCCTATTAAAAAACCAGGGTACACATCATATTCTGCTGGTCAGCTTTGTACCTAAACCACACAAAAATGTATAGGCAGGGCCCATCCCGTGGCATTTTTGATATGGACAATGTACAGGGATGGGATCCAGGGTGCAGCCAGGTTAGGGTAAGAGGAGGAAAGGCACCAAAGGCAGGGACAGACAGGATGCAAAGGGGTCATCTCTCATTTTGGTAACCCCACAACTGCCAGAGAAGGGTCTTGGGTTTCTGAGGGACATTAAAAATCCCTGTTAGCATGTTCTGCTCCATAATTGCTCAGGGCAGCGTTGCGAAGCAGAAGACATCTCCTGTCACTATTTTCGGGTTGGAGCGTCCCTGCTCCAGACGGTTTCTGGCGCTTTGCCTGATCCACCACAGACAGAGCAACAAACCAGAGGAGGACAAGGTGGCTTAGTATCAGGTGTGCCATGAATAATCATTTCCCCGTCTCCCAGTGCTTCTCCCTCTGTCCCTGCCTGGACCAGCACCCCGGGGAGCCCACCCCTGGCTCTCACGAGCCGGGCTGACCTTTCTCCCCGTGTCACTCGTGTACATGGCACTGCCAGGATCAGCCCCAGCAACTGGAATTTGTCTCCCTCTAAGTGACAGCTGCCATTTTAATGATCCAGCAGCAAAGGTGAGTTTCATCTCAGGAGGCAGAGAGGGAATGCAAAATAAAGAAGGGAGAAAAGGAGCGTTTCCACAAGAAGCTCCTGAAGATCAGATGGCTGGGAAGTGATTTTGGGGGTGAATTCTATATTTAAAAAACATTTTTAGCCAATTTAACAGATAACTTAACCAGTTCCTACGTTGCGCTGATGTATATTTATAAGTCTATTTGAATGGATTTGTATTAAATTGCTGATTTTCAGTGGTTCTTAATGGAACCCGACTCTTCCCTGTCCTCATCTGCCTGGTGAGCTTGTCCAAAGACAGCTCTCTGCCAGACTATTACACTTTTAAAATCATTTCAGTGACTTTCCCCCTTGGTAATGAGATGGAGTGATTAGAAGAGCTCTCACAATTACCCCACCATTTTCCTTTAAGACACATATGAAAATTCCTTCCCTTTCTCAGCCCTTGGCACGTTCAGAGTTACTGTTCCCACTCACAGCTGTCACTACCATGCAAACTTAATAAATTCCATCTATGCATGACTTACTTAGCTAACCTCCATCCACCAGAGATACACGCTTCTTACTCAGACAAGCAGGACAATAACATAGTAAAGCTTCAAAACAATGGCTCTCATGTTTCAAATATGTATAATATTGCAAGGGGCTTATCCCAGCCCTGGAGATCCTGCCTGAACAGAAAGGAGCTTTTCTTTCATACTATGTAACTTTTAGGATTTCTCTTTTTTTTTTTTTTTTTTTTTTTTTTTTGGGGGGGCCGGGGGGGGGAGGGTTTTGGGGATTTTTTTAGGGGTGTTGGGTTTTGGTTTGCTTTTTTTTTTAATTCAAAAGTAGTTTGGAAATGCTCAGGACAGGCAAAAAAAAAAAAGAGCTCTTTTTAAAGCATAAAGGTAATTATAAAGGGGTAATTAAATAAAGGAAGGGTTAAAATGAGCAGGGTTTCCCTCACCGAGCAGAACGCACCCCAAGACACGGGCGGCCAGTTCTGACCTACCCCAGCTTTGAAATTTCCAGTAACAAATGAACCCTCTGGAACTGTTGCAAATTTAAATCCACATAACCCAGAGTAAAATCAGGCCCCTGAACAATTTTGTTAGCAGCAAATTTGTCATGCACATTAAACCCTCCCCACCAACAGCCTCAGGCCACATCAGCTGGGACCCTGCACCAAACACCTTTCCCCTTTGCCACCTTGTCTGTCAGTAAAGCAATCAGCACTTTTTGGATAAGCTCAGCATTTTTCAGAATTAACACCGTAAGAGAGGTAATCAAGCCTGTGTTAAATAAATACTTCCAAATGCCAGGTGAAATGCACATCAGAGTGCATCAGGCAGCCACACAAGGTATCTGGAGGCAGTAGAACAAAGTATGCTTCACTTTGCATTAGAGCAGGCAAGCACTGAAGCCCAGGAGCAGCAGAAAAATGCAGGATGAGTAATTTTACTAGGTGCTTCCTCACAACATTTCCTGGGGCCAAGCACTGTCCTGGCTACGTAATTTTGATTAAATCAATAGCTGTTTATCCGTGTGTCATAAAATGACAGGAGCCAGATGCGACAGGATTGAAACCTAACACAGGTAAGTGAGGAACAGCAGCAAGGCTGTTAATAACTGGTAATTTCTAAGCTGATTAACTTGGGTTTGAGGATGGGTGTTGGAAAGGTTCATTCAAGCCTTTCATCATTCAGTTTCTTCTACTGGGTGTCCTTTAGATCATAATAAAGGATGGATTTCCAGACAGGTTTAGCATGCTCAACATCCCATCCCTGGTAGTGTTCAAACTCAGGCTGAATGGAGCTTGGAGCAACTTGGTCTAGTGGAAGACGTCCCTGCTCATGGCAGGTGTTGGAATGAGAGGGTCTTTAAGATCCCTTCCAACCCAAACCATTTCAGGATTCTGTGATTCTGCTATTTATTGCCCAGATTCTACGGTATAGTCAATACTGTGCAATTTTAAAAGTGCAGGTAAGATTTGAAACAGGACGCTAAATATCAGAATATATCTTTTCTTTCTTTTTACTTTCTATTTTAGAGCTTTGAGGCAAACTTGAAAAAAAGGGGGCATGAGAAGCAAAGTTTTCTTGGAGCACCTCTTCTGCTTGCCCTGAGCTGCTGATGGCAGTCTTGACCTGACTCTGTGGTCCATGGTCCTTGGACTCCAACCCCCTGATGCCACCAGATGCCACCAGTTGCCCCTGCCAAAGGTGGGTCAGAGGAAGCTTGAGGACATTCAGTGACTCTACAAGAAACCTGGACTTTTTCCTAGACCAAATCTTGCTTACGGTGTCTGCCCTAGTCTTTCAAAGAAAAAGGTTGCACAACAAATGGGGTGCACAAACATATCAGGAAGGTGTAATGCATAACAAATGTATTTTAAAGGTGCCATTTCTTACAGCATCTTCATACAATTAACTTCTGTGGTAGTCTCAATTTCCACTCAGAAAATGGATGTCGTAAGAGCACGTATAAATTATTCACATCTTTACTAAATGAAGGGCTATCAAAAACTTGTCATGGGCTATCCATATGCAGTATGACTTGAGCCACAATTGACAACGTAACTAATATTTTTAATATCCCAGTAATTTCATAATTACAAGAACACTGATATTTTACAGTATTAGTTCAAATTGTGAAACTAGGGAGACCAGTAAACTTGGCGAAACCTCTGGGCTTGATCCTGCATCCTTTGAAAAGCCCAAGCGAGAAGCTCACGGTGCTTTTATGGACCGGTGGGTACTTTTGGGTATGCACAGAATGAAGAAATAGAGCCCCATAGTGGTTAATCCCCAAAGCTAAAAATAAAAACAAAACAAAACCCTACTGAAACCAAAGCCTTTTAAGCCGCTATCTCATATTTTAAGTGAGTTATTAAAATGTTAATTATCTGAATAACATTATGCTTGAACACAAGGGGGAAAGACATTTTGAAAATTGTGCGCTTTTTTAACTGGGAGGGTAATTCACAGATTTCTTCCAAAATGACAATTTCTTTTTTTATTCAGCAGCTTGAACACTAAGTCAGAGCACTCTTCAGACTGCAAATATAGCAATTATCCCAAGTAATGCTTTGACACTGTTACCACAGGCAAGTGGCCAAAGTGCATCAGCAGTCAAAATATCTAAGCAAGTTAACAAGCTCCTTTTACTCTCAGCAGAGCAGGAGAAGAAAGGGAATCCAACCCCTGAGAAATGTTAAAATAAAGGCGAAAGAAAAGCTGCTGGTGTTTGTTAAAGAAAATGGTGTCACTGTCTCGGCCTGATCAAGGTGTAATATGTGAGTCCCTGACAGATGTCCCTGGCAGTGTGAGATGGGGAGGGCTCTTCCCCAGCATCGCTGCCGCGTGATCCCGGCTAATGACTGGCGGCAGCCCACCAGGACCCGCCGTCAGCCCACACCTTGCTCCTCTGTTTGGTGCTCTCTCTCCTCTCTCTTTGCCCCCATTTTTCTTTCTCTTGTTTTTTTTTTTTTTTTTCTTTTTCAGCTCCATTTGCAAAATACCCCCACATGTACCATACAAAAGACATCTAAACTCATTAAGGAAATTCCCAAAGAACTATTAACAAATCATTTTGCTTCAGCCAGAGATATCAGATTTAATTAGGTGAGCGGTGTTGATGGGGTGCAAAAACAAAAGCCATCTCCTGTCTGAAAAGGTTCAGGTCCTGTGTAGGCCCCATTCTTTCCTCTATGGCACAGACAATAATTGAGCATTTTTTTAAAGGACATAGGGATGAAAAGAGGAGTCTGTCTCGCAGACAAAAGCTTTCAACTAAGATTTGTTTTCCTTTCTCACCAGGTGACTTAAAGGGAAAAAATCTTCAGCTGTAAAGAAATGGCTATAACCTACAGTGAGAACACAGCGACAGAGAATATAAAACAGCTCTAACAAGCATAATTTTTGCAAGTGATTAATCAAAATGTATTTAGCCAGTCATTTTCAATGATAATCAAAAGACCCGCTTAAAACAATAATCATTTTGCAATAATAACAGTTATGTTCATTCAGATGCAGGCAAGCTCTGCTGCCTGGAATGAAACGTCGAGGTTGGCCCTGCTACAATGCCCTGAAATACTAAAGGGTTTCTCCGAGTGGGAAATCACCAGGATGGAGCCTACAGGTTGCACAGATTAGTGCCCTGTGCAGCACAGGAATGCAAAGTACCAGGGAGCCGAAGGTTTATTCTTCCTCTCGTTTTAAATCTTTGGGTTAATGCTCTTTGGAGGTCTGGCCAGTTGTCATTTTAGGGGAGTATTATCTGGGTGGCAGGATAATACTGGCACGTTACTTGGTGTGTAATGGGAATGTTTTTCTAACAGCTTCCAGAGGCTCCAGATATCACATATTGTAAAGTAAAAGACTCGTTCCACTTTTTTAAAATACATCTTCAAATTAAAAGGCTTAAGAAATGCTAACAATTGACATATGCCTTTCTGGTACCAGCTATTCATCCAGACCTTTAAGCATATTCCTCATCTCTTCTTTCCTCTCGTACTGGATGAAAAAAAGAAAAAAAAGCAAATCCAATGTTAGTCATTGGCATATCAGACGTGAAACCACTCTGGGCTCTAGGAATATATCTTTATAATTTAAAGCTTACAAGGAGCATGCACCAATTAGCACCGTGGAGCAAGCTTTTGATACAAATCATCATTAAATAAACACGCCAAAGCTTTTCAGAACCAAGAGCTACAAATGATAACAAAAGAAGTCAACAGATCCAGCGGGAAAGAGCAAAAACCTCCTCCAAAACACACTCTGATGCCACTACACAAAAAGCAGAGGCTGGCAGAGATGCCATCAGCAAAAAGGAAAAAAAAAAAGGGGGGGGAAGTTTAAAATCTGCCTTTCTAATTTTTAACAGTTTGAAAATGTTCTACAGAATACTTTTTATGCCTGTGAGAGATAAGGACAGGAAGAGTAACAGGACACTCTGCTATTCCTGAAAGTCACAAAAAAAAATAATTTGGAAGTATTTTCAACTTTATTTTATCTGAAGCCCTGACAGTTAATTTGGTGTGAAAAACTGCAACAGTAGAAAACAGATGTTAAGGGGCAAGCATATAGTTAAGGTCAAAACAAACATAAAACACAGCTTCCATTTCGAAGGGAAGGAAAAAAAAGATTTGTCCAGCAACAGGTTTTATGCTAAACCTGCTTTTTTATTGTTCTGCTTGTGATATCTGTAGACTACACAATGCAATACTGTCTGCCATAGCGCAATACCTCTCAGCACCAGTAATTTAAGACTTTCTTCTCTGTAATACACTAAACCATCATAACCTGTCTCTTCCTATTTAGTTTAACCTACAACCACCACATACTGATTTGGCTGTGTGTGGCTTTCTCTATTGCCATTTATTACTCCGCTCGACTCCTGAAATTCTGTTTGCAATTTAAGGCCACAAATTAGAAGCGTAAGTCATCTGTTTCCTATAATCCCCCTGTCAGGGCTGGAATCACATTTGGAGCTGAGCACCGAGCGCGGTCCTGGGCCGGCGCTGCCGCCCCGATTGGCCACGCGGGCTGAGCTGCGCTGGGAATAAAGAACAGGGAACAGGGAACAGGGAACGGGGAACAGGGAACGGGGAACAGGGAACGGGGCTGGAGCCGGCGCGGGGAGCGGGGAGGGAGAATCCAGCCGCCTGCGCAGGAGGAATAAATACTATTTTACAACCGTAACCTCCTGGAAATATTCTAACCGGGCAATGGGGATTGCTGTGGGGGCTTTCATATCCATATTTATTTATTTTATATATATGTTTATTTTTTTTTAAGCCATCTTATAGGGTTGTTATAACTTCCTCCTTCAATCCGAATCTTTGGCTAGTTCTGCCACCTTTGTCACGCAGCACATTTTCTCAGTGCTGTCTCTTGCTGTCCTAATTAACTGTTTTACCCCCGAGTGGCAGGCAATATACAGAGCTAAAATGGAGATTTTAACGCACTGGTTCCATTTTACTCCTTTTTTTTTCCTTTTTTTTTTCCCCCTCTATAATTATTTTAATGAATCCATGCATTTGTTCATTTGATGCCAGTGGAAAATGATTTTAAAACATGTAGATGAGAAATCTTAAAAGTGGATTTTTTTTTCTTTTCTGACAACAAAACCTTAGTTAAAATAAAAAAAAAAAAAAAAAATTTGTAATTCTTTCATGCAACATTTGGGGCTATGTCCACAACTGAATATTATTTTCTTTCCTTTAATACATTTTAATAGTAGTTCCTGACCACCAGTGCTAGGAGCAAAAAAATCACTAGTGTTTCTTACTTTAGATTAAACTTTCTCTTTATTGCACTGGGAGTGAGACTGTGTATCCTGTTACAATCTGAAAAGAGCAAGATAAAGCTTCTAAAAAGACCCCAATTCAGAGCAGCAGTCAGCAGGGAAAATATCTCCAGTTAATAGTCCAATGGGAGAACTGCTCTGCTTGGGGGAAGGGAGGGAAACTGGGGGAATAAATAAATAAAGCTAGATTCCATTAATAAAAATTCCTCTTACTGCCTCATATTTACTAATAGATATACTTTTACATGGGCTTTGAAGTTGTAGCAAGCAAATCAACTTGGTTTAAGTAGCACGCTCTGGCCGTGTAGGACAGCCAAATGCTGAATTCTGCAGTGTGATCCAGGCTGAGTTGCAGCAAATATTTTTTCTTCCCTTGGATTTAAGCAAAACAATAAAAACGTTATAATTTTTGTTTAAGTTAGAGGAGTCCTAAAAAAGAACATTCCACTGCTCTTTGTGCTTCTGTAACTTAAAAATTGGCTGTGCTTTTAAGTGAAATTTGGCAGGCTGTTAGTCTACAATGTGACTAGGATATTTGGACATAACAGAATTGGCCAAGATATGATATTTTAAATGGAACTACTGTTCATGCAATTTCCTAAGGTTTGTTTTTGGTGGGTTTTTTTGGTTTTGTTTTTTTTACTATGCCTTTGGTATTACAGTTTTATACACACAAATAAATACGTATTATGAGTCCATAATCTACAAACGCAAACTATTGTCAAGATGCATTTACAGCGTGTTCTGTGATGATTCCTGAGCAAAAAGGCTCCCTCATAATAATGAATGCCCATTATTATAAATAAGCACACAGTAGAAATAACTCATGGCACACAAAAGCACACGCAAACCACTTGGTTTGTTCCAGAGCTCAGACACCAGCACTACTATTGCCGAGCTCTGCGTTGGAAGAGCAACTGGAGTCCTGCCATGGAAATGAGCAGCATGCTAAGGAGCAGATGTTCCTCTTTGGAGGGGTGTGGAGGGGAAGTCTTGCACCAAAATGTTGGTGGCCCCTTCTGGGTTTACGAGACAACCCAACTGCTGTGATGCTGCCCTGAAACTGTGAGGGACCTGTCTACTGAAAATCTGGAAGCTGTAGGAGGTGAGCCTACACCAGCGCTCCAGAAACATTCTGAAAGTCACATTTAACTCCCATTTTAAACCTGTGTCAGGGGACAGGAGGATTCTTCTCCTCCACCAAAACTCCCCATGCTTCCAAGTCACCAGAATAATGTGCACATCAAAAAATACACTGACCATCTTGCTCGGTAGAAAGGGGGTTTGCGTGTGCCAAGTTCCACACAGACAGACACATGGTATAAAGTCCAATTGGCCATTGCTTTTATTAATTACCAACTGAACCAAACTGAGCAACTTAACCCCAGGCCTGGAAGCTGTGCCAGCTCCACTGTGAGCTACTCCACCACACAGCCTCCCCCAAAACCAATCCAAGCGATCGCGTCTGCCTCGCATCTCACTCCACTAGCACACGTGACACAGCCCCAAACACCAAGAATGCAGATTTGCAAACAAGAAAAGCCTTTTCTGCTCTACTTTGCTCACTCTCCCTCTACAAAAATTAGAGAGAAATTATGCTTGTGTTGCTTATCCCAGGGTTGTGAATTAAAAAACTGCTTTGCCTTGTGAACTATACAACTGTATTTTACATAGTAGCACACAAACTGCATCACAAAATGCATTATGCATTAAAATACATGGCAGATGTCTCAGATGCAAGTTCGAGGCCAGAGTGGTGTAAAACCACTGTATAGTGAATAAATGAAGATATTCCATAGGCCACCTGGGAAGCTGGTAGCAGAGGCAGGTGCAGGAATCGAGTAGTTTCAGGGCTCCAGCCCAGGCCATGGCACAGCATCAAGGAGGTACGAAGAGCCCTGGAGAGGAAATCAGAACCATGCACAAAGCAGAACACCTTGAGAAAACAAGAGAAATGCCCTTGGTCTTGAAGACACTGAAAAATCTGAAGCTGAACAACTACAGCATGGTAGCCCAGGAAGAAAAGATAACACAGAAATGGCTGAAGCAATATAGAACCATAGAGTCATTTAGGCTGGAAAAGCCCTGGAAGGTCATGGAATTCTACCATTAACCCACAGCTTCCAAGCCCAGCACTAACCCATGTCCCCAGGTGACACAGCTATACGTCTTTTAAATCCCTTCAGGAATGGTGACTCCACCACTGCACTGGGCAGCCTGTTCCAATGCTTGACAGCCTTTTGGTGAAGAAATTTTCTCTAATATCCAACCTAAACCTCCCCTGGTGCACCTTGAGGACATTTCCTCTTGTCCTATTACTTTTTACCTGGGAGAAGAGACTGCCCCCAACCTGGCTACAACCTCCTTTCATGAAGGAAAGAAGGAAGTAGGAGAAAAAAAGGAATCTGATCTGTGGCTGAATCCCTGGATTTGCTTTCATAGTATTCATAGTCTGATGCTCAGCTTATGCTTCCAAAAAAAGCGAGTCAGACAAACCTCTAGTCTCTAACACGAATTTAAACACCCCTTGGGGATCGCTATCTGGAATAAACTGGAGGGATCGCACGAGCAGTTTTAAATTAACAGTTTTGTACTAAAAAAATATACGTTTGAATTAAGAATGAAGTCTTGAAGCAGAGCCTAAAATCACCTGTGGACAGACATGCTTTTGTCCTCTTCCTTGCAGTGTGGAGGGTGATGGGTAGTGAGGAGAGAAGGCGAGCCTTTCATTCTTCTGCACTTCCCAGCTCCTACAGGAAACATCCCAAATCCACACAATGTTCCCGAGCACTACATCTTGCCTATGCATCTCCAAGCGATCTGACAGATGTGTAAATTCACACCAAGCCAAAAACTGCCCCGGGATAATACAGCTGTGCACGCTAAAGAGCACAAGTTATTCCAGCATGAATTTGCGGACAAAAAAAAAAAAATGTCATTTTAACCCACCTTTGGCTTCCAGGTGTACATTTTCCTGAGGTCATTTGGGGCTGATTTCACGCTGCTGTGGTCACGCTGACCCCTTTTTTGCCTATTAAAAACTCAAATGCAAACAAGATTTTTTTCTTCTCTCTTTTTTTTTCCCCTTTTTTGTTTTGTGTGGGGGTTTTTTTGTTGTTTTTTTTTTTGCTAATAGAGTGACTGTTTAACAGGCGATGCGAGGATGAGCAGATTTTCCTAAATGCCAAATGTTGATGGATACACAGTGCAGATACACGAGTATCATGGGCTGTAAATGTCACTTAGCCTCAAGAATTCCTCTGTCCAACACTGTTATAACAAGGTGCTTTTAAAATGGGAACAGGATTTACACCAGAGAGGTGTGAATCAAGGATACTTTTTTTTTTTTTTGCCCAGTGATAGCTCATCACTTGCTACAGAAACCTGGCATGGCTTAGGCAAAGCTACATAGTGACTCAACCCCACAGTCATTTACAGGGGTTGCTTTTAATGCTTTCTAAAGGAGCTATTATTGGATGTCCCAAAAGTAGCATTGAGCATAATGGTCTAGTTTGTGATACATTGACCAAAGTAGCCAAACAATCCGGAACATATTAATTACAGACAGAAAACAGATTGTTCCTAACGTTACATCTTATACTCTGCCTTTTCTTGGAATAGGTGCCTCTGAGTAGGTGAAGCACACAATGATTTGCTCTCCAAACCAATAGAAATGCACCATTCACAGGGGCACAGTCAGCAGCAGTCACTCCTTTACACCAACATTCACCGGACAAAGTTATTAATCCCACATTAATCACTGGATAGAGTCACAATGGAGTCATATAATAGCAGGAAGATTACAAATTTAAAGATGTGATGTAGGAAAAAAAAATTAAAAAAAGGTTGGAAAGTAAAATAAGTGCTACATTCAATGAATTTGCACTGGCTACTACTTCAAGTCATAAACTTCGGCTTTTCAAACACCCAACACTAACGTTTCTAAAGATAGGGAGAAAAGAAGCATAATTTTCAGGCATTTAGAATAGAGGGAGGGGAAAAGAAAAAGAAGAGAAAATATATCCCTGAGGTAAAATCATCAGATGAGAAATCACCAGCCCCCTCCTTGCTGTGCTACCTTTACTCCACCTGCAAATTGTGTGAGGAGGAAAGGGAGATGGTCAGATAATACTGCCTCTCCCTTGAGGATGTAACTGAGGCCCCAGTTCATTCGTGCTTGTAAATCCCTGTTAAATATCCAAATGACCTTGCAGTTCTCATATTGGACTGTGGGGTTCACAGCATGACTTTTCTTCCCCATGGTTCCTCAGAAGGTACTGTACTAAAGATCTCTGAATTTACAAGTCCCTGGGCTTGTGGAGCCAAGAACGAGGTAGTGGGAACCTACTGTTCAGTGTTCGTCCTTCACTGACAGCAGATATCTCAGCCGCTCCCAAATCCGGTGAGTTTATGGTGCCAGAAAGAGCTGGAATCTCCTTGATGGATGAGATGCTTCCAGGGATTCTGTACAGCACAGGGTCCTCACCAGAACAGCACCAGGGACCCAACCGAAACCTAAACATACTCAAGATGAATGTATCCCAAAACCAAAGAGTTTTCCCTTTACTGTGTACTGAGCATTCCTGTCTCTCATCCTTTTCCACACTGCTGCTAACCTGGAGGCAATGCAGACCAAATTGCTGTTGGCTTCCCAGAGTCAGCTGAAAAACTGGCTGAAATGGCTCTGTGAAGAGGACTGCGAGTCTCCTCTCTCATTTCCACAGGGGGAATATTGATACTGAGAGGCCAGCTGTGGGCAGCTTTACACGGCTGCTCTCCACACCAAACCATCTCTTGGGGAACTGGGTGGCACGTGCCACGTTGTGGCATTTCACCCGTGTGGTGGCATGGGCCATGAAGCATCACCAGACATGCAAGAACACAGAAAACCCCCGTAAAACCGGAATGTTTGTTCCTGCCTTAAAGACAAGGTTAAAATTGCATAATGGCATGTACGTTGCTTAAGCCTAGGAAGCACAGCGATGCTCGTGGTGCTTTGTGGGCTGATTCCCATAAAACTTGCCACAGGAGCAGGGAAGGTAGTTCCTATTAATAACATAATAAATGTTTCTGAATGACCTAAAGTGACGCTCAGATTGCAGCACGGATACTAAATTCCAAGAGGAAAGCTACAGATGGGAGCAAAAAATCCCCACAGATTATCCTTAAATATTCTGGAGGATATCTCTTTGGATGTTCTGCACAAACAAACCAAAACTCCACTGTGGCTATTCAGTGATGAACTTAAAAGGCAGAATATTCTCTAATCATAATTTTAATAGTAACTTTGCCTATTGATAACCTGCCTGTACTTAAGACACAAGAATTTCTTCATTAAGAACTGGATTTTACAAAATATTTTGCCTTTTTAATGTGAAATCGTGGTTAAAATTGCACTGGGGACAAGTGCTTGGTTGGAGGACCAGGAGTGAACTTGTCCATCAGACATTGAAGCCTCTTCATGACCTAGAACTATTTCTCCCTAATCCTAGCTACCTAATCAGGCAGCCCCTGCTCCTCACTCCAGTGGCAGAACAGGTCTCTGTTCTCTCTCACCTCTATCTTCTCTTACCTCCTGTTTATCTCCTAAATGATTTAAATCCTTATGTCTGTCCACGTGGCCTTTCTGATCCCCCTCAGGCATCTGTTAGCAAACCAATCCAAAACTCCCCTCCTGTCCTTCACTTTTGCCAGGTTTCCATACCCGACACCAGGGTGAGCAAATTTTATGGAGGAAGTGCCATCCTGGAGCAATTAACCTCTTTTGGAGTTACCCAAGAGCAGCTCCCATCCTTGCAACACTCTTCTGCACTTCACCCTCGGGGTGACTGCTGTCCCCTGAACACTTCATGGGTCTCACTCCCTTGCTGTGCTCAGTCAAACTTCTCAACCCTTGTCAGGGTCAAATTCTGTCACCTTTGGGATTTCAATCATTATTCTCCCCGGTGCCAGCTCTTTTCAAAGGAAACAAATACACTGGACAAAGAAGAGAACGAAGAAGAACACCCGGCTTTTGATTTTATTGATATACATGAATGTAAACTACTTCAGGGACCATTGCTTGGGGAAAATGTTGTTTGTCTGCTCTTTTTTACATGTATAATTTCAGATTTAGTGAACATTTTGAATCAGGTTTTATATGCCAGGGTAGAAAAATAAAAAGTATAATTCTAGGTGACTTGTAAAATCTTCTACAGAGGAAGAAAAATTTGCTAATGGACCTCACAGCCTCAGACAACTGACTCAGATTTCTTAAATTAGACAGAGCCAGGTGTTAATGACAATACTCATTTCCTAATCCAAAAAATGAAAGGAAACCCATAATAAATGTTTAAACAACCTATGAGATTTCCAAAGTCCAGGAAAACCCCTCAAACAGGTTTCATCTCCAGGCACCTCCTCAACATGGAACAAGATCTCCTGTAAATGATTAACACCAGCCTTCATTTCACTGCACTCCTCTTCTGGCAAGCCACATGCCCCCCTTGCTCCGGTGGCAGAGGGAAGCCAACATTTAGGAAATGGGTCTGTTGCAGTTTACAGTGTCTTTTAGCATGGTAACAGTAAAACCAAGAATAGCTTTTTTCAACCAGAATCACATTTACATATGTATTGATTCCTTTCCCTTTTGTAGTGGTGGTTAATGCAATCTGATGAGCCGCGTGCTGAATACTTGAACGCTACGAAAATCTGCTTTTTAGGATATGTGTGTGATAACTTGGACGCCACTAATGTAATTTTAAACTTTTGCAGCATGCCAAAACATCTGACAAATTTGGTACCTTATTTCAAGAGGATTTGGCATTTTTCTGTGCTGGTTTCTTCAAACATACGTAGCAGATTCACTTACTACCGAAGAGCAGCAACCTCTAGCTCAGCACGTATTAACTCTTTCACAGCACAGGACAATGCACCATTACTTTGCACTGGAAGTGAAAAATATTGTATCCAATTAAAATTGCATGGAAAATGAATGCAGGCAAAATTTAATTACCCAAATTGTAATCTGTGTAAGACATAAAGGCCAACACCCATACAGTTTTTTAAAAAGGCATGGTCCCAATAATGGCCATATTTAATATTTTATATATGACCTAAGGTTAAACCTGAAAGATCTGCTACGGATCAATTATGAACCACTGACGTATCCTTGAAAAGGAAGAAAACAAGTAGTTTTCCAGTAGCGCTGAGGAATGTTACAAAACATCAAAGACCTTGCCCTTTTCCTGATAACACAGAAATCAGGCACTGATGGAAAAAGCTCTCCTGATCACCAAGTAATGAAACAGTAATGAGCATGGCAGCTCTTCTACTATCTCATTACAGTCTGTGGTATTGTGGTGTGTTCGCCAACATTGTAGAGAAAGGGAAAACAGGCTGACAGAGGCTCTCCTCTGAGGGAAGGCTGAGAGAACTGGGACTGATCAAGCTGGAGAAGAAAAGGCTTTGGGGTGACCAAATTGTGGCCTTCCTGTACCTGAAGGGAGCCTACAAGAAAGATGGGGTGTGACTTTTTTACTAGGCCAGGAGAGTAGTGTTAGCTGAGATATTAGGAAGAAATTCTTCCCTGTGAGGTTGGGGAGGCCCTGGCACAGGTTGCCCAGAGAAGCTGTGGCTGCCCCATCCCTGGAAGTGTTCAAGACTGGTTTGGACAGGGCTTGGAGCAACCTGGGATAGTGGGACATGTCCCTGCCTGTGGCCAGGGTCTGGAACAAGGTGGTCTTTAATGTCCCTTCCAACCCAAGCCATTTAAGGAATCTATGAATTTATGTCTATCCATCAGTTTGCATGGGGAAAAAGGTCATTTAATGTAAGACTATTTTATCTCTTCTTAACAACAATAATCTTCCAAAAATTGCATTCTTGATTTAAATGATCATGGATCCGGTTGTTAGCTGAGCCACATCACCAACAAATTTTTAAAATTGCAATGAAGTACCCCAAGAGGGAACAGTCTGATATATCTTTACTCAAAAAATTCCATGACCAGGCCGCAGATTTTCTTACCTAAGTCCTTATCACCTTGAATTTAACATTATTTTTCTGAGATCCACCGAGCTCAGCATATAAGAAATCATGGCATTGGCAAGAAATCCACATGAAAGAGTTAATGCATTTGCAACAACCAGACACAAACACGAATCTTTGCAAGTCCTGCTGTAATGCGGCTCCCCTGATTGCCTCAAAAAGACAAATTTCTGCTACAACACGGAAGCATTACAAACTGAATTCACCAGAGTCCCGTTGTGCCTTAGCTAGAGAATATGATTCCTGTATTAAGTGCTTTTAATTTCAGTGCTTGGGAGCTGGTTTAAAACTGTCTGCTAATTTTGCGGCGCTGTAACAGTCGCGCTCTCATCGCTGCAATCAGAGGCAGGACTTCTTTAATGTGCCTCTCTCCTCATTCCACTTTGCTCAGCCATGAGCCCAGGCAGCTCTCCACCTGTCTTGGCAAACAAATCATCTGGGTGAAGCCTCCAACAGATGAATTTGTCAAGCCTTGATATCCTCCTGGTAGGAATGAAGTCATCCTCTGGCAGGTGATCACTGAACCGTAGAATGGTTTGGGTTAGAAGGGACCTAAAAGACCATCTCATTCCAAACCTCTCTGTCAATGGCAGGGACATTTTCCACTAGACCAGGATGCTCAGGTCTCCTTCTAGCCTGGCCTTGAACAATTCCACAGATAAGGCAGCCACAGCTTCTCTGGGCAACCTGTGCCAGTGCCTCACCACCCTCATAGGGAAGAATTTTTCCCTAATATCCAAACTAATCCTTCCCTCTGTCAGTTTGAAGCCATTCCCCCTTGTTCTGTCACTCCATACCCTAGTAAAGAGTCCCTCTCCAGGTTTCTTGCAGCCCCTTTGAGTACTGGAAGGTGCTCAAAGATCTCCCTGGAGCCTTCTCCAGGTGGAACAACCCCTGTGTTCAGCCTAATCATACCACGTCCCTCCTACCTCCCAGGGTCACCATCATCCTGCTTCACTGAATCATGTTCTTGAGATGCTGATCCTAAGGAACCCAAAACTTCAAAAATATGAACAGACTTAGGGTGCTTTTGCAAAATATGCTCGATGGCACAGTGTACCTGTCCTGGCGGCCCACACAGCACCTCTCACTCAGCATTGTCCCCACTGCCACCACTCCTCGCAGCTGGAAACACTGCAGAGCACGAGGAGCTCGTCCACCTTTCTCATCACCAGCTTCCAAAAACAGCAAACGGTTTTCCTGGGCCCTGACCACAACTAAATACTTGAAAAACATCCAAGTGGCCAAATACTGAAAAACTTCCTGTGGAGAACATCAAAGCAACTTCAGGCGGATGTGGTCCCCTGCTCCATGCGTCCCATCCACTAAATAAATGTCACAACATCGTCGAAGGTTACATGAGGTAATCTGGCACAAGGTGGTAAATATTGAAGGCTTGGGAAGAAAAAAAAAAATCCCCAAGTTCAGTACTCAGTAGTAGATATTTCACCAGAATTTATTACGGCAGGTGGAAGTAGGGTAGATGACAATGACCTGCAAACCATAAACTTGTAGGCATCCTTTTTTTCCTGTGGAACTGAATTATTTTCAGGTAGTTTAACATATCTCTGATTCTAATTACTAGGCAGACCAAGATCAGTCTGAACATTTGACCTAAGTAGCTTCATTTCTTTGTTTAAGAACAGATTTACTTGAGGCTGGTACAATATGTGAAAGGAGCTCGGCTCCACTGCTGGGAACAAAAATGGAATATTAATTAATTATTTAATTCTTTTTTTAATTACTATTGTATCAGAATCTTAAAGTGGGGCATTTCTGTGTGTCAGGAAATGGTTTTTAAAAATGCATCTTTACAATAAAAAAAAAAAAAAGAAAAAGAAAAAGAAAGAAAAAGAAATCATTCTTCTTCAAATTGAAACCAGCATAAAATATTACCCCAAAAGACCTGGGCTGATTTCTTTATAAATGAGCACAACGTTAGAGCCATGGCAAAGGCAAATTGGCCTACAAGAAAACTGACAGCTTTATAGCCCCTGCCTCTGATTGAAATGTTGGGAAATCTCTTGGCAATTCTCCCAGACATCCAGGTAGAACAGTGAGTTCACTGATCATGTTAACTAAAACAATCTGCCTTTGCACAAACGCACCTCGAGCCCAGCCAAGTGTGAAGGCTTATCAACGTGCCAGACCAAGAAACAGACCTATTTACCTGTGGAGAGCAGCTAAACGACAAGGCTCTGCAAAGCAACCCGGGGACTTCAGCGTGCAGGGCTTTTTATTCTTATTATTATTTTAATATATAGCCTAAATGAAGGCAACGAGCCCTCGGTGGGACCGTGTGGGCGTTAAACGAGAGCGCGACTCCAACCGATGTGTTCAAACGTTTCTAGTGATCAGTAGGGAGAAGCACCATCTGAAGGAACGTGGTAGTAAAACACTTACGGGCAGGGAGAATAAACTTGTTTCTGGGAGAAAGAGGCTCAACACAGCCCTCACTGGTCATCTTTTCAGCCGGCCATGGCATGGAGGAAGCGCTGCCAGGACACGGGTGTCCCGCTCGCGGGGGGAAGAAGGAAGTTGTTTATGTTTTCTAAGGGGGGAAAAAATGAGAGCCACAATAAACCTAAACAATAAAGATTACAAAAAGAAACAACACTGTTAAGTGGCAATCTTTTGAGGTGAATGCATAGCTGAATGTTATTTTAAACAGCACATAACCCAGGGAATTATGATGCTGTTTACACAGGCTTGTCTCTTGGAATCTGTATATGTTTAGAGTTTGGTTTGTTATATGTCTTGGTTAAGCTCTCCAATATGTCTGTCTTCTGAAAAAGAACCCTATGCTGTGTTAAAAGTTAGCTCCAGCAAGTTAAAAATATGGAGAAAGTACCTTAAGTAATGTCCCTTTCCCCAGAGATGCCCTTGGTAGCAGTCAGTAATGCAATCAGATATCCAGGGTTATTTCGACTGCCTGCCAAAACATCACTCATGTCTATTAAAGCATCCTGAAAAACACCATTACATCAATTCCAGCAACGGCGTAATTATTCTTCTTTCTGGAATGTCTTCTGATGTGAGTCACCCTGCCGGCGTGGGATTTCTCTGGAAAGAGGCTGTAGGAATGTCCCAGATGCTGCGGGGTAGGGTGGGGGCCAGCAGCAAGATGCTCTCATCCCAGAACTTGGTGGGTGCCCAGGACAGTGGCTGGATGCACCACTCAGTGGCACCCCACCAGTGCCTTAGACACAACCCCCATTCCCAAAGACGTGGAGCCCCAACGTGTCTCTTCTTCGCTTATATAATAATGGGTTTTGGAAAAGCACGTTTTTGCAATTGCAAACCAAGGAAAAGCACTGACAATTACATTTTTTGCTGAATAACTTGGGTTGCTCTTTAAAAATGCAAGTGGGAAGTTTCACAAGGCACAGTTACAGTAGTTTATATATTAATGAGCATGTCTTTGCTCATTCCAATTGCAGTTATCTTAGGACTTCCACACAGGCAGTGCAAACCACACCTCCTCAATCCACTGTGACACAACTGCCACTGGGATTGTAGTTAGAGAACAGAAGGATTATTATGGTTCTATATTTGAACAAAAATCTATAGAAAATCCTTGTGAGAAATTCTGGTTTTGATTACACTACTGTAAATCCCAATTTCTTTGAGGTCAGTGGATCATCTAGCTCAACATTAACACAACAGAGATGAGTTTGGCCCTCTGCCTTCTCCTTTAATCTTTCTAACAGAAAAGTTTAACTTGATGAGCTTCTGCTTTATTGCAGGAACAGTAGTGGTAGAATAAAACAGTATTAATTTTGCAGTTTAGAAGAACAAAGAGCATTTGACATTATCACTAAACAGCAACTAGACCAAAATCATCCCTAAAAGAACTACATATAGACAATTTTTACCAGGAATGCAGAAATGGACAAGTGCCATTGCTAAAATAAAAAGTAAGTAAAATTTAGTTTTATTATTTGTATGAACATCCAGACTATTCCTATCCTGCTCTGTGAAGCTGTGGCAATGCTAACAGACTTGTGATGAAGACCTGGCCTCACTGAAATCAGTCAAATACCCAGCAAATTCAAAATATTTGTCTTTCAAGTTGTATTCTGCCTGCCAAACATCACAGAATACCCACCAGCAAAAAAAAATAAAGCATTTAGTCAGCTATCAGATAGGTCCTAATGTCACAACTGAAATGGTGACATAGGAAAGGCTCTTAAAACAGACCCTTTGAGTATCCTTACATAAGGAAAAAAACCTATCATTTAAATGCTGAGTAGTCATTTGCATCTATCTCCTAGACATGAGGACAAATCTGACATTCCTCTTCATCTGCTAGGGGTTGCCTGCTTGATGCAGTTAATAAAACAAAAAGAACATTCTAAAATTTCTTTTCTACCTTTGGGCAACACTCTCAGGCACATGTTGGGATTCTTGGGGTTGTCCTGTGCAGGGCCAGGAGCTGGATTCCATGATCCTTGAGGGTCCCTTCCACCTCAGGACATTCTGTGATTCTACCATTAAGGAAGATTTGTTAGCAAATCGAGACGAGAACTTTGAGAAGAAAAGTGTGCTTTTACTGCAAGATTTGTATTAGCCGGATATCTCTGTTAGGAAAGTAGTTAAGCTGGAATGTCACCAGTTTGCATGTGAGGAAACTGTGCCGTTTCACAGAGAGTAAATAAACATGACCTGGAGGCCCCTCTGGAAACAGACATTATTAAGAGTTCATATTTTGGGGCTCTTAGCATGTGGAGAGGGCCATCAGCCTCCAAATCTCAATGCTGCTCTGAAAGCTGTATCTCAGAGAGCCACAGAGAGATATATTGGAGGATTTGGAGAAGGAAGTGGGAAGGATGGTGACAGGAAAAATGCAGCTTCCACTGGAAGCCTGAAGTAACTCCTTCTGCATCCTCCCACATTTGCTGAGCCACTTCTGCACTCCACAAAAGCAGTTTGCCAGGTCAGACCTGTGAGTCCAACATTTTAGCCCTGTCCCATCCACAGGGAACAAACTCTCACCTTGGAATAGGTGGCTGAACAAAACCTCATGCCGCCAAATTTCACTCATCATCTTCCTACTAGGAGAAAGGCCACCAGCAGCTCCAAGCTTAGCTTATTTGTTACCAAAAAAAAAAAAAAAAAAAAAAAAGCCATAAGAGATGTGAATAGATCCATTTTATCAATGAAAAAAATGGAGGCAGAGAAGAATGAAAAATTCTCATACTTTTCATCAGGATGTTTTCCTGCATGTGGCATTTATCACAATTTAATCTATTTTATGTTTTCTTGATTGTTTATTGTAAAATGGGATAGATACTTTGAACAAAGCTGGGGCAGGAGATGAGTCAATATCCAGCAGCAACAAATATTTAGAGGCAACAGATTTGTAATAATTAGATGGAGACAAGAGATGATGAATTGGTAAATCTGAAAGTCTTTACAAACTCTGAAAATCTCAGATGATCGTTTAATCCATCAACTATCTTCTTAAGAAATACAATCACGGAAACTCCTGCCAAAAAAAAAAAAAAAATCCTTACTGTAATCCTACCTTTATCTCCTCCACAAATACACGTTTTCTATATAAAGACACAACCCCTCTTAAAAGGTCAGTGCTTGTAGCTGGCCACCAAACACACCAGTATGCCCACACAGCCAGGCAAGCTCTTTACCGTGTCTCTTTTGTAACCCACAGACACTTCTATGATAAACAGGGGGAAATCTCCCATTTCTACACGGCAGACATATGTTTCTTCACGTACCAACTTCCACTTCTGTTTCTCACAGGTTGCACACGGCTTAGATCCCCTTTTAGCTGAACGTGTACTGAACTTACTAAAGATGAAGTGAACAGGCATTTCCTCGTAGCACTACCTCGCACAGGGGACAGCTTAATGGCTTTGCAATTAATATATGCATAAGTACAACCTGCATTAGTGGTGGTAAAAGGCAAGTTGGCTCCTTGATTACACATTATTAAATAATACCAAGGTTCTTGTGCTTGGGGCAGGCACGTGATACACCTGTCCAAAGGTGGAGTATTGTACTAGTCTCTACATATTTTCATCCCAACACATGGCTAAGCTTGCTCTAAAATGATCCTCCTTTTGTTTTTTCAACCTATGGAAACCACCTGGCTTCATGTTTGCTGGTGATGAGCAGAGATTTTTAAATGATGCTGCACCAAATCACACTAACAGCAAGAGAAAGCCTGGCCCAGGAGCTATTTACTTCTGAAAATAAGAACAACAACAACAACAAAAAGAAAGGATTTTTTTATCTGAACTCATTACAAAGAACTGCTGCACAATGGCAATGGGGGCCCAGAAAGGGGAAAGCTGAGGAGCTATTGCTTTATAGAAATCAAGGGTAAATATCCTTCCTTACATTAGAAGAATAAAAATAGGTTTAAAAATCCTGAGGAGGGTTGGGGAGCTGAAGTTGGTTTCTTTAAGCAAAGCCTTCATATAAATTCTAACTCTGCAGTTAAATGGAAATGCTTAAGCCTATAAAACTAGAAGGAGATGAGGAAAAGGGGGGAACCCATATACGTGAAACCAGCAGATACAGAACCATTTTACATAGTTCAGTAGGCAGGCTAACATGAACTTAATAGTGACAATTGTTTTAAATTGATTCAAATAACAAATACACATTTCAGAGATTATGAAGTTTTGCACTGCATTTTTCTTTTTATCTTTCAAAGAAAACAATGCTAATAGTTTCCTTTTTCCTACGCTCAATGACTATTTACTACTTTCTTGATGTGGACTTTCAAAATACAAAGAAGGTTTGGCAAGTTTTCAAAGTCTTTCTTCAAAGTCAGCTCTTAAGTACTTTTTATAAAAACATGAAGAATACTTCTTACTACGGAGAATTGATAATGTACTGCTTTCGTTATTTGTGTATGAAATACTGTCAGATAAATGCACATGGATTCATTTGTTTGGACCTTCTCTGTTAACCTTCTGTATGAAATTGATTTCGATTGATCACAAGAGTCAGGAACGTAACAATTGCTTTCAACCAAAAGCAGCTCCAGACATTATAGACCCGTGTTTCAAAGAAAAAAAGTTACTGTACTTGCAAGTTTGGAGTCAAACTTGGCAGTTCTTCCAAACAGAGTGGTCAGAAGAAGAAAAATAAAAACAAACATCCTTCCAAGGTTTTTTTTTTCTCCAATTGCCATACAAAATAGTGGTACAAGTATGTCACAACCCTTTCCGAAAGTTATTCACGAAGACATAAGCAAAGCGTCCTAAATACTTTGTTGCCAGAGAGCTAATATTTGTAGAGCATTTTGAGAATTTAAGGAACTTTATAAAGTTGTCAGTTCTTTGGTGCTGCTCAGAGCTAAACTTGAAAACAGACACAAATCAAAGCAGCCCCCTCAATACGACAAACCCGAGCGGTCGGACCATTTGTAGCCCATCACATCAGCCTGTTTATTAACAGTGACCTGAACTGGGGGCCAAATCCGGAGGTGACTTACAAAGGTGGGGCAAATTAAATTGTGTAAGTAGGTGTAAGTAGATGTGAGTGGGTGTGAGAGCCTGGGCTGGTGGTGCTTGCACGCCGAGGGGCCTGAGAAAGGTACCAACAAAGCCAGGAGAGAGAGAAGCAGCGCTGAAGGCTGTGGACATGTCTTCTTCCAGACCCAGCCGTGCTACCTGAGATGGTGGCACCCATCCTTCACACTCTTGCTCATTACCCTGCAGAAGAGGGTGCATGGAACATCCCCAATTCAGAAGCACACAATATGCTGAGCTGGAAGGGACCCACAAGGATCACCAAGTCCAACCCTTAGACCTGAACAGGACCACCCCCAAGGGTCACACCCTGTGCCTAAGAGTATCATCCTAATGCTTTTTGAGCTCTGGCAGCTTTGGTGCTGTGACCACTGTCCTGGGGAGCCTGTTTACTCAGAAATACCCAGTTGGGTTAGTTCAAACACACCCCGTCAGCAAAGTGACGGAACTCAGGTTGTGTTGGTGGAAGTGGGTAATGAGCATCTCCACCAACTCTTCCTTCCCGCCGAGCCCTGTGGGCAGCAGTGACAGACAGGACCATTTTCAGCTGGCACAGCTGGTTTACAGAGCAGCATGTCTGTGCTTTTACCCCAGTCATGGGTCTTTCTCTGATTATCTCCCGAAATTACACTGTGGCCTTCATTTTCCTCCCTATCCCCAATGCCTCTGTTCCTCCAGTTTCCTGTCTCCTGTGCTGACACCTCTTTGTTCATCTCCCATCTTTTCTCTGTCTTGTCTATTTAGACTGCAAATTGTTTGATAAAGGGACGATGACTTAATAGGTGTTTGCACTACATCTGGCACCATTTGGTCTTAATCTCGGCTGGGACATGAATTCTCTACTATTAAGCGAATAATTAATAATGATTAGGTCCTAAAGCAGCAACGTGAAACTCCACTAACCTTACCCACTGCTCCTATCACTCTTCAATTTCTTCTAATGCCTTCTGGCTTCTGCAGGGATTGCCCCTGAGCCATGCTGACCGAGTGGCAGCGGGCACTGCTGTTCAGTAGCCCACTGGATACTCTGGAAAAAGGAAAGTTAAAGTGGAAATTATGCTAAATGTGAGTGCAAGGTCTTACAAAAACTTATAATGAATTCCTGTGACAGGGCTGTGCTATGCATAATATAAACAGCTGTATGTAAGGGAGATCGCTGCTCCGTTTCAGGAAGTAATAGCTAAAGAAGCATTTATTTCTGACAATTAATGGACATAAAAGCCTATGTGCTATCTAGAGAGGAGAAGATTAAAGGAGGGAAGTAGCTTACACTATTGGATCGGCTGCACCAAAACAAATAACCTCACAACTTCATTTTGTACAGAGCCTTCCGCAAAGTCTGGATAATAAAATGCTTTACAGCGAGCAAAGAGGGAGGGAGGAAGCAGAAAGCAGAACAGATATGTTTTGAGCCGAGATTGGATCCCAAGCAGCGCAGCCGTGCCAAGCAGCAGGAGCTGCAGAGGAGAAGCTCTCACCCCAGCGGCAGCGGCAGGAGCCCGGGACAAGCCCGGCAGCAGGCTGGGCTCAGGCTGGGCAGTGTAAAAAAGAAAGAAAGAAAAAGAAAAAAGAAGAAAAAGAGGAGAGGGGGAATAAAAAGATGAGGAGCCAAATTTTTCTCCTGATTCCACCAACGCAACCCCACTGACATCAATGGGTGTAACTGAGAACAGAGCCAACCCGAGGCAGCCCGACAGACATGTGGGGAGAGTTTGAAAACAAACAGGATGCTCCTGATGGGTGAAGGGAGATGGATGGGGAGCTGGTGGGGGAGATGTGTGCCGTCCTGCTCCGTAGGAGACCCCGTCCCAGACCCACGGGGCAGCAGCTTGCTGCACCCAAAAGTTTTGCTTGGGAGGCCCTGGAGACACATCTCGTGGCCTGGGGCAAGGGCTGTGCAGGTCAAAGCTCCTGGTCCCCACAGACTGGCGTGTCAGAGCCCGTGAGGTAGCAGGCAGATGCTGGACAGAGTGCTGTTCCCTAAATCTTCCCTGATTTTACAGGAAAAAACACATTTTTAGGGGGCTGATCAGCCCACTTCATAGTGCAGAGAAAAAAAAAGAAATCTTAGGGATTCCACTGACAGAGATGATGTTTATCTACCCAATGACAGGATCCCCCGTGATTATTTCTGAATCGTGTTGTAGCGCATAAAAAGACCAGATTCGACAAAAAACTGATTTCCAGCCTCCCCAGCCCAGAGATCTATGCAAGACTTAAAATAAAACCTGATTTCTCCAAGCTTGAGCAGTCTTGTGCTGAGCTGGGTGGCGTGCAAAGCAGACACGTTTTTATAGAATCTCACCCTAGATTACTTTCAAAAGTAGTTTTTTCACAACATATTTGTTTGGAAGATTTTGCTGTCTCTTCCTCTTTTTCTATTTTCAGACAGCTTTGTTTAGTGGGAAATAGATACACAAATGCAGCTCTTTTTGCAGCTACTCAATATTTAAGCATTGATCTACTAAAATAAAAAATTATCTGGAGTTTTTAGGGGACACATACACACACATATACTCCTTAGTTCTCTAATCCTTCCTAGGAAAAAAAAAATGTCCAAATAGTCATTTTGAAAAGTTGCTGGGAGTACACAGACAGCTGTTCCTCATACATACTGCAAATGTTTCTTTTAAATTCCTACGGACGCAAGAGTTTGATACCAAGCCAGTACCTCTAGAAATGGAGAAAACTAAACACACCCCATACTGATGCTTTTACTGTCCCAACAAACTTTCTCCCACAACTAAAATGTTAAAACTTTTACCCCACATCCCACATTGGGAGATTAGTCCAATAACTAATGTTCTGTCCAAGTAAAATACATTTTGTCATTGCTTGAAAATGTTACCTTTCACAGAAGTATAGTATTTCTGACCAGCAGGGAACATATGTCAACATTATCTATTATTACACAATGTCAGGACCAGAAAGGGAAGGTGGGTGGTGGATGTTAATAACAACTTAAGCGATTTTCTAAAAGAGGCATTTGAGAAGTACAAAGCCAGAAGTTTTGAATGTTTTGTCTGATTGTAGCTGTGTCAGCAACCTGCCCCCACCACTAGCACAAACCTAATTCTGCCTGTGACCCAGTGCCTAGTTCTCTTTTCAATTTGAGCCAACACATTGCTAAACTGGAAAGTTTGAAAAATACCTTCGAAAACTTCTCCACCAAAAGGAAAGAGGAAAAAAAAAAAAGAAAAGAAAAACTTATGATCAGCCCTGGTGGAAGTGTTAAGGCTGCGATTTTAAGACAGAGATTTTTCACTTTGATTTTCTTTAACACTGTGTTACACTGCTTTTCCTGCACTGCTACCCATAACTATATTTGTCTGCAGAGTGTCTTCAAATTAAAGTTTTTTTTTCTTGATGGAAAGGCACAGTCCCTTGCAGCAGGCTAACTCAGAAATCATGTTGCTGTTCTAGCTGAGGAATGGGAAAGTTGGGTTTCACCCCACATGCTGACACAGATCTCTCATGTACCCCTAGTCAGGTCACTTTGCCTGCCTTGTGCCTCAATGCCCAGAGTGCAGCTGGACAACCTTTCCACCTTTCCAGGGTGTTGTGGGATGCATGTGCCAGAGGCCATGACACAGCCACAGCAAAAGGACCTTCCAAACACATGAGATAAACAGCTGACTACAGAGTGTACTTACCATGTCCACGTGAGTTCAACAGTCAAACACGAACTGCAAAGCATCCACTCATTTGGGTTTCAGGAGATGCTCAGAGACGGCATCTGGATGCTGAATGATCGTGGAATCACAAAAATTATAGAACATTTTGGGTTTGAGGGGACCTTTAAGACCATTTCATTTCAAACCCCTGCCATGGGCAATGAGACCTTCAACTAGACCAGGTTGCTCCAAGCCCCGTCCAACCTGATCTTGATGATGGACTCTTCGGGTGCCCCATGGGACAGGTCCAACACCCCTCTGCACCACCCAGGATTCAAAGCTGTGTGAGTAGCTTTAAGGTGACCAGACAACCATTTTTGGCGTGGACTTGCTTATAAAACACTCACTGTAGGAAAGTTTGGGAAACTCCCACTTCCCACCAGAATGGCTGCAAACAGAAATGAAACAGGCAAACACTTGCTCTGAATAAATCAAAGGGAGAGTAGCAGTGATGCCATTATTCAACCACATTTCCAGTAGTAATTCTCCTACTGGAAATGTTGAAATTAATGTCTTCAGCATCTCTCTTCCACAGCCTAGTGCTAAATCAGAGAATAAATCTGGAGGAGGGAAGGTCTATTCAAACTTACCCGTGTGGGAAGCAAAGCTCCCATTGCCATCCAGGGACTGCTCCCTGCAGCTGACGGCACCACAGAGCAGTGAACACAAGGGTCCCCACGTGATTAAAGTGGAAAGGAAAATGGCATTCTCCTTAAAATAATTCCCACGCGTGAAGATGTTTCCACAAAGATGAACGTGTTGGTCCAAATCTCACCATTCCATGAAGATCAGCCAACCCCACTCCATCATCCCAGTATTCATGTGGAGCTGCCACGAAACCCCGTTTCATGCACACCCCTGTCAAATAATAGGCCTCACATTCATTTTCCAGTGTGGATTTGGGTGCTGAGAAAGGAAAATTCCTTCCCCCACCGCAAACACAGTAGTGTCAAAGTTGCCGGTCCTATAATATCTCCTCACCTTTTTTTTTTTCTTCATTTTGTTCTCGTATCTGCTTAGAAAATCTATGTAATTTCTTTGCAGTGTGTTCTTTCCCCAAAAGCAAATCCTTCAGGGTATTTATTCCCCTCAAAATACAAATTATTCTGTTCCCCAGTAATTATCTGTTTTGCATACAGTTACACAGCTGAATCAGAAGCAGCAAGATATGAATAAATATATAAATAATGGACACACTGAGGTGTAGTTTCTCATGTTTAACATAACACAGGGGAATACATTTTTATAGCAAGCCAGTAAATGTTGCAAACTGATGTTTTCAATTCCAGTGACTTAGAATTAACTTCTAACTGTGAGAGCTAAACTAGCTGCAGTCTTTTATAATCTCATGCTTTAAAGTTATAATGGTCTTTTTTCATCTGCTGTGAAAGAAGAAATTATATTTTACTAGGAGATGTTAAAGGTAAACCAAGGAAAAAAAATATACTTCAAACTGCTTAAATATAATTATTTTTGTTCCATGTGATTTCACTCAGTGATATAAAGGAGAGAGCTGGGTTGGCCTATGGAATAGGAATGTGCCGGTGAGCAGAGAAAAGAGCATATTGTTTGGCAATGCTTATGGAGTTTACACACACAAAAAAAAAAAAAAAAAAAAAAGGAGAAATATATCAAAAACTGTTGAAAAACTGTAGGAAAACCACGTTGGTTTTTTTTTTTTTCCCATAAGCAGCAGTTCAAACATCTATCGAAAGCAAAACTTAGCACTGTGCCTTTTTTATGAGGCTGAAACCAGTACCTTTAGAAACTATTTCACTCAAAAAAACCTCCCAAATCCTCTATGGAAGAGCATGTTCCTATAAGCCATGGCAGGGGATGTGTTCACCTCGTGTAGCTTTGGGTCAGACCGAAACTGGCCCCAAGACATTTTTAACGAGTATTTTCTTGTGTCGCTGACCTACGGCCCTACTGATCTGCAACAGCACCTTTGTGACCCCTGCCACCCCACCTGGCTCCTCTGCAGGGCTGGGGGCGCCCCAAAGCCCCAAGGCCACCAC
The DNA here is from genome assembly GCA_036023395.1 of Myiotriccus ornatus. Taxonomy (NCBI): domain Eukaryota; kingdom Metazoa; phylum Chordata; class Aves; order Passeriformes; family Tyrannidae; genus Myiotriccus; species Myiotriccus ornatus. The sequence continues at coordinate 3,143,232 of JAYRBT010000181.1, forward strand.
CATGCACACCACATGTGGATCCTGAGAATCAAACACCCCTGAACCTGAGCTGGAAAATTCAAATGCAGAACGTTCCGGAGCTCGCTGGCCTGATTCCGTTTCTTTGGGAATGAGGTTGGAACTCTGAACTCACATCTGAACCTGGATCTCGGGTTTAGATCCAAGGCTTTGGGTTGGGCCCCATGTCCAGTGAAAAAAAAAGGATAAAAAGAGATGAAAAGATAATTGTAGAAACTTAAAAGCCAGCAGAGCATTCTTTTAAAATTACAAATTAAGCTATAAGCAATTCCAAACTATGCTGTTTTTATTAAAAATGACTTAATAATCTAATCTTCCTTTCCTTTCTTTTCTTTTGGAATTTATCCTATATCCCAGTAATCGCACACAGAAATTACACAACACCACGCTGGATACTCCTGACAATATAAACACAACTGTTTATCCAGAAGCATTATAGGTTCATGCAAAAATACAGCATTTAAAGCTTGTGGTCAGATCAAGAAACCACAAGTATAATTGTTTGTTTATCCAGCCAAGCATTTACTCTGCTGTGTAAGTTTATGGGGGGGGGCGTGTGTATTTATTTATTTATTCCTAACCTGTTTTAAAAATTAAAGTTATGGAGCAAAAGCAGACGAATTAAAGGCGAAAAGGGACATTTTTAATATGGAAATCGTGCCGTTGTCGTAGCTTGTGTTACCCTGTTTCATCCTTCCAGGGAAGCCTCGTGATAACAGGGCCCTTTGGTGGAATTTCGACATATTTTTCCCTTTAGTTCGGGGCAGCTGGTTTCTTTCCTCTAGGAGAGGAGAGCCCAAGTATATTTATCACTCCAGCAGTGACTCAAAACAAACAGGAAATCTTCATCAGCAGGCTCCTGGGCAAGGCAGATACCAAGGTACTGGCAGAAAGGAAACAGAGGCTTTCAGCTGTGGGAGTCCAACATGCAGCCTATACTGCAGCGACAGCAGATAACTGGGCTAGAGAGCCACCAAATTATTTTTAAATTAAAAAAAAAATTGAATAAAGAGGCGATCCCGAGGTAGCTGAGAGCACTCCCGGCGTCCATGGGGGCGGCTGAGCTGGACACCCAGCCCGGACACGCGTTGGGAACCTGGGAGAGGGAGGAAACCTGTGTGTTGGCCAGGCTGGGAGGTTTTGCTTTGATCCAGTGGCTTAGGAAACCCACTCCTTTCACCCCAGCAAGTCCTTCTTTAAAAGCAGGGCTTTCCGGCAGGGATGGCCTCCTTGCAACCAGGAGGGAGGCAAAAAGCTAAGGAAAACAACTGAAAAAAAAACAAAAAACAAAAAAACCCACAGTTAATAATGTTAACCTTTGATATGATTATTCATATTCATGGTTGGTTTGTTAATAATTTTGATTGTTGATACAATTATTCATATTCATGGGTAGTTTTAGAAAGGCCTCTGAAAACAAGCTAATAAATGGCCTGTCAGTGATGACTCCTCCTGCATTGATTAGAGACAGTCCTGACACAGGAACTGTTCCATAGGGTTGGGTTGATTTTTTTTTTCTTCTTTTCCCCACTGGTGTCGTTAAACGTTAAACCAAAATATTTCAGTACATCTGTTCATCTTAAGAACAAAACACAAGGACAGCACAAGACTGCCACTGGTCTGGTCCTTGTAGACATCTCTGTCAATTGGCCACAAGTTTAGGAAGGATTCTGAGAGGCTGTAAGGCTGACACCACACCAAACACTCAAGGAAACAGTTGCTGCAAATGAGGAGGGCTGGGAAAAGTCACTATCTGCTTTCCCTGTTCCTCTGCTTCTCCCCAGGCACTTGTAGTTTACTGTGGCCAGAGATGGGGCACGATGATCCCTAGGTCTGACCTGCTGTGGGCTTATCTCCAGAGCTGGCAGGAAATGGTGGAGCTGGTCAGGATGTTCTCTGGTGGTTAAAAGGAGACTCATGCACCTTAAAACATGGCCAGCTCTGGACAGCCACAGCACTGAGAGCCTGCTATGACACCAACCTGCCCTCTCGAGCCAGATGTACCCCTTGACCTTGGAGGAGCCTGGAAGGGTGAGTCCCACAGCAGCATCTTAATGTGCTCAGGCTGGACTCGGTTTGAGCTTCCACAGCCCGTCCTCCAACTCAGCAGACGTCACGTCCTTATCGCCAAGCTGCACCCTGTGACACCCAACCTCAACGTCTCACCACAGAAATCCAGCCTTCTATTAATAAGGGTGACGGGCTTGGCTGCCAACCTAAGGTGCAAGGGGCTGATACAGGGAACGCCAGACGCCCACATCCTTGCAAACAGTTGGAGGGGCAGTGTGCTCGGGTGCAGACCCCGTCCCACTGTGGGATGACAGCATGAAATCACCGTGGCCTGAGGCACCCCAGACACAATAAGCATTAGCAGTGAAAGGACCAGTTTAAGAGCGTGAGTGCTTCAAACTGGCTCATTCACAATCTCCACAGGACTGCCCTATGGAGAGCTGGCTAAGGTCTATGTCAGAGATGACTAGCAAAACCTCTGGGTCGGGACAACCCTTTTTCGGAAGCATCTGGCAGAATGTATCACCGCTGTGTTGACTCACAGATGTGTCAAGGCATAAAGTCAAGCTAGGTGGGTAGTTCTGGAGAGTGTCTCCAGAGACCAGGCTGTGTGTATCATCCTGAGGAACTGTGTGGTCTAGCCAGCATCCCAGCCAGTGCCAAGGAAGGGAAACCTGGTGACAGTCTTTGTATGGTGTGCAGTGGGTGAGAAGGTTAAGTTTACAGAGTCCTGGAACGGTTTGTGTTAGAAGGGTCCTTAAAGACTATCTCAGTCCAACCCCCCATGGGCAGGGGCACTTTCCACTAGACCAGGTTGCTCAGAGCCCCATCCAAGTTGACAAGGAGAGAATACAGCAGGGTTGTAAATAAGAAATATGTGGCATGAAGGCACCTACTCACTCACACAAAAGCAACTGGAGTGACCCGCTACATTTAATATTTCACCAGCTAGAGATCCAAAAGTATGAGACAACCAAAGAAAGCGCCACACTGAGGATGTGATTTGCAGTCACGAGGAGCAAGTGGCAGAGCCAAGAGCAGAGATCCGTAACTCTTACTCAGTGCAGTAACTACCTCCTCAGACCTCCGTAAGGTTCAAGCAAATTAGCACGAACTGCTGTGCCTAAAGGTTGGCTTTGAAAGTACATAAGGACAGTCTCTGGGCTGCTCTGGCTAGCTTGTACTAGTCTGCAGTTTGCCATCTGCAAGCCAAGGAATGCTAGAGTGCAACATCTTTCCACCACATGTCTTTCCATCCCTTTCCTTGCCTCTGGCACAGGATTTACAGCCAGGGCTGTGGTGAGCAGTCAGTGTGTGACAGGAGGACGCTGAGCAGGGGTTCGACCTTCCATGCAGCACCAGAGTAACCCAGAAAGACAGAGTCCCTGCTCCCAAAGTGAGATGCAGGCACTGTGGTCTCAGTATTTGATCTTCAACCAGCTGCATTCAAAATACTGGATAGCACTGGCCTTTTGAATCTGCTCTCCAGGCAATAGAGGATTATTGGCTTTGGTGATGAAGTGCACTAGTCAGGACTGGGTGACTAAAGGAATTATTTTTCCTTGGTATTACTCTGTGCCAATTTGTTTGATTACAATATTTCTTCCTCTCAAATGCATATTTCCCTTCTCCTAATCTTTGAATAATTTTATGTTGAAACTGAGGGTCTATATATGCTATGTTATAGCACGTTGCACCCTGTCCAGGATTCAGATCCTGGGTGTTTGGCCACCTGCCACACTGTACCACAACAAACCTAATATGCCATCCTGCTACAGACCCATCACCTGGCCAGAGCAGTGCTTGGATGCCCTCAAAGCAAAGCAACACACACACACACACATCTCCCCTAGGAGCTGGTGCTGTCAAAGCCCTCAGACCCACAGGTGTAATTGATTTTTATCACGATTCATTTCTAAACCCAAAAAGGCACATTTTCCAAGCTGATAGGCACATGGGATATAAATAAATCCCAATTCTTAAGGAGGGTCAAAAAAACAGATTGGAGGAATCAAAAGGGGGGAATTTATGCAGAATTCGGAATCAGAGAGAAAAGTGTTGTGCATTCAACTGCTTAAGTCCTGCTCAACTCCATGATGACAAACAAACAAACAAAACCCGTGTCTTTTTTTCTCAGCTCAGTGATTACAGCAAACCCACAGTGCCAGCTTCAGACTGGCAAGGCAACTAACACTGCTCACAAAAACATATTCGATGCTTTTTTTTTTGGCCTTTTTTTTTTTTTTTATGTTGGATGATTTAATTACAAGGATCTTCCACACTCTCACCTATTTCCTTCCCATCAGTCAAGGGGTATTTCTGTTCCCGCTGACATTGTTTCAGGCTTATGAAATACCAAAAACTGAGGAATGAGGGGAAAAATGATGAAAGCATACTGCACACACAGAGGAACTCAGAAATGAAGTATTTTCTTTTCAAGTCACCAACTTAAATGAACATGCAAAAAGGAAACTCAGGAAACTCATGTTGCCACAGCGATTCAGCTCTGCCCGGAGCTCCCACCCAGGAAAGGTGTTTCTAACGTTACCTAGGTGTCATCCAAACAAAATAGTTCCAGAAGGGATACTTGACACCCCTTTTTTCTTATTCTAACTCAGCATTTCAGCTGGCAGTAAATAAATGAGAGTCAAAACTTCTAACTGAAAAATAAGTAAAGAGTTAAGTATTATTATAGGAGAAGGCTTAACTCCCAGGATGCCTTAATGCCTGGGACCCTAAATTGGCTGCACTACTATTCTGGGCTCATTGGGACATCCAGAATACTAATTTAGACTTCAGGCATTAGGGAAAAAAATCTGCTTTAAAAACAGAAAACTGTTATTCAGTTATTTCTTGAGCAAATACACTTCAAACAATGTGAAGGAAATGGCACTTCCCATTTATATGAGTTTACCAACAACAATCACGATGAAAAGGACAAAGACTATTTCAGGTTTATAAGGGCTGTCTGTTATAACACAGTCCCCATGCAGCAGCCAGTGTAGATCTTGTAGGATCTGTAAAAGTTAAATTCTCAGAAATCCCCAACAAAGAAAAGAAATACCATCAGTATTATGGATGTAGCAGGACATTATCATGTCTGAAAGCACCATTCATGGAATTATAGAATAGCATAGGGGGTTGGGTTGGAGGGGACTTTAAAAATCACATCAATCCAACTCTCCTGCCATGTGGGGTCTTTCACTAGACCGTGTTGCTCAAAGCCCTGTCCAACCTGGCCTTAAACATTTACAGGGTGGGGCAGCCACTGCTTTTCTGGGCAACCTGTGCCAGGGCCTCACCAATCAAAAATTTCTTCCTAATATTCAATCTACACCTGCCCTCTGTCGTTTTAAAGCCATTCCCTCACCCTATCACTGCATGCTCTTGTTAAGAGTTTCTCTCCTGCCTTCATGAGGGTAGCTCTGCCTTTGGAGAACAAATTAACCACTACTACACATCAACCTCCCATAACTCCCTGTCCCTACAGAGCTCAACTCCTGTACCACCACAACCCACTCCTCCTTCCACGGGACACACAAAGGTGGGGTTTGAGATTTTGTTTTTTATTCCACTGTAATTAAAAAAACCCCACTCCTTCAAAGCAACAGGTTTCTCTGTTTGGGGTAGATTTGAGAGGAGCAGAGACTGCACCAGAAGGTGTAACAGTCAATGTCTGCTCTATGCTTCACCTATGCAAATCAGGAGCAAATGTAATGATGTGAGCAGCCCATCAGCAGAATTTGGCAGGACTAGCAACAACCATAGGCAGATAAGATAAGGCTGTAAGCTTTCAAGGTTGGGAAAGAGAAGTATCAGGATTACCAGAGCAGTTTCATAACCAGCCAAGGCTGTTCTCCTATCCTCTTCTAGGAAACAAAAAACGATCTTTTGCACTTCACTCCGAGGGAGGAAAATAATCATTAGCTTTACATTATGAAGATACATTAAATAATTCTCTCTCTAAGATCAGACATGCCCACACCGAGCAGTCATGTGTGTGTAAAGATGTAGTTTTTACTGTTATGACACAACCTACCCTCACTATGACCCTCTCTCATCAGGTCATTTCTAAACTGCAGCTCCCTGTGAACTGGAACCGTGTTCTGTTGGTTTGCACAGCTCCTATTTTTGCCACTATAAATAGAAGAAACAACTTTTCCTGGCTCTGAATTATTTTGTAGGTTAAACAAACCTTTAACTGTTTCAGATAAAGCCAGGCAGAAGGTGTTTTTTCCAAACATCCCAAGTGAAGGAGTGCATTTCCTGCTTCCCTAATTCAACCTACGGCATCAGACATCTGTAACTCTGTTTACATTCCAGCCCTTCACAACTTAATACCGCTTGAAGCATCAATAATATAGGGCACATTTCTGACTGCTCTTTAGATATTTTTTTATCTCCATGGGACTTCCTGGTTTGGGATTTTGTAGTTTACAGTTTCTCACTAACAGTAACTAGCTGCAGCATTTGGCCTTAAGAGTTTACATATTATTTAACTAGATATAAGCAGCCTATTTTAATTACAGTAAAGAGCCCTGTAGAGGCCTTGTCTGTTTTTTCCCCCCTCCAACTATATCAATTGGCTTAATAAAGATATTAGCACTCCCTATAAACCAGGCTGTGATCGAGCTCTTAGATATTCTAGTCTTTAATAACATACTTTTGCCACTTTAAAAGCACGTCCTATCGTAGATCTTCAAGTACTCAGATGTCCATGGCCTTAATGAAGGGGTAGTGTGAGCTTTCTGTAGTTCACACACATTTTAGTTTGTGTGTGTGCACATTACAACACTTGGGAGCAAACTGCTCACCCTCCCCAAATGGACTCATCTGCTCCTGTCACTGTGTTAAAGCTTAATATTGAGCTGTATGGGCTGCACTCCTATGACAAGCTCCCCTTTCCCTGGGGGATGTAGAGAACAGGCTTTCATCTGCCCTACCAGCAAGGCCAGCAAGAGGTCTGTTTCTACAAAGAAATTCATGGAATCGTGGAGTGGTCTGGGGTTGGAAGGAACTTGAAAGACCATCTCATTCCAAAAGCCCTGCCATGGGCAGGGACACCTTCCACTAGACCAGGTTGCTCCAAGCAGCATCCAACCTGGCCTTGAACACTTCCAGGGATGGGGCAGCCACAGCTCCTCTGGGCAACCTGTGCCAGGGCCTCACCACCCTCACTGTAAAGAATTTGTTCCTAATACCTAATCTACACCTGCCCTCTGTCAGTTGGAAGCCATTCCCCTTTGCCCTGTCACTCCAGGCCCTTGTCCAAAGCCCCTCTCCAGCTCTCTTGGAGCCTCTTTAGGCCCTGGAAGGTGCTTCAAGGTCTCCCCACAGACTTCTTGTTAGGTTGAACAACCCCAGCATTCAGCCTAATCCTACTACGTCACACCTATACCCCTGATGCCTCCAAACCCTCATCTTCAGGTCCTATCTTCATATTTCTCTTATGCTCTTGCTACGCACACTCTCTGACCCGCTATGATAATTTCATATAATTTATTCCATTCCACTGGATGGCAAAATTCATTCCCAGGGTTGGCATTACGTGCAACTAAACCTGACTCAGACAAGCCAGCATCTTGCTGCTGTCGGAGTTTCATTGAATCCTGCATCTAAAGCCAAGGTGAGATACTGAGACTTGAGTTTCCTTATTTTACAGGGCTGATTTCCTCTGTAAGGTATCACATTAGTACCTGAACATCGCTTACTGAATCGACCATGCATATTCATGGCTCTTCTAACATTTGCAAGTTACATTACTACAAAGGAAAGCTCGAGACAGCTTGATTAAGCAACTTGCCCAAGGTCATACAGGAAGTTGTAGAAGAGTTGAAAACAAAAGCCAGATCTTCTTAGCTCCTGTCCAACCCTCTCTGGAATGAAAAGGCCAAACTGCTGTGTGGAAGTATTAGCAGAGTCATAGATCTCATCGTATAAATTTCATAATGAATTCACAACTCAGCAAAGAAAATGCACAGAGCTCCCAGCGCTGCTTTCCAAGGAAAAACATGCAAGCCCACCGTGGCAGCTGGGAAGTGCTCCCCAGTCTCCAAAAGGCACCGAGTGTGGCCACAGACCCTCTGCTCCAAACAGAAAGGAGAAAACAGGGAATAGCAATACCCTGCAAGCCCATCTTATGCAAATGGGTTCTGCCATCCTTTTCCAGCCACTTCCGACCTCTCCAAGAAAGTGAAAAAGCGCATCTATTGGAAAAGCTGCTGAAGTCACTCACAAAGAGTGAGTTTGAAATCATTCAGGATAGCAAAAGGAGCATCCAGAGGGTAACAAAGGTGGTATTTATGTCTGTCCTTCTCCCTGTCTGCGTGGCTCTCAGTGATAGCCACAGGAATAAACAATAGCCTTGGCCCCTTGGCTGCAAACTGTTCGCTGCAGAGGCCCAATTAAGTCGTGGAAAGTCTAAACACAGGCACAGGAATCTGCTAATGTGGACAGGCCTGCACAATAGGGTCTCATCCTGGCTCTGCCCTGCTCCTGCTGAGCACCACCTTGCTGGGAGATGAGCCTCCTCATCACCAGCAAGGCTCTTCCCACAGAAAGGTCCTGCTCTGCCTTGAAGCCCAACCCAAACGTGCACAGTTCCACTCATGCTGGGAAGGATTTCTGGCTCCATGCAAGATGGGTTGGGTGACCTCAGGGTCACTCCCACCTGGCAAACCACCGGACATACAGGCAAAGGGCTGTTAAAGAGTGATGTCCCTCCCCAAATCTCCATCAGGCTCGAGCCTTGCTGACACAAACACTTCAAACAGCCCAGGCAGCCTCAAGAGCAATGCCAAGAGCAGATAGAGGCTTCGACATTGTCTCGGTACACAGGATGCCGGCTTGACATCATTTAGCAGAGACAATGCTCGCCCTCTTTCTTTGGGAACCACGTAAAAAAACTTGGCCGAGTATAAAACGACTTCAAAGACAAGTTTCTGTGCCAGCCAGGATGCATCAAAGTTGGGAAAGGAACGACCCGATTCACCTGATCCGGGGAGCTGATAGAGGAGCGCAGGGAAGCAGCTTTTATCGATGTACCTTCCCAGCACTTCCTTCCTGCCCCCAGTGCTATTTAAACCCTTGCTCCTACCTCCAGCCAGACCTGCCGTCCTCCACTCTAAGGAGGAGAAAGGAAAAAGCAAAGGGAAGCCCTAAAAAAAGGCGTCCCTGCAAATTTCTGTGCAGTTACCGGGCAGTCACATCCTTCTGCTTTCCCCTGAAAAATCAAGTATCACCTTATCATTTCCTCACCAAGATTAACTCCTGCTTCCTGAAGAGTATTTCTGAGGTAGAAAGCAGAGGTGGTGGAAAAAAAAAATAAAAATAAGGAGGGGGGGGGGGAAGCTGAAAAGCCCAATCTGTCAAGCTGCGTTTTAGAAGAAAGGAAAACTGAAAAGTGAACGTATTTAACATGAGCTATTTCCTGCACTCAGGAGGGAAGAAAGCATGCTACTAACTGTGTGCATGAGGAGATCTGCACTAGTGTTATCTCTGACCTGCAGCTTAGCCCTTGTGTCTCAGCTGCCAAAAAGCTCCTATTCAACGTTATGCTGAGTTCATCAATGCTCCACGTGTCAGGATCCTAACAGGAAAAAGCAGGACAGACAGTCACTCTATTCAACTGCCTGGGGACCCCATGACAACTAAAATCCCCTTGCAGACTGTCCATATCAACCTACGGCAGGTCAGAGCGCGTAACCCCTCCAGAACCGCAAGCCCGGGCCCACACCCTTTCCCCTTGTCAACATTGTCACTTTAAAACAGCCCATCGAGCCTTATCGCCAAACCTGGAGTAAGTATGACAATTAAGATGGATTGCAAAGCCTGCATGCGCTTTACAATTAACAATAACTTGGCAGCGTGTCCCACGCAACTGTTGGGTGGTATGGCAAGAACTTTATCCCTGCTTAGTACTGCATTAGCATATTTAGTAGGCTGCAAGACATAATTCCTCAGATATGAACATATTTTTGTCTTTTCAAAAAATCTGCAATTAAGCCATAACGTGCAGGCAGTGTGCAGCCGGCGGTAAACTTTGGTATTAGGGGGGACTGTGCTTAAAGGGCCTTTTTTGACCTTATGTCAATTATCTATTTAATAAGGAATCTATTCAATTAAAAAAAAAAAATAGAAAAAAGACTTAGCAGTGTCTTTGCTGGGAAGCAACAATATTCCAGAAACTACAGCTGATATTCAGCCCTGCCTTCCCTGTTAACAGCAGAGTGTTTAAGTGGTTTTGGGGTGCTATTAAAAAGCAGGGGTTGGGGGAATTGTTGAGGATTTTTGTTTCAATTTCTGGGCTAGAAAAGGCAAACATTTCCTTACCCCCATGAATACCAAAACTTTAGGGATAAAAGAAATGTAAAAGAAATAAACCCCATTTAGCAGCATCCTCCTCTCCACGTTGTGCATCTCTTTTTTTTCCTCTCCACAACTTTCATATTTATAGGCAAATTAACGGTCTTCAAAAGTAATTAAACGCATTTGAGGAGAAGTTATTTAGCATGGCCTAACTTTATCGATTTCCTACATGCTGCACAAGACACTCTCAACCCCACTAAGCTTTTTAAGTCTGTTTACAGTGTACATTTATCTAGAAAATCTGATCAGGTGCGGGGGGCAAGCGGGGTGCGGTGGGGGGGGGGAGGCAAAGATCTTTCCTCGATAACCCGGACATTGTCCCCCTTGACATCTGTGTTGCTGGTGGACAGGATATCCTGCCAAATGCAAGAAGACAACTGCGTGACCCACCTTGGGCGAGAGGCACTGCTCGCTGATGCGAGCACAGCAGGAGCGGGTGCTGCCTCTCCTCGCCCGGAGCCGCATCCTCGGCACACAAAGAGCAGCCGGAGAGCCTTTCCAAAGAGGCAAAGGGAAGGCACAAAAAAATAATAGATAAATAAATAAATAAATAAATAAATAAGTAGTTTAGGTGAGTAGCACACATTCGATAAGGGGGGAAAGCAGATGAGAGCAACAAATGCAGTTTAGCAGACAAAGTCTTTCTTCATAAACTCGGCAGAGGAACGGATTAAACCACCTGGCAATCTTGGCAAGAAAAAAAGAAAATCTCAGGCGGTGACAAAACCAAACAGGTGGAACAGGTATAAAACTTTTGCTTCCCAATAATACCCCTCTCTTCCCTGGAATGCTTTGACAGGTGCAGAAGTTCAAGTTACAGCGTGGAAGTGGCAAATAAATACACAGCATTAGTGTCTGACGTGCTCAGCGAGCAACCGGGGATGTTAATAACTGGCAAGGTACACTAATCTCTGATTGCAACATTTGGTTTACCTTAATCTGGAGGGACAGCTGTATTAAAGAGGGAATTATACTAATCAGTTCAAGGCCCTTGCATATAAAACTTCCCATTAGGCTTAAAGTACAACAGCTTACGCTCATTCTCTAGGAGCCTTACATCTGGTTCTGAATAAGACTGTCTCTCATTTGCAAGGTACAAACCGAAAACAAGGGAGGGGGGAGCTGACAGTTGCTGGAGGATGGTTGATAGAAGAACAAGCTACTAATTCTTTGAAATTTTTTACAGCGCGAAACTGGCTGTAAGGCATCTTAATACTAAAAAAACAGGCATGTGTTATCAACCCTAGGCCATTTTTTCCTGTTACCGGAGGTGACCAACATAAAATAAAATTGATGATGTCAGTCAAAAACAGCTAAGCACAAAGCTTGGCTTTGTTATCTTAAGTCAGAAGGTATGATAGGCCATGCCATATGGCTGTAATCCTCCTATATCTCCCATCACCTAACAGGCAACCTTCATGTAGCATGACCTTATTTGGCTGGTCTCAGGTTAGGGCTGCCCAAAGGGGATTTTTCTGTTTCTGCTATATCCAAAGGTTTATGTTGATTTTTTTCTCTTTTTTTTTTTTCTCTTTTTTTTTTTTTTTTTTATCCCTGCAAAATATAAATAAGACTGATTTATATGCACTATTTTTCTTTACTGAGACTTTACAATCAGACATCCCCGTTAACAATAAGCTCCTAATGAATCAAACATCTATGGCATTAGTTTCACCTAGCTGCCTCTTTCCCATGCACTGCAGCTCTTTGTCAGACCTGGCTTGATGAGAAAAGCTAGTGACACTTGGTGCACCTATTGATAAACAATTCAGTAATGAGGGGCATAACAAAAATTACCTAAAACAACCTGATTAAAAATGACAGGCAAAGGGTACTACAGAGCTTTGCAGTTAAGGTAACTCCCGTATGTCGGGAGGGATGGAAAAAATAATTAGGTGCAACACAATTTGCTTTAAAATTACAAGTTTGCACTCACATTTTGGCACTTCCCCCCCCCCCCTTCTTTTTAGGAGTAGTTTGATGGTTGTTAAAAGGAAAATGTTCCATCATACTTTATAAGAAATTCATCTCTTTCAGAAAATTTGCAACTCAATAAGCTTTTTCTCTCTCCTTTTTGAAGTAGCATGATAATAGCAAAACACATTGCTATTTGTAATCCAACTTTCTATCTATAGCAAATTCCTATATTATAACTCAGCATTTTACTTCCTTTGTTTAAATATTGGTTTTGTTGCTTAAAAGCACATGTGGGCTGTAAACAAAGGATAAATAAGCTGTGAAAATAAAAGCAGGCTCCAAGGAATAAATAGGAACAAAATGGAAAAGACAGCACCGGGCTCCTGCGATGAACACAGGGATCTCTTTGTGAGAGGGGGAAAAAATGTGTTAAAAGGGCACATACTGCAACTCTGAGGCAAACTTTGAAATGGAAGTGTGGAAGCATAAGAGCATTTGATTCCAAATCAGCAATGTGTGGGTTTGCATTTGCGTAGCAGCATGTTGGGAGGGTTTCAATCAGTGCACAGATGCACTTGAAAATCAAATATGGACATGGGGAATGTTTTTGGATATAGCAAATGAGGACTGATGACATGTTTACACTTTGCACATGGATCCAGTACAAAACCATACCCTGCAAAGAAACAATAACCACCATTTGCTGCTTTTCAGGGCTGGAACAAAATGGTGGCAAAGGAAGGGAATACAAGGAAGTGTCTATTCCCACCTGGGAGGGGGCTGCACCGATTCCCTGCCTCTGGGCTGATTTTGTTCATCTCTCACTTGAGAAAGGGACTTTTTAACCAATATTCAATAAAAAACCAAAGACACAATGGTTTGAAAAACAACAGTGTGAGAGGAAAAGGGGAGAAAAGGCAAGTTTCAATCATCAGTAATGTCTTTCTATGCTGTCAAAATATTTTCTTTACAGAAGAATTAAAATTATAGTTGGAATGTCACTGGAATGGAATAGGGAATAAAAGTAAGCAAATGCACTTTCATTATTTCCAATGGAAAAATTGCCACTTTGACATTATTTCAATATCTGGCTCTATATATCCTTAAAGGAGAAATTCCTGGCTTATAAATAACATATCCCAAGTTATTCTGAGTTGTTAATGAAAGTTTATCGAGATGGCAAAACTTTCTCGTAGAGGAAATAATAGTTGCAGGCAATTGCATCTGACCAGGCTGCAATGTATCCCTCTGGAAGGCAGCTCCAGCTCACAGTATGAAGTAATCTCTTCTGAATGTTTTCCAAACTGTGATGCATATTTTACATTTTAAAGGGAGAGACAAAAGTTAGCTATCTGTGAAGACAGGGGGAAAACATCTGTTCTACACTTTCTGCTAATCAGACATTAAAGAAATGCACATGAACTAATATCCCAAGTTTTAAACTTTTATGAAGAGTTCATTTCAAACTTTTAAGAGGGCATCGTTACAGTTCAAATAGTCCTTCAGACATTTGACTTCTGCTACTGATTATTAATAATAATCATCCCATTTTCCCTTACACTTTTCAGTATGAATTCAGAATGTCAAAGCTAATTTTCTCATCAGCCTCAGGCTTATTTAAAGCGCCACAAACTTGAGACTTCAGTTCTCTTCTCACACACTTGGGTTTTGCAACACTATGGGGTTAGAGCATCGAACTTCCTCAACTGTACGTGGGGTCAACATCTGTCCAACTGAGGTTCACAGAGACCCAACAGCTGGATTTTTACTGAAGTACCTGAATCTAAGGCTCTCTTGGCCCCGTTTTCTGGCACATGTCCAGCCAGAAGGCCATGGTTTTGTCTTGGTGATTTCAGCACCTGGTTGGCCTTGTGAATGGAATGAAAGGGGAATTATCTAAATGAAGTCAAGCTACAGACATTTGTGCACATATTTAGTAAGATAAGATGCTCAAACCGTTAAGTTTTAACACTTTCCTCTTTGTGTGCTGCTAGAGAGAGATTCACAATTACTGCTGGGGCCACTTTGCACCACACTGTCCTATCTGATGCCCTGAAATGATATCAAAGAGCTTCAGTTTGAAGCAATTCCCCCTTGTCCTGTCACTTGTAAAAAGTCCCATTCCAGCTCTCTTTAGGTACTGGAAGGTACCTGTGATCAGTCTGTGATCACAGGCACAACATATCTATCACATTTCTTCTCTGCCATATTATTTTGTCCCGTGTTTCTAAGCCCAACAGCAAAAGGAGGAACAACTTAAACATGTAGGAATGTGTGCTCCATAATTCTTAGGAAATCCCACCAGGTTTATATAATCATGAAATCTGTATTTAGGAAAGCAATTTCTGAATTGTTTCCATGATTTTCCTTTCGAGTACAGAGTAAGGCATTGCCATTTGTTTCTCAGATAAGAATGCAAAGTGCCATTTCCTTTTGATAGCCAACAATAAATACAGCTGTTCTTTGGAAGCCCTTTCCTTTACCAATTTTTCTTTTTCTTGGAAAAGGGACAGTTCAGTTGCTGTAAAACTGTGAGTATTTCAAACTGATAGAAGCCAGTGCAGTGCCATGGATGTCACCTAAGGGACCTTGAGTGGAAAGTAACACAGGTTAGTCCTCCAGTAACACACAGAGCCAGAACAGACACCATGGAGCAAGGCTTGAGCTGGTGGATATCAACACTGCCTCCATCATTATAGGACAAAATAACACATAGAATAACACTATTACCTTCACTCATGCAGCTTTTGAACAAGATACCCCCAGAGTAATACAGCACCTGTCATCTCATCCTTCCTTGGATGAGAGGGTTCCTTCTTCCTTCTCTGCCTGTGCTTTATTTTGTACACTAGAGAAAACAGATCATGTGGATGAGAGACAGGCAAACCCTCACGCTCTGGGCTGAGGAACTATTAACTCTTCTGATTGTGCATCTTGGTGGTACTGAGCACAACTCAGATGCCTTACTATTTCACCAGAATTAAATGTTTTGTCTCTCTGTTGTCTTTCACCTAAGAGCCACTTGAACACTGCACTTGAATATTTATGTCATCAACACAGAGAACTGTTAAAACCTGACTGACATAAATAGTGAATCAATAGGTATGTGCAGATCTCTGTTTTGCCCAATATTTCTTACACTTTTTTTGTTTGAGCCTCAGCATTCTGAAGGCAAATAAAAACGGTTCATCCCCTTTCAGCCTGGCTTTGATGTCACCAGCGGTGCAGCAAATTAACAGCTCTGCTCCACTTACCACAGAGGAAATGGGACTTTGCTTGGGTACATCCAAAAGGACCACTCTTGCCAGTGCTGACACCAGTGGCCGTACTCTAACACACCAGAGAGCCCCTCAGCAGGCATTGGAATGGTCTGAGCTCATCAGCATCACTTACTCAATCACAGTGGACTTAGGGCTGAGGTCTGCCCTGACACGTGCAGAGCCCCTGGGGACTCTGCTGGGCCAGGACAGGCACAGTCGTGGCACAGACCTTCAGGGTTAGGAGTCTATCTGATATTAGAGCCAACTTAGTCAACTTACTGTAAAGGCACTCTCAGATAAGAAAGCGAAAACTCGCAAAATTCATAATTGAGCTTCAGCTGGTTCTGACGCTCAGTGGGCAGAGATGAGCTCAGCTCATCAAAAAATAAAAGGAGACAAGATATCCAAAAATTCAATTCTCAGTTTTAGTTTTTAAACTATTTGGTGTACAGTGAAACCTGAAACACATCACCAATATTAGGGCAAGATTTTTCAAGACTATTTGTGAGCCAGGAGATGCACCTGCTAATTATTCAAATTCGCTTACAATGAGACACCCGGAGAAGTGTGGTTGGTTCTCTAGAGCCATCTTACTATCAGAAATGCATTCAGAGGGTATTCTTACCTTCTCTGGTATTTATCAAATGAAAATGCAATTCATGGAGCTTCAGCTGCCCCACAGTTAATGGTGAAGTTATATTTAATTTTTAGCACTTGAAAATCTGGCCTGATTAAGTAAAAAGGCCAATTAGTAAAGATTTCAAGTTTCTGTAAGTATAAGCCATATAGTCAATATGTCCTCTATCACCACAGAGACCAGATGATTTTTCCCATCATGTCTCGAGCTCAACACTTGCTCTTCTCAATTTTCAGAAGAGCCACAATTTTAAAAGCCAAGCATTGGGAAGTTCAGTACCTTTCCTCAAGGCAACAACTTATTTAGATCAGGAGATCATTTTCCTTCCCTGCTCTTGAAAAACATTTTGCTATTCACTCAGTGTGTCCTATTAGCAGAAAATAGAGAAAGTTCTGATGCATCATAGCACGCATCTGAAATTCTAATTAACAAGAAGTCATCTGTAGTTGTCCAACATCATATTATTAATTCACAAAGCAATAAAGGGATATATTTCAGACTGAATGAGAAGATAGGTACTGAATGGGGTCAGAGTATTTCACTACACATAATTTGTCATGATCTTTAACTGTTTCGAACCTACAGAAGTCAAGGTGTACAATGCCTTACCACGAAGAGAATTTCTCACCTATGAAAAGCAGTTACACCACTATGATTTTATTCTCATGAACTTAAAACCTAAATTAGTTCTAAATCTCTATAACCCAGGTTTGCACAAGGAAGTTTGTTTTTACTGTGAATACATAGACTTTTGCTCCTTATGTATTTTTGAGCAGGAAAGGCTCTTCTAGGGAATCTATAATATATATAATATATAATATGTTTTCTGGCATGATGATTAATGCATAAATTAATTGATTTAAAAATTATATGTAGTAATGGGAACAGCAGATTTGATAATTCATTAAAAAAGCACATCTCAATCAAATTCTAATCAACTTCGCATTCCAAGTGTCTTAGGAAGACTTTTTTTTTAACCTATACCACAAAAATGCACATTTTTCAAAATGCATTGCCACTGAGTAAAACTTTCTCCTTCATGCTCACTTCAAAAAATTGAATTAATATAAAAGTATAGGGAAACCCAAAATGATTCATTCATTCGTGCATTACCTTTCCAGCAAGAGAATGTGCAGTTACTAGAATTTTGTACAATTAGTGCTCTGAGAGTCCTTTAAATGCAAACCCGAAAGAGGAAAGTAAAAACAAATCAAAGTTAATCGTGACTGGCTGGAACAAAATGCCTAAATCAATATGACAATGGCTCATCTGCTCGTCATTTAGCCATTACCTGGGAGAAAAGGACCTCCTGCTATGGCAGATATTTTATTTCTTTTTAATACAGATTTACCACCGCCTCAGTTCTGCAGACACATTTGAAGCCAAAGTCATTCCAGACTTGCCCTGTCATACTGTTTACTCCTCATATTTTATTTATTCCTGTTTGTTCTTTACATTGGTTACAGAGATAAACACATACAAACTGTGTGGTGTTCAACAAGTTTAGTACGACAGCAAGAGAGGGCAGAAACCACGAACTTCCATTTACACCATCCTGGAGAAAACGCCAATATGATAATTCTCCTGAAGAAGAAAACCCATGTATTGCAAATTTTCTTTGATTTAAACCTTGCCACAAAGAGCAATGCTGCACAGTTTAGAAAGATTTTGAAGTGTTTCTTCACCCCGTGAAGAAGTCTTAGGTTAAAACATGTTTCCAGGTCTAGTTTACAGCTAGAAACCCTTCTGTCTGGTGTTCAACATACAGAAAGCCTAAGGATGTAAGGGATATGACTGGGAAAAGCACAATTTAGTGACCCTGTGGGCACACAGGGCCTGATCCTTTTCCCACTGGCACCAACAGAAATCCCAGATCTGTTCAACTCAGTGGTGTCTGTGACCAGGGATCAGAATCAGAGCTGTTGTATGGCTTTTACTGAAAGCCACAAAACTTCCCCAGAAACCTCTTCCCCTGGGTTTTTAGGCAATGTCTGCTCATCAAAGGCCACTTGGTTGTGATTGTGACAAAGCTGAGTGTTTCATTTCTTCTTCTTCTTTTAAGGGGGTGAAAGTAAATGGGGAGCTGATCCCATCTCTGATGGAAAAGCCTACAATGCCACCTGAAAATAAATACACTTATTTGCATATACAAACACTGGAGCCTCATATGTATCCACTAATATCCCTTCCTTAAACTGGTAGGAATATCACATATGCTACAGCTCACACCAACAAGAATATTGAGGGAGGTGTTGTTTTTTGATATTTTTATAAATTCATATAACTCTGCACCCGAAGCAACTCGATGTTCATCAGAACTACCACATTAAAAAAAAAAAATGGACTTATCACAAACAAGTTTGTTTAATAATCAGCTGTCTTAACTTCAGTCCTCTCTCTGACCTCTACGTCTACAGTCTGCGTTACTGTCTGGATTACAGCCTAATCACACCACAGCCACAGAAAGGCAAACTCTGAACAGCCACTGTCACCTCCCTCTCTCTTTGCCTTTCCTAGCAGGTTAAACGTGGAAAATGCTAAAAATCTCCCGGGAGTGCGTCTAAAAATGAAGTGTAAATAGGTATGGAAAAACCTGTGAGAAAAAGTGCTATGGAAGGTGCCTGAATGGCAAAGTGCAAAGGGTGACAAGAAGAAAATTGTGATGGCACACAAAAGGCGAGGGAACAAGAAAGATGCGATACAATAGATAGCTGGTGAGAGCCTATCCACTGCCTGGTCTCTCCTGGTCCTCCCCCTCAATACCTTCATTTTTTTTGTTATGATAAAGGACATTCACGATCAGTAACAATGTTATAATGATAGTAAATGCAGGATTTAAGGTATATAAAACCTTCAGCCAACATTAGAAAGCCACCAAGGGGGAGTTACCTTGCACGAGGTTCTATTTAGTGATGGCTCCACTCTTTCACTCCCTGACTGCAAATCAGCATTTTTAGTGGACAATAGGCTCAGCAGTGGCCTTATGATTGCCTCTTTTCAAATGGAAATGGCTATCCTAACTCCTCTGCCAGGTTTTTCTTACTATAGCACAAATTGCAGTTTACAAGGCTCTAAGGGGGAAAAAAAAAATCTTAGCTGAATATCTTTTTTTTATTCGACAAACTGACATGTAAATTACCCTTTAAGTGCTCCACTCTAGGGCTCTGATCATCTCCTAATTGTCACAGTCAATTGTAGCCAACAGTCTCTTCAATCCCAAGCGCTTTGACAACAAGCATAAGGATCAAAGCAGAATCAGCTCCCTTCAATATCCTTCTGTTTAGGATGCTACAAAAAGCCTGAAAAAGAAAGGTGTAAGGGCATTAGTGGAGAAGGAACTGAGAGGAGAAAGTACTATAGCAGTCATTTTCTTCTTCACTAATATTATATATCCTTATATACTCTGTTATCCCATGTTCAGCATGAATACATAAACATCCCAGAGAATAAATATGGTTTAAAACCACTCGGATATATTACTACTTAAAAATAAATGCATAATGCATTTCTGCTGCTTCCTGCTTGCCTTCCCCCATCCTTCCCCCTCCAACTTTCCCCTCTACTTTGAGAAAGAATAGCAGCAATTATTTTTTAAGCAAATTTGTCTTCTTTTTATGCAGATCCACAGTGCTTTTTCCAGGATGAGCCCGGCTGCAAAGCAGCCTACCCTGATGGAAATCCACCCCAGGTTGCATTCATGGGGTTGGTATGACTTAGACACGAAGCAGGTTGCTTGTGCAGCTCTCCTTTTGCTTTCCTGAAGTGCCTGTAACCTAAGGTCAGGCAGAGGCTGGAGGAAAACCCTCTCATTCAGTTGGAGTCCAACTCTGAGAACAGCCAGTTTCAGTCACATCCAAAATGACTGGGAAGAAATACAAAAACAAATTCAGCGGTTCTCAAAGTCTGCCCAGGGGGAAAAAAAAAAAAAAATATTTCCCACAGTTCTGAACGAAGGTTCACCTTTTATTGTGTTCCAGACCACTTTCAATCAGCACCACACTACACTGCTCAAATTTTTGTACTGGCTGGCTGTGTTTGATGATACGAGCTTGCTCGCTCTGCAACACGCTTTCATACCCTCAGTGCCTCGCAGACGCCTTGTTGAAGTCGTGTTTCCAGGGAATGGGAGTAAGGAGGAGCTATTCTGAGTCACATTTTTGCTTCAAAACTTGTACGTATCCACGAACGTAGCAGCAACTCCCACAGAGGCTCGCAAACAGCTCCTGCCACACGGGCTGCAGGGGAGGAATTGCACAGCTCCTGCAGAAGATGTGCTGCCGAAGTGGGAGAGAGCCTGCAGGAGACCAGGGAGGCAAACTAGGGATGTGCCAGGCTCTAGAGTAACTCAAAAGGATCTCCAAATGGATAACCAGGCTCTGCAGAGTTGGGCAACTGGAGCATTTTGATCTCTCTGGCTATCCTGCTGCCATACAGAAAGAAAACAAGAGATCATGCATTTTCCTGGAGCTCTGTCTTTCCTACTCCCGAAATTATACAGGTGGAATCCCTGAATTAAAAAAAAATGGTGGTAATTTGGAGGTGAGAACCTATTTACTCCTTCATAAGAAATTAATTCACTTCTTACAACTGTTTTTAAGGAATTGCCTCTTAACATTTCTTGAAGATGATGCACCTTACAACTGTTTTTAAGGAATTGCCTCTTAACATTTCTTGAAGATGATGCACCTTATCCATTGGCTCACATAACAGTGGAGGAGTGGTTAGACAAGACAGCTGGATGAGTTGACAACCTGCTGCCCCCATCCTACTCTCCTCACCCAAACTCTCTGCATAAGACGAGCTGAGTCAGATTTATAGACCAGCAGAAAAACAGTCATTCGTGTAACAGAACCCCGAGGCAGGGGTTTAAGGTGGATCTTCCTAAACCATCACCCACAACACGCTCCCCAAAGACCACAGAAAGGCTTAAGATGCAAAAATGATGCTATTTTTACAAAGAGAAGACTTGGAGATTGTAGGGAAGGTGGCACAGGTGCAACAAGGCTTCCTTGCCTGCTCCTGTCTTGCGCCCAGCCCTGCTTGGGGCCCCCAGCATCACCTCACACACACAGATGAGCATCACCGAGTTAGAGATGTTAAGTGTAGATAATACCAGCAGGTACAAAGCCTGATGAAATAGTGCTTTCCACAATGAATAGGAGCAAAAAGTCAAAATTTCTCTTGGGAAAGATATTCCAAAAAAACGTTGATTGGGAAACATCAAAAGCACTCGTTTGAGTGACGTCAAAATAATACAGAAGGTTAATCTAATATATAATTTAAAATAAATACAAACCCAAAATTACAAAACTGAACTGAAACGTTTGTCGTGTCAGGCTGTTTTGTTTCCACATTATCAAAGGGAAATATTTTAACTCTTTCTGATGAAAAATTTTACCAAAAAAGGCATATTCTAAAGAAAAATTTCCAGCTTGTGAAACACACTTTGCCCACCAGCAAATTTACAAATGTTTTTCAGCACTATATAAAGATCAGTATCTTCCCCAGACAGCTAAATTCTGAGGTGGCTCCAGCTAAAACATATATTTTCCTTGATATTCAAATATAAAAGGCAAACCCCATTATTTTCAAGGAAGATTATTCCAAGACACCAGGACACCTTCCAAATTAAACCTTCTCAACATTTGTGGTGGTCTACCTCACTAGAATTGGGTTGATATGTAAAGATATTTTCACCTCCTCATTCACCCACAAAACTGCCACTTGCCAAGAAAAAGCTGCAAGGTCACCTGGAATGTAATAAACTTTTTAATATTCTTATTTATTTAAGCAACAAAACCATTTCCAAATTGCAGGACATCAGCTAACACAGCCTGCACTATTTTCTCACCTTACTTGGAAATGCATCCAAACAGTTATTACATGAAACTTGGTTCCAGTCAGTGGAGTTGCTGCTGACAGACTGCAGAGAGATGAGTAGCACAGTGATCCTGGGCATTTTCCTTGTTTCCAGCTGGTAAATCACAATTTAAAAAAAAGGTTAAAACAATATTCTTTCCCTATCAGAACTTTTGCATGGAGATAATTGCTATAGTGTTTGCAAAGTACAGATTTCATTACCAGAAAGTAGTAGTGGGTCCACATGACCATGAATGGGAGGAGATAAGCTCAATGAGACAGTTTCCCCTTCAAATAAGGTACATATTATGGAAAAAATTGAAAAAAAAATTTAAAAATGCTCTGCCAGAGAATATGTTCTTTTTTTTTCAACACATGAAACTCAGCAGTAGAGACATTTGATGTACAAGCCAGTTGTTGATCAGGACCATTTCATGATACTCCAGAGTTGCACTTTATTTCAGGTGACTAATGATTGCCTTGCATGACTGTAACAAGGGGAAAGGTGCCCCAGTATTGCCTGGGCACCAGAGCAACCTGCAAGGAAGTGGTTCCTTCAGCTGCCTCCCACGAGGTCGTGGGTCTGACAGGGAGTACAGGGGCTCCTCTGGAAGTGGTACCCCAAAAAGGGAGCTCTGAATGCTGACCAGAGCACGGGTTTCTGATAGGATTCTGGTGCCCTTTCCTACAGACTTCAATATAAACCCCCCCCAGTCTGGTTGTAAAGGAGGGAAACAATAATGCCCATTGTGCCGCTGACATTTCTCTCGGAGGGGGTGGCTCCTCAGTGAGCGTTTCCCTATTTAGCTCTCTGCCACAAGCACAGATTCTTGCAGCCCTTATTTTTACACTTCTGAAAAGTAAAAGGATGAAGGGCTACATTTGGGAAGCCTCAAAGTGACAGCCAAAGCATGTGCACTGATGTGATGTGAAAGACTGTGTGGCCACAGAACCACTTCAGGACCGTTGGGCGGCCACTGGTACGGCTCCTAAATGACCAGGAATTAACTGATGTGCTCTGGTCATTAAATCCTTGTTCAATTCAGTCTTTCAGGCAACAAACTACTTCTCTCAGGGATGCCTTGCAGGTCTCTGTGCTGAGTTTGCTAAGAACATAAGTCAAATCATTACCTCTGCAGCAGCCAAAGCCACCTGAAGTGCCTTCAGAAGACCATCAGCTTATGCCTCAGTTGAGACTTGTTTTAAGCACGTCACATGCTGCTTTTTAAGTGATTATTTCTAGCTGATGCTCAGGGGAAGGGAGGGTTGGTGGCCACAGTTCCTCCTGTGCATAGGCAGAGATTCAAGCCAGCCATCACAGGACTTACCCCGAAGGAGCCAAACAGTACACAACTGCTTGTTCTTGGTGGGGGAGAGGCTTTTTGGGGTGTCTTCATGGATCATTAGCACACTTTCTACCACAGTTAGCTCAACTGCACAGCTCCAACTCCAACCACATCCTCCTAAGCCCGGGAAAACATTCCAATCCCATTTTACAGAAGAGGACATAGAGGCTGTTTTAACAGCGGGATCCAAGTCTATTAAAAGCTAATGGGATGTGCTGTCCAGCAAATTCACCAAAGTCACGAAAAATTGGTTTCAGAGCCAGGGCCACACCACAGCAGCTCCCAGGGCCTAATCTGTGCCCAGGCAGTTTGGTATCACATAGTCCTTCCTGCTTTTAACTCCTGTGAGGTCAACTCAAGGAGTTTACCTCACTGCACGACAAAATCCAGAACAAGGGCATCATTCATGGACACTGCCATCAGAACTTGGTCATAGAGAAAGCTGTTTCAAATAGCAACCAGAGAGTTAGAAAAATCATGTCTAACCACATGTCTGTTGAGAAGAATATTATGCAGTATTTATCAGCCCATTCAGGACCTTGGTTTAAGTATGGGAGTTTAAGTATATGGCAACTGATAGGGGGAATATAGATATTATTTTACACAAGGAGAGTTAATTTTAATTGATATGAAGCAAGAAGAACCACAAGAATAGAGCGAGAGCCCATTTCTCACAGCACATCTCTCCTGAGTGTAGTTGCTCAGGGCTCATGTACCACCAGTTTAGAAACATGTGTAATTGCTTATGGTCAGCACGGTACCACTGCCAGATCACACATTAAACAGATAACCACTATTATTATAAAAGCAACTTCCTTGACCTCATATTTTGGTCTGGCTCCGAATTCCTGTACTTTACCAGTTTGGTTTGTTGCGTTGTGCCAGCCTTCTGCCTCTACATGTCATTTTCTACTCCTGTAAGTGACCGGTGCGATGGAGATCTCCCTCTGAAAATGCATATTGGAGCACATGAATAGAATAAATTCAAGAAATATGATCACAGTTGCTCCTGTAATGTTTTTATAAACACAGAGTCTCTGCTTTTTTATTATAGTTAAGGTACAGTGTGTTATTTGGCAGAGGAATCTGACTTGAAAATGTAAAAGGTTCAGGCAACCACACATTTGGAAGCAGAAATCTTTCCTTAAAACAAGGCTCTGGTTTTTAAACATAGCAAAATTTCTGGAAACTTCAGTTTCTCAAAGTCTGCCAAAGCTCCAGTCACATGTAACATATTCTTGGGGCTTACATATAATGCTTTGAGTAATAAACAACATCTTGTTTAGAGCAGGATGAAAAAAAAAAAAAAGAGGGAAAACAATCATTAGGAGTCAAAGCTCTACATCAGTACTGAAAACAAAACAAGTTTTTTGTTCTGAAACCTTGGAATAACTTTTATAGTGGATCAATAAGAGATTTCTGTATTCTTCACACCTCAAAATATTGCAGATAAAATTGTAGGCTAAATTCTTATAGAAATAATATAAAATTTATTACAAAACAAATAAAATCACTCACTGAATTGGAATCAGCTTTTCAGCAACAGAAAGAAAAGTTCTGGTCACCCTAATTCAGTAACAGTACGAGTTACACATTGTACATAACTATAGGTCATCAGTAGCCCTTCAGTGCTCTCTGTGCAATTCATTTATCATGTGGTTTTTATTCAGGAACAAGGCTGTATTTAACAAAAAAAAAGTTGCTTCCATAGGAAGGCTCATCGTGCAGAATATTCACAGCTTAAATATATGCACAGTCATCTCTACTAGTCAGACACCATTTCAGTCCTCTCATCAGAATGCACATTAACAGAATGAATCTGAGATGCAGAAATAGCACACCACAGCCAGGACTGGAGTATGGGCCCTAATACCTACCTCCCTGGGATCGAGTCAGGTTTAATTAATTAATGCTTATGAAGCACTATGAGCTCCTCAGATCATCTCTTCAATTCATTATCACCCCCATTTGTTTTGTGTCCCACTTTCCCCCTTAATTCAACAGTGAATTTCCTTCAGAAAGTGTTGCATTTATAGAGTAATGAACAGATGAAAGCGGTTGGAGTGATTTCACGGGAGTATAAAAGGGAGCAGGAATCCTTCTCCTTCCTTCCTGCTCCAGTCATTTAGCATCAGGTCTGAGAGGAGCGTGACACTTCATGATGTGTAATGCTTTTCTAGAAGTCACCCCTGACCAAAGCTGTGTCCAAACACACCAGAAGAGGGTGAGGGTAAGAATTTAACATTAAAACATTAGAGTTTAGTCTGGGAGATTTCTTTGCTTGCATTTATGTTAATTAAAGATGGGTATGAGCCACAATGCTCAGAGGGAGGGGTGTGGATGCAGGCATTTGGTTCTTGCCTCATCTCTAATAATTATTAGATACATTGGATGGAAATAGTTGGAAAGAAAATCAATAAGAGAATGAATCAAGAAAATTAATGGCAATTTCAAATACTTACAAGTATAGGATTTCACTCAAGGGCAAGACAAGATAAAATTAGTAATCTGTATTAAAACAAAACAAATTACAGTTTGATCAACCTTCTATCCAGTGAAATTTTCTTTAAAGATCTCAGATTTTGGCTTTAAATAATTTGGGTTACAAAGCTTAACAGGGAAGAAGAGAAAGATTATCTAGTGAAACTCCAAGTTTGCTATAGACTTTCCGAGAAGAAACCAGATTAAGACAACAAAATTACTGGTGGAGGAAAAACTGATAAAGAAGACTAGAATTTGATAATGGAGGAATTTAATTATTCAGGTATTGATTGCTATGATAACTATGTGGAAGCTAACAAAGTTTGTTTGTAGCAGCAATGCTATTAGCCTAGTGAGCAGCCAGTAGCTATGCTGAGCCCCATGCTTGGAGATAGGCATGTGTGCTGTCATAAAATTAATTTTAATTATAAAATTTAACTTTAATCACATTTAATGTCAATATAAGTTTAAAAGTTAATGATGGAGAGTTCAAACCTCACTATGATAAAGATCCACATAGATTTAAAGGATAAATCAATGAAAAACATTCTTATCAAGAAAAGACTGGGAGATTCACAAAGTGAATTGACTTGGGTCAGAGGAACAATTAAAACCCAAATATGCTCTTGTCATTCATTAAAGAGAAAATCTTACCAACAACAAAAGAATTTATACAGCCTATGGTTGGGGGAAATGCACCAATAACACACAAGAGAGGCAATTTGAGAGTAGTGAACCAGGGAAAAGAAAATGTGCTCTAGTGGGAGATGTTTTGTAGTTATTCTGACTAAAAAGTTCTTCCAACTGCACTTGGAAGATGGCACCTCATCTTCCAGGACTCAAAAATACAGTTTTAGATATGTTGCTGACATACCATACCAAGAGCTTAGCAGCTTATAAATGGAATTGACCTCTGGCAGTCCCATGCCCAGAAGAGTGGTCTCCAGTTCCATATATTATATATTAAAACACTGGAATTTAATAAATACACCTGTGAGCAGGTACTCACAATCCAGTTCTCCCCAGGATGGAAGATCTCCAGCAAGAGGAGTGGGCAGCAACCACTGAAGCTTGTTGAAGGTGAAATCTTCATGTTTTTAGGTCTCCTTCAGACCAGTGTTAAAAGCTGACAGTTTTCACATGGGCTGGACAGAATTCCATCATGAACTTAGGTGAAAACAAGCTCTGGTGAAAAATGTTTCTGCTTGGAACCGTAACCACAATGATTCACTGGTTGTTCCTCACCATGATTTATAAGCCAGAGTATAGTTAAGTCAAAATATCATCACATCTCAGCAGGGAGACCTGGATATCACCAGACAGAGCCCTGCTCATGGAGGATGTAGCAACTAAATTACAGCACCTGTTAAACAGGCCCAGCAAGGATTTGATTGTACCAATTCCATTTGTTTTAGTCTTACATTTTTCATTTGGTTCCAATTCAAGGGGAGGGATTGTTTGATGTGTAAGATGTTAGCTTTCCAGTATTAAAATCAATCTAAGCATGAATCTAATATTAATCAACCACTTACTGTATTTACCAGAAGTTGCCAGGTTCATCTTTGTAACAGAAAGATCTACAGATGGAGACAGAAAGCTGGGAAGGATAGTAAACATCCTGAAATAGTCAAATAACAGAAAAATAAAGTGTAAGTCATCACTAATCTGAAACAAAATATTACATAACGTATATCATTCAGTAAAACATTGAGAACTATTTTTGCAGTAGCAAATAAAAATACACTTCTTGAGCTAAAGAAATCCATAAGAAATGTGGGTAGAGAAAATAAATCAGGAATGTTAAGAGGCATCCCAGCAGTCATTTTGATCTCTTGGCACTGAAGTAGAGCAAGCGCAGTGCATAAGGGTTAACTCCTCAGCTCACATAAATCAAGTTAACACCATTTAAGTTAGCAAAATGTATTCAAAGTCAAATTCATTTACTCCAGCCAAAGATCTGTCCCTAACTCTATCCTTCGCATTTTATACTGCATTAACAATTTTAACATATTCATCTTTAAAGCCCAATATACTTCAATATAATCTCCATTACATATACACACTTTTATGTACACATGCATATGCAGAGGAATACATACATATAAAATTATTTTAAATCATAATATAAACAAATTAACATAACACAGTTCATGGCTATGAAAAATAGAATAGGAACGGTTTTGCAGGATTTAGTGAGGAAACACACTGAAAATCCTAATTTGAGTAGAGTCAACCAACATGGATTTATGAGCAGGAAATCTTGCTCAAATAATTTGTTGGAATTTTTCAAAGCTATCCCTGCCAAGGTAGACAAGAAAAATACTAGGGATGGTATACAATATGCCTAGACTTTCAAAAGAGCGTTTGATAAGATCCTACACTGGAGATTACCAGCAAGGTACAGAGCCACTGCATAAATGATAACAAACTTTAATGAACTGATAACAGTCTGCAAACAGCATTCACCGACTGGCTTAGAGATTGGCAGTCAATGCAGGGTAGTGCCTGGGTCAGGTTAGGAGCTTGTCTTGTCTCTAATCTATGTAAAAGAATTAAATCAGAATATCAAAGGTAAGGTATCAAATCGTGCCGGGGACATAAAAGTGACAGGGGCTCGAGCAGCAATTGTCTAACTCCGGCTATAAACGCGAGATCCACATCAGCAGCAAACGCAGCATCAGCAGCACCGGGATCGCTCCGCTGTGCCGGAGCCCGGAGCTGAGAGAGCAAAGTAAACAGGTTTTTCTGATTCAGGGGGGAATGTGAAAACGTGCGCGACACTGGCAGAGGGACGGGAAGAAATAGTGGAGCGTGTTCTGGAAAAGGGGAGAACGGAACCCTGGCGCTGCTTGGAGAGAAGGGAAGAGCTCAGAGAGCTACTGGAATTCTAGCAGAAGGGAAGGAATAGATAAGAGGATGCTTTCAGCTTTTTAATCCTTAGGGGATGGGGAATTTCGAGGAGATTAAAATCTTTTGAAATTAAAAAAAAAAAAGGCCAACTTCTTGTTTTCTATCCCAGTTTATAACAGGCAAGTGTTTGGTGAGACTTTGTATCCCAGGAATGGTTACCTTATGATTTTACTGCAAGGGTCTGCTAACAAAGCCAATCCTGTTTTCCTCGAGCCCAAGGCCTGTGTAGTTTTGAAGCACTGCAGTCCTTTTCTGCCTCAAGGGTGGCAGATCTCTCCAGAAAAGCTCAGCACAGCCAGCAGATCAGGGGACAGGACAAAATTCTTGGGGCTTGTTTCTGTGCTGCCAGGGCTCAGGTCTGTGCTGGAGGAGCTTGACAGCCCTCCTGATGCTCTTTCAGAAGAACTTAAAAGATTATGGCTCCTAAATCCTGTTTACGAGAGTGTTTCCTTGCTGAGAAACACAGTTTGTAGTCACTTTTAGTGTGCTCCTTGAAAATGGGGATGCGCCTCCTACAACTTGGAGAGGTTTTGACCTCACTCCCTGCGCAATTTTTTTGTATTCCCCATGGACCAGCTTCATGAAAATAAGCTGGCACAGAGGCAAGGAACACAAAAGTAGGACTCAAGTCCTTTCATCTGAGAGAAGGATATGTCCTCCAATAAATTTTGATGAAAAAAAAAGAAATTAAAAGATTACTGAAGAGGGCTGAACAGATTGGCTCCAGCCTCTGAGGTTATTTACCTAAAGCCTTTTTCAGTTGTCATTTTGTCCCTGATGAGAACTCCATAGAATTTCACCAGGTATTTAAATAAAACAGAATGAGTTAAGAACGAGCTTAGCTCACTACGACTTTTCTACTTTTATCAACTTTTACATTTATGTTTCTTAAAGCTGCTTGTCCAGCCTTGGCTTTACTGCCGTGTCTACTTCGTTCATTTTGATGGACAGTGTTTCAACAGCCAGACCTAAACTATTTGCTCTAATGAGCATTTATCAAAGATTAAAATTTCAGCTTATTATACAATTTTTCCCAATTATTCTCTTTATTATCCTTATGCAAGGACCTTCACTAAAGAGCAGTCACTACACCGACTTCCACTCCTGCAAAGCAGTTCCTTTAGACAAGGATTTTAAAAACACGGGGATTTAAGCGATGGGTGTTTGCAGTCCAAGAGATGCCGTGGGAAGTGTCTTTTACATCCCTCATTGTCCCTGTCCAGGCCTAAAGTGGTATTTCCAATTCTTCTTCGGATCACCAAAAGTAAGGTTGGATCCAACCCTCAAAATTCAATAGTAAATTCTTTTTGAGACTTTTACAGGGGTTTTTTTAATCACTGTGCATTCTGGATATGAACTTGAAGCTTTCTGTGCCTCTCAGATACAGTTTACTGATTAATTTTAACCAGCTGCATGCCCATGTTTTCATTTCTATCATAGCTGTTTCTTCACCTGCCTGAAACCAAGAGATTTCTTATTTTTCTTCCGTTTCCAAGTTTCTCAAAGTTCCCTGTCCACCCAGCACTGCTAGCATAGTTCCTGAATAAAACCTCAGTGTTTCTCAACAGCGTGCCGAATTTCTTCCCCTAAAAAACCTCTGCTAGTAATGCCTCTTTTTTTTTTTTTCAGGGGAAAATCTCTAAATAAATAAATAAATAAATAAATCTTTTTCTTCAGTGTAAAAGTAAGTTGCTTCACTAAATAATGGAGCTTAGCTAGATATCGGAAATAATTGTTAATATACTGGTTTTCTGGGATTTCAATGCACTTAACAAATTTAAGAGTGTTTTCTCAGTTTTGCATCACAAAATGATCTACTTTGCCTGCTTCCCACTTTACGCTTCACCCAGAGTATTTTTGTTTCTCCAGCCTTTCGGTCTCTGAAATTTGAAAATCACTCAGGTTTATCTGTGACTTGGGTTTCTTTCCCCACGTTTGTGTTGAAAGCTCTAATGACATTCTCCTTTTCGTTGCCTCAGAGGAAAGGAAAGACCCAGGGTTTTTTACATGTCTGAGGAAGCATCTGTATGCTAATTCCCCCTCAACTTTGCTAGCAGAAAATTTAAAGGGAGATAGTTTTTAATAAATGAAAACCAGTTAGCAGTTGGAAATCCTTGTAACATTACCGATTTCTTGGGATCCTTTTTCCTCCCACCAGCCTTCAAGGCTGTTTCTCGACTTTACAAGATCATTATAAGTTAATACTTGGCTCCCAAAAGTCCCACTCCACCTTAAAAATTGCACTGAATCTGTCAAACATCAATTTTGAATCAATGCCAATTCAGTATAAATAAAGTGTGATATGGACACTCCAGCAAAGGATAGCCCGCAAAACAAAAGAGCTCTTATCACTCAAGGAATGTGATAGATTTTTCTCCAGTAATTCCAATTTTGATCACCTTTTCCAGAGGAGAACTTTAGTGACTCAAATAGGAATAAGATATGAAGCAATCGTTGTTTCCGGCTGTTAAAGATGCTTGATACAAATGAAGGCTGAGCCTAATCCTTTTTTAAAAAGACCTAAACATTAGTATTTTCATAATTAGGTTGAGGGCTGAGGTAGTGGCTGTATCTGGTGAGTTTAAAAAGGGAAAAAAACCAAACAGATTATGCCAATTAAAAATGAAAGGTCTAAGAATAAACAGTGAATTCTCGTAGAGTGATCTGATTCAGAGAGTAGTAGGCACTATGTCAAATAAAACCACCGAGTGAAACAAAGTAGTAATGAACAGAAGAGATATCCAGGCATGTTTACACAGGCGGACAGGGCTGGAGGATATATCCACAACACGGGGAGGTGTGTTGTAATAAACTTGAAGGGGGGACAGACTTGTTGGGCCAAGTGTCCCTTTCCTGTCCAGGAATTCCTCATGTCCTCATTACCCTTTCACCTCTGGACAGCTGCAATATTAAAATCTGGCTCATGTCTTAAGGAAATTGAGTTTAATGTCCTTAATTCAGTCCCTAGTCCACATATATCCATATCACAAAACAATCATACAATTTGGCTCCATGGACAGTGTCTGCTGAGGGAAGAGGCCCATCCTGGAATGGCAGGGCTGTTGCAAGGCAAGTCTAAGGCCTCTGTGAAACGTGTAGCCTGTGTGATGCACACGTGGTATGCTCACACTTGGGAGGAACCAGCTTATTTCCATTCTTTTCTTTTTCTGGTGTCTTTTGCGTGCAGCATTTTAATGACCAAAAGCAGCCATGCTCCTATATCACGACAGCAACCAAGCTGGACAAGAATGAAGGTAGCCTTTTGGTTCTCTCATGTTTTCTTGACCTCTAAATGCAGGGTATTAAAGGATCACAGAATATGCTGAGTTGGAAGGGACATATTAGGATCACTGATTCCCACTCCTGGCCCTGCACAGGATCATCCCCCAAGAGTCACACCATGTACCTGAGAGGATCATCCAAACACTCTTTAAGCTCTGTCAGCCTTGGTGCTGTGCCCACTGCCCTGGGGAGCCTGTTCAGTGCCCAACCACCCTCTGGGGGAAGAACCTTTTCCTGAGATCAAACTGAAACCTCCTCTGACACAATTTCAGGTCATTCCCTTGGGTCCTGTCACTGGGAGCCTAAAGAAGAAGCAAGTTATGGCCTGAATCAGCACAGCTTGCTCCTCTCTGAAGCACAGATGAGGGTGCAGGGTTAGGTGCAGCGTCAATAGATTACGTAGCAGAGAAAACATGAGTGGCATGTTTTGGTCCTGGGGATTGATATGCAACGCTCTGAACACCAAAGTCAACTGCTAAATAATCTGGAGTCAGAAAAGGGGCAGAATGGTTTTGGCAGGGGAAAAAAAAATGCGAAGGGGATAAAAATTAATCATCAAAAGGGTGTTATGTTTTATGTTAGTAAATCATTTTAACTAATTGATTACATCATATCTCCAGCCAGGCTTCCGATTTGAAATCTTCACGAATCGGCGGGCAGGGATGTAAAAGGCACTTGTTCTCTTCATCTGGAAAACATCTACGGTGCGTGTTTTACAACACTGCGGGGTTTTTCTATGTGTCTTTCTTTCAGAATACTTTTTAATGCCTTTGTGATGGTTTTCTTCTGATCCATTTGCTTACCAACATAAGGAGTATAAAAGAGCACGTAGGTACTTGAGGAGTATCAATATAAATGTCAAAATACTGGGTGCATTTTGGGGTGGAAAGAGGGGTGTAAGATGGAGGATAAGTCTGTCAGCTCGAGGAAGAAGCAGCTGATTTGTAAATAACAAAATTGTAGGATTTATTCCTTTTGATGCACTGCACTTTTATTAAAAGAAAATCCCCTGGAAACCTCTGCAAATGGCATGAAACATATAATTAGACTTAGCTTTTTTCACTCTCTGCTCATTTAAGTGCTCCGTAACTTCAGTGGGGATTCAGTAACAACTGATTTTATAGAAATATCTGACAATGAGAACAAATATTTGCAATGTTTTCAGTCTCTGCTCTATATTTCTCCCTATGAGGCAGAGCTTGCCCTTCCTTGTGTGTAGATCAACATGTCTTTCTCCATTGCTCCCACCTCCAAACACACCCGCTTTCCAACATGAAATATCAGATGTGACTTCTCACATCTGGCTTCTTACCTCCAAAATGCTACCCCACAAATTCCTGTCTCCAAATTCCAGACACAGGCATCACTGATATCGCCTGTGCTCCCAAAAATGAGTGCCACCACCAGGCAGGCTTTGGCATAGGCAGTCACTGCTGCCAGGCACGGCTGGTGGTGGCTGGGGGCACAGGAGTTCACCCAGGCATTCCCCCGCCCCAACAGCAGATATGCAAGGCTGTGCTGTGGTAGAGGTTTTTCTTTATTTTCCCTGGGCTCCACCACTTCTGCTTTTCCCCTGCTTGGTGGGGAAAGAGGTCTTGCACACAGATAGCCACCCCAGCAGAGCCGTTGGTATGGATCAGATTTAAAGTCATCCAGGGTTGACTTTGCTGCCCTGAACCTCCCCACCACCCTCCACAAAACATCAAAACAACAGTGTATCAAATGAATATCACTCTGCAGTGAGTTGGGTCCTTGCAAATATATTTCCTTGCGGGGTCATGGCTCAGTCAAATTACTACACAGGAGATGGAGACTAGGGGTTGCAGTTCTTGACTCCTGGAGCCCAGGACATCAGTGCTCACACCAGCACAACCCAGACTGCCAAAATTATTCCAGAGACCATTTTGCCTCCTCTCTAGCCCAGAATTTGGGAAATCACACCCATTCATAACCTCTTTGTGGTCGGTCCATTGACAGGTGGACCCACTGATAGGTGTGGACCCCCAGGGTGAACATCAAACAGTATTGCCATATTTTGCCTCATGCAGTTCTTGGACCCATTTCCAACCTGTCAGAGCAAGGAAAAAGCACAGAGCCAATATAGTAGCTTCTGAATTTAAAAAAAAAAAAAAAAAAAAGATAAAAATAGCCATTTTTAGAGGGTTTCAGGTTGAAGGTTGCTTGTCAGAATCCAAGAAGAGAGCAGCAGTTGTTCTGACACTGCGGTTTTCACATCCTTGTCAGAGATTTGAAGCAGGATAGCTGATGTGTGTTTAAAAAAGGATGGTAAGGTTTAAAATAGTTTAGATGCTGCCTGGAGCAAGTTTTAAGTGATATAGTAAGAAGCACTGGTAGGAGTGTACATGCACCTAACACCAACCGTGTGGGGAAAGGACTTGTTTAAATGCTGGTACCTTTAGCACGACACTGACCTGGAACACCACAGAGCAAATGACCCAGAGAGGAGCCAGGAAATTTCCCAAGAAACGTTTTTAAACCATAATTTGGGGAGGGAGTGACAACCTGGAGAATGCTTTCATGGCAAGGGGGGGGTGTGGAAAAATATCTCTCCTGTTTTTGACAGCTCTAATAACCCAGAGTCTAAGATTTAGGCTTGGAAAGGGGCCAGTTGGCCAAGCCTCTATCCACAGACAGGCTGGAGATGATGCTGATAGTCAGAGGGAAGCAAACAGAAGACCTGGCAAATCCGATGCCACCCCTGACGCAGGGGATGTCTGCCAGTTCGTGGGTAAATCTGCAGTTTAGGTGTGCAGCAGTCACTGCATTGTGCCTCTGCTTCTCCTGGAACCTGACACAGCCAGCAGCCACCCACAGAACGGCAGCAATTTTCCAGACATTGGGCAATTCTGTACACATGGAATTTCTTTGGAAACTGTGCTGCAGTATCTAATTGTTTCTAATCATCTGGGATTTTCTACATATCTTTGTAACCCTTTGTGTTTCCGTAGATTTCAAAACATGCAGCTAATCTCCCGGAGTCGCGGAGAGAGGAACATGTTTTCCCCGGGGCGGTGATAAGAAATAATTGGGGCAATCGATCGACTCTGGAACTTTCGGATGGCCATCAAGATGTCAGCTTTGCACCCAGATTCTCTGCTGGTAATTTCACCTCTATTAACTTAAGCAGTAGTCAGTGGGGAAAATGGGGACATGCTAAGAAAGCCGGGGTAAAGGAAATTTGATCCGGCCTCAAATAAGTAGAACAGGGGCTACTGTGTAATTGTAGAATTTGTATTCACCATTCAGCCTGGTTAAAACAAAACAAAAATCTCAATTTTCCACATTAATAAATCCACCACAAAGTTGCCCATTGGCCTCACAAAGACACAACCACGTCTAAGGGGCTGTGGCTGATGTTCTTGATGCGCCTTCCGTGGAACTGTTCAAGGTCAGTTTGGACGGGGCTTGGAGCAACCTGACCTGAAGGAAGGTGTCTCTGCCCATGGCAGGGGGTTGGAATAAGATGAATTTTAAGGTCCCTTCTAATCCAAACCATTCTGTGATTCTCAGCCCTGGATGTTTTCCCCCCAGCACTGCAGCTAGGTGGCTGGGTGACCCCCACCCCTAAAAGTGTTGTCTTCCTTTGCAAAGAAGTGTGGGAGCATCCCAGGGGTGTTTGCTTTCTCTCCTCCTTTTAGAACCAAAAAGCAGAGGTTCAGCCCCAATTCCCACCTCCTGCTTTTGCAGAGAACTCGCTGCCACTGCCAACCCCCTGATGGCCACAGCAATGGCAGATTTGGTCACTGGGCTCGGAGCTCGGCCCTCCATGTGACAAGTATTGCTCAAGTTTACCACTCTTGCTATTACAAATTCAACCTTTCCTAGAATTAAAAAAAAAAAAAAAAAAAAAAAAGGGGAATCTGTTATCACTGAGCATATGCAACTGCTAAACATCCTATTCAATATAACTCCAGCCCTTTCTGAGAACTACTTTCACAGTTTCTTTATACGGTGCCTGAATGTCAGATATTGCCCACAAGATTTCCATAGTCTATAGAATATACTTCCACCATAAAAATATATATAAATGAGGCATATTTATTACTACCTGGTGTGGAAAAAATAGATATTAAAAGTTTTTATTTTCATTTCAAATTGTATATGTACTATGTACCTTGTATTAATGGCACTAAAAAAAATTAAACATGGCCATGTATTTGTGCCTCCATTTTGATGTAATTTCTCTAATCTGCTTCATCTAAATCATTTATCAATTTAGAGGTATTTCTAGAGCAGCTTTCGCTCTGGTTCTTCAGTATGACATCAAGGAGACAAGCGGCTACACACAGAATATTTGGATATCCTGTACATTTAAATGTGCCACTAAATAAAAATTATCCAAAGCTTTAATTTTTTAATAAATCAAATTCAGACCTTGCCTAAGTGAAAGCATCTCCTTGGGTGCCAGGCAGGGCAGTATTGCTATAACAATTAACTTGTGGTCAGAGGCTGTGGAGCAGCCTTTAATTCCTTTATTTAATTTTTTATTTAATTCCTTTATTTAATTCTTATACCTTTTGACTTCTGGTTTTGTCCAGCTGCCCCTTCCTCCTTTCTGTTCCCCCTGTGGCTGAGCTGTGCTCACACCAACTCAGTGCTGAGTGGGGTTGCACAACAAGCACCATCCCTTGCACCTCTTTGCTGACCAACTTATAACTGATCTGCAGCTTCAGTTGTTCCTTTATTGTCACCAGCTCGGAGCAGGCAGGGCCTTGAGGTCTGTGACCGAGGCACATTGAAATATAGCAAGAAAATACCAATGCTGGCTCACTGGGAGGACACTGTAAGAAATTTATATTAAAAGTTCTTGATGTTTCAGTCACCTCAAGTTGAAACAACCTTTGGTCTTCTCACTAAGTGTCGTGTAAACAAGACGGGAACGCTGCGTATCTGAGATATTCCTTTACGATTTCCTAACTTAATCCCACATGGTTTTAAGTAGCCTGTATGTACTGCAGGAAACCTCACCACTGTATTTAAGAAAATGAGGCCTAAATGTGCTCGTATCCAGAAGATTCACTGTCTTATTAATGCATATATGTCATGCATAGATTATTAACAGCTTCATAACTAGATAGGAACTTGCATTTCAATAAACACACTTTTACAAGTGCAAAGAAAAAAAAAAAAAGTTTTGCATTAGGATGTTACTTACTTCATGTCTTTGTCCTGGGAGAATGCAACTAAAGAAACCACATTTAAAATCAGACATTAGATATGCAAATATGTGTTCAGATCAGAGATACGAAAATTATTCAAATGATTAATTATTCATCACAAAAATGTCAATTAATAATTCTGAAGCATAATAGGCATCTTTCTAATGCATCTTTATTTTTCAAGCCTAAATACTGTTGAATCTGTGTTCAATTGCATTCTAACAAGTTTTTAAAAATTCAACAAAGTAAACAACCAACTATAAACAAAAGTGAGCCGTGAATTTTAATCACTGACAACTGAGCCAAGAAATGTGGCCAAACTTCAGCACTGATCCCAGAAGAGAAGGAAAAAGTGTCTCCAGCTCACGGTGCGGGACAGCGGATGGAGGATGCTCGTTGCTCACTGCTCTCTTCCCGGTGTGAGAAGAGGTTTGGGGTCCTGTGGATGCTGTTCTCCCACTGCAGACACACAGACAGACGTTGTGAACAGCAGCTGAGCAGCTCTAGGCCGTCAGAAGCAACTTTATAAATGACAAAATTAAGAAAAACATATGAGGGAGATTCACTTTTAACGTGCAGGGACTCGCACAAGATTAAATATTACAGTGATCTGCTTGTTAGAAATGCCCAGGGATAGATAAATTAAAGCCAGACAATCTTTTCCCTTGCTTTTGGCTCATATCCTATCCCTACATGGGTTTTCCACAGAGGAACTCAAAAACTTCGGGAATGTTGATTCAAAAGGTTTCTTCCCAAATACCTCATCAGCGGGTGAGGGGAGAGTCATTCCCTGACCCTTTCTTCCTCTCCTCTGTGCCCATACCTCCAAGCGGAAATGGGAAAAAATAGAGGCTTTGCTTTCTAAATCTCAATTTATAGGGACACCTCTACTGAGAAAAAGTATCCAGCAGCATCTTGGGGCCACATGGGGCCCTTCCCCACTCACAAAAATTATTCCAGCCAGTCTTATCCTCTACCAATACAGGTGACTGCAGAAAATAATCCACCCTGGGTGTTTTTTGGTTTTGTTTTTGGTTTTTTTGGTGGGTTTTTTTTTTTTTTTGGTTTGGGGTTGGTTTGGGTTTTTATTTTTTGCAGTCTCCCCATTTCTTCTCAAGGCAAGGACAGCTTTAGCACCCCAGAGACTGTGCACGAGGAGCAGCCAGAACCCACAGGGAGGCCCTGTTCTTGCAGGAGCTGCTCCCTTGGCGGAGCAGGGCTGTGGGAAAGGGAAGGATGCTTTCCCCAGGCTCCACTGCAAGTGGGCACATCTCATCTGGGTTCCCTACATGGGGATGTTTAATCCCTGATGCGGGAAGGGTTCCACACTTTGGGGAAAATATTAGAGGGTTATGGCGATGAAAGACCTGAAGGAAAAGCCTCAAAGCAGCTGAAGCTTATTTAGAGGTGTTAAACCACTGTCTTCACCAGCTTCTAAAACATATTAGTCAGAACTTATCAGCTGGAAGAGTTTTGCTGCTATTTCCTTGATTTTCCTCCTTCCACATGGGCAAGAAAACACAATCCTCATTACCATCCTGTGCCAGGGAAAAAGCAAACACACCTAAATGAATAGGGCTGTGAATCATCCCCCCAGCCCATGCCACCAAATCCCCACAAAGCCAGCATGGCAGAGTGTCCCAACAGAAGGCCCAAGTCATCCAGGGCCTGTGCCCTGAAGCCTTTCTTGGTGGCTGGTCACCTCCCCTGCCAGTCACACCTTGGTGCCTGCAGGTCTGGAAATTCTCCTCCTGCACGGCCCCTTTTTCATAGCAGGGTTTGTCCCTGCAGCAGGATTTGCCCCTGGCCAGCCCTACAGATCCACACAGGGATGGGAACATCATGATAAGTTTTGGTGGACGAAGGGAAACCTGCTGAGGACAGGAGGCAAGCCGGCTTCCCCCATGGCTCTACTCAGGTGGGCTTGCACCAGGATCAGGCTGCTCCCATCTCAGCTCTCTTCATTTCC
The DNA here is from genome assembly GCA_036023395.1 of Myiotriccus ornatus. Taxonomy (NCBI): domain Eukaryota; kingdom Metazoa; phylum Chordata; class Aves; order Passeriformes; family Tyrannidae; genus Myiotriccus; species Myiotriccus ornatus. Next base: position 3,182,468 of record JAYRBT010000181.1, read on the forward strand.
ATGTAGGAAAACTCGAGGAAAAGAGGAAAAACCTGCATCCAGAGAACTGCCCTTAAAACCATCCCCAGGCCACAACAGCACTGGGAGCTACACACAAGGAGGGAGCTGGAGTTTGTGGGGATATTTTGGCTCCACTTGCTTTTAAACTGATGGGGGGGGGGGATTGGATTTGCAAAAGTTTTAAAATAGAGCAGGGAATAGGATCTGCACGGGGATGCTGATGGTGCAGGGGTTGGGAGCTGGGCTGCCAGCACCACCCCAATAAAAGCAGGATCTATAGGCTGTCATTATTTCCATCTCCTAAAGAAGCTGCACGCCCGTTATTAGTTCAGAGCAGGGCAGGAAATCATCGCCTGGATTAAGGTTAAATTCCATCTCAGAAGGGCTTAGCTGATTGCTAAATGTTTATGTCCAGCGTCCAAAAATTAAAAATAAAAATAAAATACACAGCTACATCCCACATTAAAATAACATCTAATAAGGTTGGGTGCTCTGTCACTCCTGCAAAGATCCGAGCAGTTTATCGCTCCGATGCAAACCCTGCTGAGGCACTTCAGAGCTGGAGACACTGTGAGATTGAGGGCTGAAAGAACAGCCAGCAAAATTATGAATAGGGATTATCTGACAATACCAACATGTTCCTTAAAGCCCTTGAGCATCATCACACGGTCTGAGGGTTTGTTTTTTCACTGTGGCTGAAGATATATACGTTTTAATGATACAGCATCGACGGCACTCCTGCCTATTGCGGGTTAGGCTGCAGCCTCTCGTAATCTCCAGTTCATCCTCTCGTTTTGTAATCTGAAAATGTATGAACAATATGTAAGGAGTTTGTAATTGGATTAATTTATTTTGAGAACTTGTTGGTTGGGGGTTTGATTTTTTTTTTCCTTATCCTCCTAGAAAACGTGGGCGAGTGGAAATCGAGTTAGTCAGTAATTAGCATTCACTTTTTTCTTTTTCTTTCTTTTTATCATATGCATCTAAATTCAGTTTAGCTCTTTAAGGAATTGCCAGACTGCCCTTGATTTATAGGCAGTGCCTTCTGGATCTGAGAGGATCTAATTCAAATTAATAATACTTGAATCTGATTTCAAGATATTTGCACGGTGCTATATATTTCATTAAGATATCATCACTCTGTGTGTGTGTGTGTGTGTGATATGTCTCTGTGTATACAGGTATATTTAGGCATAGAGAAGTCAGGCATGCTGCAGGAAAATCATGCTGGCATTTAAAGAACAGTGACAAGAAAACTTTTAGCAAAGCCAGGATGACTCATAGCAGGGGAAAAATAAGAAATATAAATAAAAATAATAATAATAATTTAAAAAAAAATTGGGAAGCTTGTTCCCACCTTTGCATAGTTGGGGATTTCAGCGGCAGCAAACCGCCAGAGCCTGCCTTTCCCTCCCCACTCCTCCTGCAGCTCGTGGCTGGGGAAGGGGACACCCGGAGAGGGGGTTGGTGGATACTTCCCATCCCGGGAGGGGGATTTGGATGTCCCTGCCCGGAGCCCCCTCTGTGCGCTGCCTCCCCCGCATCTCGCAGTCCCGTCTAACTCACAGATGACCAAAAAAAAAAAAAAGCCCAAGCAAATCTCGGTGGCTCTGATGAGCTGCAAAGACACACGGCAGGGGGGCGAGAGGGGCGGGGGGGGGTCCTCTTCCTTCCTTTGCGATGCTGAGCCGTCAGGAAGGTGTTCCCTGAGCAGGACCATTTTGGAGCGCAATCCCTATCGCTATTGCTCGCCTTCTTCTTCTTGCTTTAGGCACACGTTCAACGCACAGTTCAAGAGCAGTTTATCTAAGCTTAATGTAAGTAAAAGTGCAGTGTGGGATCAGTGTGCCATTTGTTTCGGTTTTCTTCAGGAGGGGGAGAAGAAAAAAGAAATAAAGTGCTGTAATAGGTTGAACTCTCGTCAGAGCAGCGAAATTGTTCCGCAGCTCTTTAACGCAGCCCTTTGGGCAGCCCCACGTTTACCTCGGGAAAGGACCGTGCGAGTAGGCAAGACGCGAAGTTTCTCTTTGCACTGATATTATTTCGAGCTCTTTTAGAGGAAGGAACGGCTGTGGGTTGTGCTGGGAGCTGGGCATGAGCGGCTGGAGGCTCAGCCAGATCAGCCCCTTTTGCAGCTGAACGCCTTCGCTCAGCATCCCCAGCTCGGGCTGCCTTTACTTACTTACTTCGATATTACTTCTCGATTACGTGCGGTGCAAACCAGCTTTTTGATTAACAAACCAGCAGAGCGTTGGTTAAGAACACTTAAACTTCAAAAAAAGAGAAAAAAAATCCCCCTGGGAAGTGGGCTCTGAATTGGTTAATAATGTGCAGTACTTGCTAAATTGCTGACTTCCAGATGTGGAAAATATCTTTCTTGTTTAGGACCTACGTAACCTGATTGGATTACGACAGAAGCGTCACATTGGAAGGCTTTTGAGTGATGATTTAATTAACCATACAGTAGAAAGCTGTATTTGCCAGGAAACCCCTTCCATATTTGCATAACCAATCCCTTCAGTGCAAAGGTGGAGTCTGGGCTTCTTTTTTTTTTCCCCCTTCTTTTTTTTTTTTTTTTTTTTTATATATATGTAATTTTATTTTAATTTTAATACTTGAAAAAGGTGAAAAACTTGTAACCTCCCTGAAGTTAAATCCCACGCGTTACTTGTCCACGCTGTCTCTCTGCTCATTCAGCTACTTCCAAGGAAGAGCAGAGCCAGGAAAAGAGCCCATCTCACCCCTGATCCATATCTGTGAACAAAACAGATAGACTGTAAGATCTCAGCACGTTTGGTTGGTAGTTCTTTTTTTTTTCCCCCTTCAGATTTAGCTGACTATTCAAATAACCTGGATGAGTGCTGAAATGAAAGGCAGGAGGAAGAAAAAAAAAAAAAAAAAAAAGCCCCAAAAGAAACGCTTTAAGGATAAAAATAAAACAGCACCAAAACAAGCCAGCGAGCTTATTTGCGGTGCCCGAACAGAGTTTAGTTTCTAGGCTTTATGTTAGGGTAAGTTTTCCCCGCCGCAAGATGCGAGAGCTCCGCGCGGGGCTGCGGAGCGGGACGGTGCGGGGCAGGATGAGGCCCCTTCTCCGGCTCCGCTGGCGGGCGAGCGGGGGGGACCCCGCCAGGGGAGAACCGCCAGGGATCCCGCCCGAGGATGGGAGAACCGGCAGGGATCCAGCCCTGGGGGCAGGGGATCCGGCGGGATCCTGCTGGGGAGGGGGCGGGGGATCCCGCCTGGGGGAGGGAAAGGGATGTGGGGACTTGTAGGGGGGACACACGGGCAGGGATGCGCCGCGCCGTGTGGGGGGAGCAGGGATGCGCCCCAGGGGTGGCAGAGGA
>JAYRBT010000181.1:3192461-3242461 GCA_036023395.1 Myiotriccus ornatus
CCGCCCCCGGCGGGCGGGGCGGGAGCGGCAGCCCAGGAATGCGGCGGAGCTCCGGGAAGTTCAGTCAGATGATTCCCAGCGCCTGACTCACTTCGCGGCACTTTCACTCGGGAGAGAAGTGGCGGCAGAGGAGGAGGAAGAGGTGGAGGAGGAGAAGGCAGCGAGCCCCCTTTCCGCACGGGCGCCCCGCGGAGGCGGGGGCTGCGCCGGCGGCCGCAGCGCCGGTGCGGAGCGGTGCGGAGCGGGGCCCGGTAGCAGCGCTGTCCGGCAGGCTGCCCTGCCCTGCCATGCCTGATGAGCTGCCTCTCTCCGTGTTGTTGTGGTTTGGCGTTTGTTGGCTGAGGTGTTTTTTTCCCCCCTCCTTTCCTCTCCCCTCCTCAAAAATCCAAAATAAAATTCAAGTCCCTCGGAAGGAGGGGAGGGGGGAAAGTTGGATCTAATTTACCCCGAAGTTTCAGTAAACAGCTCTCTTTGATTCCTTTGCCACCTCGCTTCCAGTTGTAAAGAAAAGGGAGAAAGTTCAATGCTTTCAGGGCGTCTGATCCAAGGGAGAACACAGACCAAACAAGCAGAGACGATTAGACTTGCTCAGAGCCTTTCCCAAAAAGATACCCACCCACCCTCCTTTCAGGGATGCTGAGGAAGGGGGAAAAACCTCCTTCACTTCCCACTTAAAAAAGAGGGGGGGAAGGAAGGGGAAAAGAAAAAAAAAAAAAAAAAGGAAAAAATATGCAAGCTTGCCTGCTGCCTTTAGTGAGTGGGAAGTGAGGCTTGTCTTCCCTGCCTGGAGAAGTTTGGAGGCAGCTAGACTGAGGCTGGGGTGTGAGGAGGCAGCTGCTCCCTGTGCAGCCCAGGTGGCAGCGGGCAGGGCGGGCACCCGGAGCGCTCCTGTGCCCGGGCAGCTCCGCAGGGCCGGGAATCCGTTGCGAGGAGATTACTCGGGGAGCTGGCTCACTGGGTAGCGAGACAAATGTACTGCTACCTCCAGAAAAAGCACCTGGAGATAGGTATTAAAAATTAATGCCATAAATGCGAGTGGCCAGGGCGTAATGATTATCCAGCTACATTTTCTCGGTGTAGATTCATGTCCAGGCTGAGCTGTGACATGGAGCAGGGGAGGTTGTTTTCTGTGTCAAGTCGTATCTACTTATTTTCTTCCGAGTTTCGAGAAACCCAGCAAATCTGGAGATCAGTGCCTGAATTACTGTTTGCCATTTGTGACCATTCGGTACTTACTGGTTTTGCTTATTGCACGTGCTTCGCAAGGAAAGTTTTGGGGGAATTTCTAATTGCTGTAAGAAAAAGCATTTGATGCCTGGAAAAGGCATCTTTGAAAAGGGGAAAAAAAAACCCCAATAAGGAAACCATTGCAAGTTAATCATCTATAATTATACATAGCCAACTGCCCAAGGTATGGGAAATACACGGTAGACTGAGATGCAGGATCTCAGGACAGGCTGGTAATATTCCCCAAGAAAAATGTGTGTCACCCTTTAGAGTGGAAAGAAGGGTGTTGATTCTTTTACAGCAGCCCCACATTCATTCCAAGAAATAGGAAATTCTTCGCCTCACAACAGTTTTTGGCATCTGCATTATCCCAGTGCTTTTAAGGTGCATTTTCTCCTCTGTGAAAGAGAATTCTTTGTCCTTTTTTTCTCCAAGACCATGGCTTCCCAAGGTAGACACTATTTTGTGCCTGTCACATAGAAAGGGAGTGCAGGTTTGTAGTGCTCACAGACAATTGATTGTCTGCCCTAATGTGTTTCATTTACATGTTTATAACGTCAATAGTGCTGGGGTGTCCACTGTACCATTCATTCCAGCATTCCCACAAGGGTGCAATTGTCTGAATGGCCAAGTCAGACACCTTTTTGATTGCTCTTTAGTTGTCTTTTTAGAGTATGGAGAAAAAAGAGAGAAATCTGTGATGCAGAAACACTAGTTGAAAATATTTCAGAATTAAACGTCACCATTAAAGCAGATGTGACCATTAGACGAACAATATATTTTAACTAAGGTTCTGAAGGTGGAAACAAATTTAGAATAGTGGGGCTGGTGAGTACACACGACATCCAGTCCTGTTCCTTAATTTTTTTAGGCTTTTAAAAAATGATTTGTTGTTTTCATTTTCATTTCATCCCCTGTAACTGCAGCCACCTCCTAACTCTTTGTATGTTTAACTGTAATTTGCGATATTTTCCCTACATATTTACATATCTCTGTTTATGCCAACAGCGTCAGCTAAGCACTGGGAAAATCTATTGAGAGAATAACTAGGCTGGGAGAGGTATAGACTCAAAAAAACCCAGTAAGACATAAATATTTCTTCATCAAGCGTTTTTTTACTGAATAAAACAACAATGCCTAGACTTTCTCTAGCAGCAGTTTAACTTACAGAGCTGTGCACCAACTCCTTACGCCTCCGGTTACAGTCCTCTTGCGCTGCGAGCTCTCAGCAAAGTGTTTCGAGGAGTTTCCAAGTCAATGAAAGATTACTTTCTAAGGTGTGTTGTGCTGTTCTGATATGCCCACACTGTCCTTTATCATCGGAGTGGCTTCTGAGGGAGGCAAGAAACGATTGCTCGTGGTTTGCATCAGAATAAATAAGCCACTCAGGTTATTGGAACTTACATAGTTGTATATGTTGTACATGCGTCTGCACCTATGCGTGCCTGTGTTGCATAGAGAGATGTGGGATGTATAGGTGTGCTTAAAAACAACGGTTCACGCTTCAGACTAGATCATTTCCCCCTCAAAAGGATGCTGATCCCAGCAGCTACAATTAATACAAGTTGACCTGTTCCATCCGTGATCATAAGTGAAAAGAGCACCAAGTCCTGTAGTTTCTGCTCGGGAGGTACAGCGAGGGAAAACTTTTTTTTCCTTCCCTATATAATTTTTGGTGTAATTTTTAAAAATGCCTGCTTCTGGAGATTTTTTTTTCCTTTTTTTTTTTTTTTTTCCCTTTTTCTTTTTTTTTTGTGCCTAACAGAGAAGACACAGTAGATGCACCGTTAGCTGAACCCCTGACACGGCGGTCTTTTGAATGCCTTAGGTATGATTTCACTTTCGCTCACATCAATGCTGACCTGAATGCCTTTCATATCTGATCCGCTGTGTCTCTCCCAGTAAACATCCCCTGAGGGGAGAACAAAGAAAGGAGCTCTTCTTCTTCTTAATCACAATTCAGCCCATTCACCGCCGGCAGGCTACATTTGCATTCTGCAACAGAAAGCCAAGATGAAAAGAAAAAAAAAAGAGAGTGAGAAGAAGGGGGGAAAAAGCAGAAGGGTGGAGGCTGAGTAAAATAACTTAGGTGTTTGTAGCTGTTTGTTGGGCTTCCCCTAGTTACAAGCCTTATATAGATCCTGCTCTACCCAGCCTTGGCTCTTCTGACAGGCAGATAGTGTTACAAGATGGCATGCCTGTACTATTCATGGCCACTCGCTCTAACACTTGAGGTAGAAAGTGTCAGAGAGGGATCAAATTCTACTCTGAGAAGTCTGTTATAGTTAGGGTCAGGTGTGTGTACTCTCAGCTCTTGACTGCTGCCTATTATTTTGTTTTAATTACTATTATTGTTTACTCACCATGACCTTGGGGAGCGGGGGTGGCAGGGGGCGAAGCAGCTTTGGCGGGGCAAAAATCGCCCGCTCCCCAGTTGAAATGTCTTTTCTTTTTTCCCCCTTATTTTTTCCTATTTTGGCGGAGCGTTGGGCAGGGTGTTTTTGCGGCTGGCCGGGCCGGGGGCCGCGGCGGTGGCCGCGGTGGTGGCGGTGGCGGTGGCGGTGGCGGGGGTGTCCCCGGGCTGGCGGCCGGCCCGGGCTGCCCCGACCCGGTGGGGAAAAGCAGCAACTCAGCGAATCCTCGCCGGCACCAGAAAATGCACACGGAGGAGGAGGAGGAGGAGGAGGAGGAGGAGGAGGAGGAAGGCGAGATTTGTGGAACTTTCTGTAGCCGGGCTCCCTCGTGGTGTTTCGTAGTCACGTTCATGTGCATTTTCCGGCTGTCCCCCCCGCCACGTTCCTGAGTGTGTGTCCCCCATATCTGCCTGTTTGTTTGTTCCGCAGAAGCTCTTCTGTGCTTTTAATCAGACAGTTTTTCTAGAAAAATAGTAAGGTCTTTGGTCGTAGCCACTTTTTTCTCACCAAGACAAGGTTTATTTATAACTGGATCCTGCTTACCGAGAAGTATTTAAGCCCTTTCAGGCAGAGCTGTCAAAATTTCCTGTGTTGTTTACCTCTATTTGCAACATGTAAAAAGTAATATGCAGTTGCTGGTGTTGGAATAACCGGGGTAGTGCAGAAATCTCAAGTGACAAGTTTTCAACTACACTATCTCCTGCCGACCAAACTGTCATTTTTATTTTTTTTTTCCCAGAAATCACTTTTAAGATCCTAACAGGTTTTTTTTTTTTTTCCCCCATCAGCAAATAGATTAAACGTGCTAAAGCAACTTTGAGAGGGAAGAACAGTTTGAACAATGAGGAGCGGGAGGGATGTCTTATTTTCCTATAGCTGCTATGGCAGATTTCACTCATAAGGAGCACACTAACCGAGATGTTACCAGTTGAACAGAAGCATGTGACACAGATTCCTGATTTTTTCCCAGAAGATTTACAGAATTTACAAAAAGAGATTATCTCTACACCTTCCACCCTCCTAACCACCCCCATGACCCAAGCAGTGGAGGATTTAGGCAGATTTACTTCAGTAAACACCTTTGGACACTTGGGGAAAAGTAGGAGTCTGTTTGCAAAAGCAGGCTTTTGTTAAGTGAGGTGCTGGATAATGCTTTACCAAGCAGCTGTGATATTAACCTACCCAGTAATGCTGGAAAAAGCCTTAACTCCTTGTGCACTCCCGGGCCCTGCCTGGTGGGAGTCCCTTCAGGTACTGGGCCTGGAGGGGGGAGGTTGGGGCATTTGGGGGGACAAGCGAGGAGGTGGCACTGCTGAAGCCACAGCAGCCGCTCAGCCTGACACATCTTTTACTTGGTGGCAGCTGAAGCTTTCGGGGTCAACCCATCAGAGACAGGGCTTGGAAGAGCAGGAAGGCATGGCCAGGAGAGCCTCCTCCAGCACTGAGGGGTTACCTATGTGTATGTGCCCACACACACATGGACACTCTGTGCCTACACCCCAAGATGTAACATATTCCAAACCCTCTCTAGGAACTTTCCCAAGCATTGCTAAAGGGGGAAGGTCAATTTAGTATTCGCACTCGAGCAGCAGAATAGTTGAGAAGTTACGCCGGCAAACCTGTACGAGTGGCTTCCCGTGAGCTCCCAGGCTCCAAAGGAAAGCTACCAGCTTTCTGGGAGCTTCTCATCCTAAGAAGTGAACTTTTTTGGCTTCTTCCTGCTCTTTTCTGAACCATTAGAAGCAGGAGCTAGTAAGTTAGTAATTTTTACTGGGCATAAGAATAACTTTCCAGGTGTTTCTTTTTTTAGCTGGAATAAGATTGCTTCATTTGGGGATTTTTGTTGTCAAGGGTTGGGTTTTTTTTTCCTTTTTTTTTTTTTTAAGTGTAGGTGTCAATGCTAGAGCAGCCACAAATGTGTGAGAAAGCAAAGGGTATGAGACATGACAGAATTAAAGGTGTTTGCTATGTTGTTACCCGTGTGTCAAGCTGCAAGCTCCCTTTGTCACAGCCTCCTGGAGATTTGATAGTGCGGATCCGCTTCCTTTCCAAGTGATACAGCAGTTTCTAACCGGGGGTTTTAATGGTGGTGCAGTCGTTGCTATTGCGTTTGCCTCCCCAAATGCATTTAAACACCTCCACATCGCACACACCCCATTACTCCCACCTTACACAAGGGTGCTGTGCTCTCGAGCACCAGGACAGCAGCCATAGCATTACAGTCTCTGGCATGGAGCGTCGTTTGGCAGGAATGTCATCTGCCAAATCATCCCATAATTACGTTTTATATTATTTGTATGAATGACCAAGCATGCAGTATTCCTTTTGAAATCAAAGGAAGGCTTAAAATGCGTTTTTGAATACTTTCAGACCATGGTCAGGTCACAGTTTGGGAGCTGAATTAAACTGATCTCATTTGTGATCTAATTGAGGTTGGCAACAACCTTAGCGGTAGCAATAACATACAAATACAAATCAAAGAGCAGAATTCAGCAAATCAGATCTTTTGCTCGAATCCTGCCTGGGAGTTATTCTCCGACTGCCAACAGAGAAGTTAAACTTTGTCCTGCTTCTCAGAGCCAGTGCGAGCCTTGCATATTTTTCGGGTCTTTGACAGGAAAAGTTGGGTCGGAGGGATGGGGACACAAAGGCGAGAAGGGAGCTGGTGCCTCCTCGGACAGGAGTAAAGCACAGCGACTCGTCACGTATGTTTCTGGAGAGCCCAGTGGCAGAAGGCGCAGGAGGCGTAACGGGGGAACACGGTTAGGAAGGGCTGGGAAGAGGAATAGGTCGCTGCAAACAGATTATTCCAAGCGGAAAGTCTAGGCAGCTCCCTATCTTTACATCTATCGCTGCGGATTCCAGGAATGTAATTACCAGCGTGGTTGCGAATTGTTGACAAATTTCCCCGGGTCTGTCGGGAGCGGGTGTTGCGAGCGGCGGGGCTGCAGCCGCGGCAGCGGCCCCGACGTGCGGGAGCCGTGCGGGGCAGCGGGGCCGGGGCGGCCCCGGGGCGGAGCGGGGCGGCTCCCCCCGGGCACGGCGTCCCTGGCTCAGAGCCCCCCCGCCCCAAGCCGGGATGCTGCGGGTCAGGTCCCCCGGGATCCTCCCCTCCTCCGTGCCCGCGGGGACCCCTCCGCGCCCGCCCCGCAGGTGGGGGGGCTCGGCAGGGCACGGACCGGGAGCTGCCGCCCCAGGGGGAGCATCACTCCCCCCTCGGCCCCCCCCGGGCCGCGCCGTGCGGAGCGGGGCTGGAGGCGCGACCGCCGCCGCCGCGATGCGCTGGGGCGGGGGGAGCGCGGAGCCGCCTCGGCCCCCCTTCCCCGGCCCCGGGGCAGAGGTGTGAACCGCCTCTGTGGGGCGGGGGACGGGGCACACACCCCCGCCGCGTCCCGGCGCTGCCGAGCGAGCCGCTCCGGGGGCAGAGGTGCGAACCCCTCCCGGGACGCCGGTCCCGGGATGTCGGTCCCCACTCGCCCCCCTCGGCCCCGGCCGCGCTCCCGCGGCGGCGCAGCCCCGAACTTCGTTCCCAGGAGGGAGGGAGCGGAGAGGAAGCGGCTCGGCGCTGCCTGCGCTCCTCCCGGCTCGGGGTTTCAAGTGTGTCCTCAGCTCCCCCCCCCCCCCTCCACCCCTCCTCCGGGTCATTATTTTCTTTGACTAAAACCTGTTTACTCGCCTCTTTGTTTTTTGACGTTAAACGAGTTTCCATCTCCTGCTCCTGCGGATCTCTAAGAAATAGATAAACCATTATATTTCCCCCTTTTCCCCTCCCGCTCGTATTTTAAAGCAGCGATCCTGACAGCAGTACTATTATTGCACTTTATGTTTTAGTGGATGTTTGCTGTTGCTAGTTACAGCAACACTTATCATAAGACAGCAAGAAAAGAGTAGTCCCTGGTAATTAAAGTAATGAAATATTCATTTACTCTACCTTTTCAGTAGTCTCACAAATTAGGCTGCTACATTTAATGCCTGCACTGCCTCTGTTTTTATTATAATGGCAGCTTTCGCATCTGCAATTAGGACTAATTCTGACAGTTACAATTTCTGAGGGATGGTAAACAGTGAACGAGATGTGCAGCAGTGGTATTACACGTGAAAAGCCCTTGTCTCTTTAACCTTGTTGTTTTTTTTTCTCGCAGAGGTTACCTTTTCCCGATGGTGCAAAATCGACTTGACATAACTGTTCATCAGTTTCAGGGTTTTCCCTGGAGGTATTTGCATCAAATCAGCCCAGTCAAGCTTCAAGTTGAAATTGGCAGCCCAGAAACTGACAGGGTAGGGACTGGGAAAGAGACAGCTAAAGTGCAGGCAGCGAGCTGACAGCAGCGGCGGGCAGGCAGGGGGAGAGGGCTCAGCACCCGGGGCTGCCGCCCCCCGCTCCCCCCCGGTCACCCCCGGTCCCCCCCAGTCCCCCCTGAGCCGCCGCGGAGGGGCCAAGTGCTGGAAGCCCGCCCCGGTCCCCCGCGGCGGCCTGTTGGGGTGGGGGGGGGGGGGGGTGTATGTCAAAAAAGCCCCATAGATTGGGGGAAAAAAAAGTCTTGTGAAAGACAGAGAAGTGCTGAGCTGAAGTTGCTGTCGCTAACAAGCTTATTTTGCTGCGGTTCTCTGCGGAGCGGTGCCATGTTTATGCACTACGACTGTTAAGAGAAGTGACGGAGAAGGTTGTTAATACCAATGAAAACATATTTTGATCAGCTAAAAAAACCCAGCACCCAACCCAGAGAGACGTTCATCTGCAAAGATAATTGCATTAGAATCAAAACAAACATTTCCTTGAGTATGTTATTTCATTTATCCCCTGTCACGAGGACGGGGGGTGTCTCCAAGTGGGACGGTGCGAAAATTAATTTTTAATAGATTACTAGACAAATTGTGATTGTTCCCTGTGACATCCACCTCACCCTGAAAGAATTTTACTTCTTTGAAAATAATTCTGAATCTTATGTATCATGGAAGGGAGCAGCACACCAAGGAACAGGCAACACCACCAAGACCCATTCCCTCTCTAAAGGTGAAAAAGAGCAAAACTGTGTCACTTTCCTGAGGAGGAAAGCTGACTATATATATATATGTATTTCTCCCTAAATATATATCTGTAGTCTTTACTAGATGATTAAAAATCCCTCTCACTTTTCCTACCAGACTTGTGCTAAAGTAAGCCTTGCTTTCAAACAGTTTTTCAGCTGTGTGTGTGACAGGCATTGGCTGATCTGCTGATGCCCATTCGACAGGCACTGTTGAGCTAAAGTGGTGTGACGGCACAGTTTTGTTAAGCTGTGAACAAAGGGCTGGAGATGCCTCGCTGGCATCATCCATGTGCATATTGGCCTTGTCACAGTTTTGCTTGATTTAATGCTCTGTTTATTCCTAGATATTAGAACTTAAATTCCAAACAATATGTTTTCATATACTACACACAAACTTTATTTTAAAAGCTTTTGCTCCCCAGAACCACAGATTTGTTTGTCTGCCCAACATCCATGAGGCAAACATTTAAAATGTAGCTCCCAGAAAAATAGGTGGCCAGTAGCCTCTTAACTGTTATCCAGTTAAAAAATGGGATTTCAGTTTTAAGAAGTCTTAGAAGGGTAAAAGATTTATTTCTTCTTTGATCATTTGTTGAGAGTTGTTATTTATTTCAACAGTGGATTTTCTTATAAGCTCCTAAGGAGAGGTTACCCTGTGTGCAGGCAGGGCCTGGGATGGACTTTTCCAGTGCCATATCATCCCAGCGGTGTTGCTGGGATAAAAGCAGAGTCTTGCGAATACCTGTAAGCATAGTCAGAGGACTACTGGCAGGAAGAAAGACAGCTTGGTTATGGCAGGTTAGTGGAAGGGAGCAGGAAACTGGATTAAGATTAAAATACATATATATATGTTCATTAGGTGGCCACAACTTTATATCTCAGCAGTTCATCAAGAGAAAAATGTGAGCATGTGGAGCTATATTTAGGTTTGGTTCTCTTCTTTTAGAGATGCCTTAGGCTTTATCTGCAGAAAGTTGCGAGTTTTTTCTCCCCTTTTTCGTCGCCTTTTTTAACTCTCTTCAGGTTTGCTGCAAGTGTTTGCTCAGAGATTAGTTAGCCAGCTTCCATGGCGGAGGTAGCCCTGGGAGGCAGCTCGTTGCTGGGAGGAATGCTCAGTAGGTCAGGGCATGAAGATAGAAGGAGCTGCCCAACTGAGGCCGGGGATCAGGTATTTTCCTCTTTGTCTCCCACCAGAGACAAAGTGCTTGTGGAAAGGTTTGTGGGTGAGACATCAAATCCCAGCAGGAGCACAGATGTTCCAACTTTTACAGGCTTACCAATGAACATTTCAGCTTAAACAAGTTTGTGGAATAAAAGATTTATTTGTTTTTTCCTTAGTAGATGCAGCATCTTAGTTGGATTGTGTAAAGATTGTATCGCTCCAGCCACTCAGGGTTCTTTGGTCCAGGGCACGGTGCTTCACTCAAGGCTGTGAGTAGGGATGGCAGAGCGGGAAGGAGTGGGAGGAGGGAGCACTCAGCAAAATGAAAGTATTCCTTCTCCAAACAGTGCAGTCTAGAGCCTAAATCTGAAATTGAATCTGCTGGGCAAAACCTGTACAATTTTTCTACCTGCCCTCAGTCTGCTTCCTTTCAGGGATGACAGTTTTACTAACTGAAATGAATGGGCTCGCTCGCTCCGGTACCTTTTCTCAGTCCGCGTTTACATCGAGTACTTCAAACAGAGAGCTGGGTGATATATGTAGGGGGACAGCTTGCACAGAATAAGCTTTAATGGTTAATTTTTGTATAGCTTTATAAATGAAAGGGACTTAAACCTACTAGCAGTATAGATCACAAGACCTTATGTGGTCTATTCTTCTCTAGATGCACAAGAGATTTACGTGCCTAAGTCCCATAAGAGTTAATGGGAGTTACGCATGTAAATCTCTTCAACAGTGAGATAATAGACCCTTTTATGTATGGATAGCTGGATTCTTACAAAAATCACCTACTGAACAGTAGACTTTATGTCCTGCCCTCTTAACAAATATTTATAAAGCAAGCAGGCCAGCAGATGAGACCAGGAGCCCCCCAAGTTGCCTTCAAACCACACTGACCCCTGTGCCCCCATGAAGGGTAGCAGTGTGGGAGCCAGCCCCAGGTCTGCCTCGTCCCTTTGGTTCTGTGTCCTGTTTTCAGTCCACTGTGGGTGATAGCACAGGTCTGGTGGCAATAGTGTCTCACAGAGTCTGTTGTGGTGTCTCACCTCCTGGCAAGTCCTAGTTGTTGGAGGCTTCTTGTTCTGCGGATCGCACAGGAGATTGGGAGGGGGAGAGCTGCCACCTCTCTTCTGGGAGTGCCCTCCACTGGGATAACTGTCAGGGTGCACCTTTCCTGCATCCCTTCACCTCATCTTACCTGTACTGGGAGATTCACAGCCCCAAGGTGGGAGACCCCCAGCAGGACTGTCCCAGGCCGCTGGTAGAGCGTGGTGGTTGTGGCACTGTCTCCCAAAGCCCAGGTGCTGCTAGTGCTGCACATCTGCTCCCTTCCCGCTCCTGCGCGACCTCCCTCCCTGGGAAAGCAGGCAGGCTTTGCCTCCGATGGGTTCGGTCTCGCGCTTCTCCGTGGGGATATATATATAACTTGGACGATCTGTATCTGCCAGCCATGAGTCAGATCGAGATCTTTTTCCCCTGTAACGTGTAGCTGGAGATAGCCGGTGCCGCAGCACACGCGTGTCAGGAATGATCCCCGGGTTTTACGAACCGCGGCTCTTTTTGCCATCATTGTTTCTTTCCATCACTCGCCTGCTCCTTCCCGATAGCGATCTGAGGGAGTTGGGCAAGCTGCAGACTTGCCAGCCCTCAGCTCCCAGGCCTGGCAAAGCACATTCTGAAAAAAATAAAAACCCCTCCAACCCTTACGCCGTGAGACTATCAGATTAAATCCAAGGGTTTCTACCAGCGTCGGGATGGGAAAAGCCCATTGTTTGTTGATTATCGTATCATCAGCCCCGGCTGATATGAGGATGCTCAAGGAAAACACACTTCGGTTACAGTTGATTTTCAGATTCCAAAATGGTGCTGCAAAGTCTGTGCATGCCTAATTATATTTTATGCTAGGCTGTGCAATACAAAATGTATGCTGCAGCAATCACTGAGTTAACAGTATCAATCAATTTGTAAACAGATGAAGTCACTCATTCCCAAACTGGTTTTCCAAAAACAATTACTAAATTACAATAGAAAAAAATTGTACAGTTACTGTATTTGTGTGCTGTGTTACAATCAACATACCAGGGAAACAAAACAATTTAATGCAGAAAAATCATCATTCATCTACATTATAATTGCTTCTTTTTCACATCTACAGGGCGGTTAATTAAAATTGTGATTAAATGCGGTCGCGCTGCCTAAGATGTCTTGCCCAAAACAGGTGGTACAGAATTTAAAAGTAAAAAAAATGTAATTAGCATTGGAAATTGAGAAATTGCCTGTAAGAATCAGTGTTAATTTCAGTCAGTGATGAGGTAATTTATAAATGAATGCAGTGGAGGCTGTGCAAATGCACAATTGCCTTCCTGCCTATTCTTAGTATTCTCAGCATGCAGGTGAAAATGTTTTCAAAATATTGAGGTAATTTGAAAATCAATCCGTGCATTCCGTATCTTTCTTCCTCCCCAGTCGCAGCAAACGCTGAATGAATGCTGCCAGAGATGGCACAATGCATCAGTTCTGCACTTTTTGGGGAGTGATATTCCGTGTGTCGTGCCATCAGCTAGAGTTTAACTAAACAAAATGTTTGGCTAAGATCCTTTACAAAGGCCAAAAATGTCGATTGAAGTCCCCGGTAATCCCGAATGTCTTCAGCTACAGTGTGTGTTTAAATGATGTGGCATCAAAAAAAAAGTAACAGCAACCTGCAGTGAGTTGAAATAGTGCAGCAGAGATACCGCGAAATAAAAGAGATGCTAATATGGCATGGAAATCATAATGATTTCTCGTTTAAAATTAGTACAGCACACTCAAAAAGCCTCAGTAGTACCGTTGCTTTCGGTAGAAACTCTCTTTTTCAACATGCATTTCAAATTTCAACCCTCAACCATGAAAGAATTGTTAACTAGGTTATGCATACAGAGATTTTCCCCGAGATGAACTTTGTTTATCGGTGTTTTGGTGCTTCCTCTAAACTTTCAGCTAGCAAATGAGAAATGCTAATTCCCAATAACAACAAAAATATACGACCTGCAGATACAAAAAGCTGGAGGCAAACCTGACAACAAACAGATATTAAAGATTTAAAATCTTCTTGACAGTCAAAAAAAAAAAAAAAAAAGTAATCCAAGGCACACATTGCTGGAACTGACATTTCCATGACTTGAACAGTCCTTGTCCCCCTGCTCGACTCCACAGAGAGCCCCGGCTTAGTTATCCCCCCATACATTTAAAAATAACTCAGACTCATGATAACGTCGATCGCTGGGCTGAAATATGTGGAAGCAGTTGGAGTTTTGGAGCAGGAACATACAGGTGTTGGTATCAGGTTGCCGTAAAACACGTGCACGGTGGCTTTTGAACAGAACATGCTTTAATTAAAGCAAGCTGGTCTTCCTGCAGAAAGCCTGATCTACCCATGTAATTTAACTATTGAAGCCCTTTCTATTAATTTTTCCTTGACATATAATAATGAACTTTTCTTCTGGCTGACACTTGGCTGGTTGTTTTTTTTTTTTTCCTTTTGATAAGCCCTGTGCACTTCAGAGGCGATTCTGATGCCATTTAATTTACTCATACAAAAACCCCTGCGAAGGGATTAGACCCACGAAGGGACAAGGGTAAGGCCACGCCGTGCTGGTCCGTGTTGGACTGCTGGGATGTTGTGAGGAGGCTGCAGCCCATCCAGGCAGAGGACAAGGGTGGTTCCTGTGGTGGGATGTTGTCCCGGCCCCGGCTCTATGCTGGCTGAGCTGGGGAAGGTGAGTGCAGCACCAAGCGCCACGTGCGCTCTCTGGCAAGTCAGTTAACCTCACCGTGCTCATTTTCCATGTCCATGAGATAGGAAAATACCACCAAACTCATTCACAGGGCTTTTGCAGAGCTTAATATCTCAAAAGCACTCTGCCATTCCCTGGGACTGAGGAAGAGCAAGGATCTTTCGTTGTTTCGTCAGAGGGCGAGCGGATGCCAAGGAATTTGTCTGAGAAAATTACAAATGTATGTTCCTAATAACCAGATTCTCAGAGTTTATTATACAACTGGTTATTCTAATTTAGAAGATGATATTGCTTTTAATTGCCCCCCCCCCCCCGCCAGTTTTCTGCCACTGAATATAAAGAAGGGAATGGTAATCACTGAAGCAATGATGATTATTGACTGAAAGGTATTTTACAGTGTGAGCTCCGTTATGTGGAGCTTAGCAAGCAGCTGCACTGGTGCATTTGAGCTCCTTATTTTGGTATAGGGGCTCTAAAAATACATCAAAATACCAGTGAACTGGCATAGGTGCAAATCCTAACCTGACTGCAGTCCATGGGGGTGGCCGGATGACTTTGGGGAACACAGATCAGAAAAGTCAGGTTTGATGCCTGTGGCTGGTTTTAGTGGAAAACTGTAGAATCAAGCTGGTTTGGAAATTCAGTCCCATCAAACCAAGCCTAAGTTTGGGCTTTTTCTTTTCTGTCTTGTGTGAACTCAAAGGAAAGCAGGAGCTCAGGTACTGCTGTGCTGCCACAGACTGGTCCTCAACACCAGCTACATCTTCGGATTTTTCTGGGCCTGTTCCCATGAGGAAAGACCAAATGCCATGAGAAACAGGAGCAGGATTTGGCCCCGAACAGGCAGTGCTTACTAGTGGATAAACTGAGCCATGGCCATTGTAGTGGTGGGGAAGTGCAGTGAAGGAAAAGTAGCTTCGCTGATTCCTAAAATAGAAAGTAAGCGTAAATATTTCTGCTTTGCATGTCAGATTTCAATCACCTCTCAAAATAACTGAGCTTCTTGATTTAATTAATTACTGCTTGGCTTTTTTTTTGTTTTGGTTTTTGATATTTTTTGGGTTTGGTTTTTTTTTTGGTCTGTGTGTTTGTGTTTTCGGAAAGAGCCAAATGAAAATTTCCTCTTTGTTTCCCCTTTGGAACTACTGGAGCTTTCCTCGAGTTTTAACTCTTCCTCTACCCCAGCACCCTCAGCCTTCCTTTCTCTATGTTCGTCTTATCGCTGCTGTCCCATGGCAAGCCCCAAAGCCTGGAACATTTTGTAACGACTATGTGACAAATTGTTGGGCTTTTATTCACGTCGGACATCTTTTGCCAGGATTGCTTGTTGTTTTTTCTGTTTGGCTGTGTCATGGGACCAAAGGTGGCTGCTTTTGTGCAGCATGTCAAATCTGGTTAACATGCAGCCATTTATCTTTAAAACCCACTCCTGCACAATGGCAGGGGTGTATTGGGCCACTTGTATGGGCTCCAAGCATAAAACATATATATATATATTAAATTTTTTCAGTGCCATCCTCTCTATATGTGTGAATGCACCTCAGGCTGAGGCACTGCGGTGAGCAGGTCATGCAGCAGACAAGATGTTTCATAATTTTGGGAACCTTTTAGAGACAAATTGTACAGGGCAAGTGTAGTGTAACTGAACTGCTGGTTGCCCAGTGAAGTGTAGAAAATCAGATACAGCACAGCCTGAAAGAATGAAACGAGAATTCATATCTATGTATATACACGGTACTTTATAAACAATTCATATACAGAGAAAAACACATTTATTCCCTTTTTCTCTGCTTATATTTGAGGATTGTGCGTGGTGTGTGTGTATAAATGTGTTTATGTGCATGGTATATATTCATACAAATAATATGCCACAGGATATGAGAATAGTTGTATGTGTGATGCATTTATATGCATAAGTGGTAGGTTTGCAGGTTAATGCCTCCTTGACTCTCTGTGTGTGTGAGTAAATGAAGGAAAGGTGCTCAGCACGATGAAAAGATGAATTATCCTAGAAATAAAATAAAAAATCCACAAACTTCCACAGGAAAGTTTGCAGCTTTAGGTGCTTTTCCGATATTTAAGTCACACAGAAGCATTTCCGATGAACATGATTTCCTTACAGATACAGTGATAATTACCAAATAAAGAAGCTGGGAAAGAAATAGGAAAGTTTGATTCACCAGGAAAATGAGGGCTGGCTGCTAAGTCTTGGTGCCTTTTTGCAGTTGAAGCATTTGAGATAGCGGGACTCAGTGTTTTTTTAATGATTTGCTGTGTTGTGTAATAATTATACATAGAGTGCAGTGAGGTTACTTGGAGGAACACCGCACTATGTATGTTTTTGGTTTTGGTTTTTTGTTTTTTTTTTGTTTTTTTTTTTTTTTGAGTAAAGGACCCAGGAGATTGCTTTTCACTTTGAAAACAATCCCTAATATCAGGAAAATGCTCTGTTTGTTTATGCGTACATAATGCAAGTTTGTCCGCCTGGGAACTGCAGCAAATGGGAGAAGTATGCATGGATTTCACAGGTAACAGGATTACGTGGGCACATAATTGATCCATTTGGAGAAAAAAATGACAGTGCTCTAAAGATGCCTAGGCTTTGGAGATGGAGTTTATGAAACAGGCATTTGTAAATTCAAAGGAATCAATATGTCAATTTTATTACATCTCAGGACCAGCTGGGCATTAAAGGAGCAGTAGCCTTTTTAAAATTGCAGCTGCGTATTCTTGCATTGTGTACCTTTCTTTAAAGGCTTTGAATCTCAGAAAACGTAGTTTTAGCAGCGCTTTGCACCTTTTCAGTGACCGGTTTGCATGGACAAAAAAAAAAAAAGACACAAAACATTACATTGTGTTAAGTTTTCCTGTTAAGCCGCGGTTGGTAAAAACTGCCAGGCTTCAATTATATACCATGCAAAAATCTTACTAATAAATATACACATGGAAGGAGGAGGATGCCTGTTCCCATCCCAAAGGTAAAAAAAAAATATATATATTTGAGGTTTTAACATCGAGGACTCAGCACATGTTGCAGAGGCAGCATCGTATCATGAGACACCTGAAAGCGTCCGTGAAAGACCGCACATGAAACACGGTCTGAATCATTGTAAACCGAGCTCTTCTCTCTCCTTCTCACCTGGAGTTTAAACCCTGAGATTATAAAATCTAGTGCAAAGCTTAGGGTTTTGTTTTTTTTTTTCCCAAGAGCCAGCAGTTTTCAGCTGTCCAGATTTGGAAACGTAACTTTTCGCACAAATTTGCAACACGCAGGGTGGAGGGAGATGTTGAATGGAATTTGGGTTGCAGAGGTGGTTGCTGCCTGTGAACTCTCAAGGCCACCCCAAAGAGGCTCTAAAGCCCAAAGATGCATTCTCAAGGAATTAATAGTCTTTCTTTTGGAGAGTAGGTTAGCCAAGGAGCAATTGTGGCTTTCCCGAATATGTTGCACGCTCCTCTACCTGAAAGGCATTTGATTGAGGGACTGTGCCAGTAAAATCCATGCATGTCTGAAGCTCTCAGTAGATACCGTGTTGTCTTCTCTCCTCTGCTTGCTGGTGATGCTGCTGTGGACCCAGTGGCTGCAGCCTATTCTGCAGCTCCAAACTGATTACAAACATTGCCAAAGCAATCACTGATTTGAGGTACCTGACCCTGGGCAGATCTAGAGGTTCAACACATCTGAAAGTACACTTAATATTTGAGTTTTTGAGGATCGATGGCCACTGCTTCCTGAGACTTCTCTACCTCCTCCTTTATCGTGATCCTCTCTGGTCTTCTATAATGTTCCTCCATCTCCTTGTGCACAGTTCCTTTCCTTTTGCACAGTTCCTTTGTCTTTGAGCTCACACTTCTCAGGCCAGCCTGGCTATAGACAAGGTCTCTGTATGGTACCCCAGCCTGCTCAGTAATTCTACTTTTTCTTGCTTGAGGATCTCTACTTTCCATAAAGTATGGTTGCAGTGTTTCTCCAGGGGTCTGCTGACATTTAACCATGTAAGTGTAAATTAGATTATGTGGGGCCCCACCATAAATGGGTTTATTATCATCATAGAATCACAGAACCCAGGTTTGGGTTGGAAGGGACCTTAAAGATCATCTGGTTCTAACCAGTGTATAAAATTGGTAGAGTACTTTATATAATATTCTGCTATAACTCCATCTCCCCTCAACAGAAGCATGAAGTGAATATGAAAGAATAAAGGGTCAAGTTTTCCCTGAAAGAGCACGGAAAAGCAGACACAAACAATACCAGCTAGTTAAGCAGTGTTTTGTAGTCACAGACTTACCATGAATTACTACTTTATTATGCAATTATGTACTTTCAAAGTATTTAAAAAAAATATTCATGTACGAAGGAAGACATGGAAAAAGAGGTTGACGGTGTTTCCACAGAAATTTTTGACATTGTAGAAATTACCGATGACCTGCTCAGGTCATATTTGTGTGTGAATACACACAAATAGAGCAGAGAGAAACTACATAAACTCAATAGATAGAAGCTTACAAAACTTTAGAGGTAAGACTTCCTTTCAGTGTAGCTTTGCCTGTGTGCTTGGGTGTGAAAGGTATGATGCTGGACGGGGCTTGGAAAAACCTGGTCTAGTGGAAGGTGTCCCTGTCCATGGCAGGGGGTTGGAACTGGATGATCCTTAAGGTCTGTTTCAAACCAAACCATTCTGTGATTCTGTGTTCATCTTGTTCATCTCAGCATCTTCCACTAGTGATGAGATACTGAGACAAGCCTCAGTTGTAACTAAATTAACATTTTTAAGCTCCACTGCAATCTCCGCTCAAAAGGTCATCCCTTTCCATACTTGCTAGAGGAGACTAAAGGGTGGTAAGAAAAGTTGAAGGGACTTGGTCAAGACCTCCCAGCTGGAGTCAGCTGGAACTAAAAACCTAGAACTAACAAAACCAGAGGTCACATTACAATCCCGGTTACCTCTGCACAATCCGCGGGCAGCCTTTATATTTTGTCCATTTTCTGGATCTAACCCTGGAAGCAAAACAAGGCTCCCCAACGACAAGGCAGAGAAACGGCAAAGCGAAACCCCGCCACCGACCTGACTGATGGCTCTTCCACCGAGATCATAACAGCTTCTTCAGAGACTTTTGCAGTCTCTGTAGAAGTGCTGGAGGCACTGCCAATATCCGCAGATCATTGGCATGATAGACCGTAACGGCTTCTTCAGAGCGGTTCCGGTCTATCGTGTCAATGCGTACTCGGGGAGTCCTCAATGCATGGATCATTGACACGGCACTGCATAACGGCTCCTTAGAAGCCATTACTGGGTATCAAGTCAATGCATACTTAGGGAGCCCTTAATGCGCGGACCCACGCAAGTTGACTTGCTCTGAATACTAACAATCCTGTGGAAGAGTAGTTACTGCGCATGGCGCTGAGGGAGGTTATTAACACCCGCCTGCAAGAGCCCGGCTCGCGCGCCGTGCTCCCAACTCTTCGCGGGAGAGCCCGGAGCCTCTGAACTTTCCCTCCTCTGCTGACATCTTTTTACTTCATAAAATATGTAAAAAGCAGAAACGCTCTCAATTTGAGATTGGAGAGCCAAGAGGCAGCCCGGGATGAAACATTTAAGGTTAAAGCCTGGGGAATTAGTGGTTGCACTGGGAATGCTGGCAGACCCTTGCACACGGAGCAATAGCTCTATGTGTTTTACCCCTCTCAACTACTTTGCTGTAGTTGTCACATATTCCGTACGTTTACGATGACCCTTGAAAGATGCTTGCAAAAATGACCCTTCCAAAGGAGAAATTGTTAAATACCCCATCATCTGGCGAGGAGTTTGTCTGGATTTGTTGACCTCGTCCCTGGGGAGTATCAGCTGAGACTTTCCAAATCATCACCGCGCCTCTGCTTTGACCCGCAAAGGCGCATCCCCTTCCCTTGGTTTCCCCCAGACAAGAAATCCTCGTACCGAGTTAAAAACGTTTCTAGTTTGCTGTTGTTGATATTTTTTCTTTTGTGTTCTGCTTACTGACTGACATCTGCTATCATGCTAAGCAGGTGTTCCTGTGTAAACGAACGTGCCCTGTTTGTGTTTCGCCATCCTCGCTACTGCGCACCCAAATGAGCAGCATGATTAAGAATCCTGTAAATTTTTGAAAGGAAACGGATGGCTGCCCTACTAGAACATAATTACACCGTTCCAACATCCGCAGCTCACTGCTGCAGCCGAGTTGGAGAACAGCAGAAATTAATAATATATAATAGCATCATTCTCGTAATTTATAAATGAAATAAAGTAGAGAGGAGATTCTGCTGATATGCATTTTCTTCTTAATTCTGCAAGACAAAGTATAGATTAGAATTTTACTGGGGTGAAACCTGGCCAGCAATATCACACTAGTTGCAAGTGTAGGGCCTGATTCATGAGAGGGATTTTGCTTAGGGAAAAGAGCTAATATCTTTTATTGGACTAGGGGAAAAGAATGAGTATACAAAGCCCTCTAAAAGGCAGCCCCTGATGCAGAGAGGCCAGGAAGCCTCCACAGATCCTCTACCCACTTTTTAGCTTAATTCACTTGTAGGTATTGCGGGAAGACTTTGCTGCATGGTACGATTTTTTTTCCCTGACTAAAATAATACAGTATCATAGGTCACCCCCTCGGAGAGGAGAGAGGATTAATCAGCTAAAGATGTTGTCTAATCTCCCATTTTTGTTGAAAAACAGTGATGTTTTCAAAACCAATATTTTGAGCTCCAGAGATGTTCCAAAAAGCACTGTACTGCGAATCCTTACTCAAGTCAAGCCTTGGACTTGGTGCTCTAATCATGCCTCTCAAGCCTGCTTAAAAAAAGATACAACTTTCTGAAGACAAAGATGTATTATTTGTAAAGACTAGGCTGTATGACTTTTATTTTTTCCACTGCATGTTAAATGCCTTTTATTTTTATTCTGTACTTGTCTGGGTGATGGCCCAGCTGATTTCTACTTTTACTGGGATAAACTTGGATGGGAGAGCTACCAAAACACCACAACAGTGTTTACTTACAGGTTAATTAGGGACATTTTTATAAATTTTGACACTGTAAAACTCTAAAGAATGATAACTGCTTTGATGGAAAAGGTCAGCACGGATTCCCCAAGTTTAACCCAGCAAACACAAACGTACACAGAAGTATTTCTTTTGTAAACTAAGGGATATATTTGAGCCGTATTCTTCTAAAGGGCCCCCTTAATAATTTGTTCCTAAGGAAATATGTGCATATACAGATTTATTTCATTAACAGGTATTTATTTAAGTGGGCTGCACTGTATTTAAATCTCTGAATAGTTTCCATTACTTCCTCAGCTCACTTACTTCAAGTTGACTAATTTTAATAAGGCTAAGGTGCCTAGGGTCTTATTGAGTGTTCAGTTTGATCAATATGGCTAAATTAAAATAGTGCAAAATATAAGCAAATGTACTCTAACAACTCAGTGAAAAATGTGGAGTGCACCAAACATTGATTAGTGTTCCACAGACATTAATTTGTTGCTTTAAGTACACTAATACTGCCCAGAAACTCAGTCTACCTCAGGCACACCATCTACCCCTGCTCAGCCCTGCTGGCTTTCAGGGCACTGCTCTCAACTAAAGGCAGAACACGGCTCTGTACTGTGCAGAACCAGCTCTGCACACCCTGGGCTCACCAAACTCAGCCCATTCCGGGAAGAATAGCATTCCTCCTCTCAGAGCAAGCCTGGATCACACCTAGGGAAGCAGAAGGGGGACAGGTCCGATTATTTGCACGAGTGGAGACTATTTAATAATCATATTCATTATGAATTTGGGGCTACACGTCAATTCTATACATGTATTTTTAAGACAGGCATAGACTCTTTGGGAAGTGGTTCTGTGTGCAAGAAGACACTGGGTTTTGCCCTCCTGTAACACCGCAATATTATTGTCATAAAAGATTAATGTCAACCCCCACCTGTATTAAATTGCTTTCAGTAGCCCTTGCATTCGTGTCTTTCCACACAAGACAAAACCACTTTTAAAGTAACTGCTTGCATCCTCAAGTGGAATTACTGCTATTACTGGGTTACATTTTATTTTTCAAATGCCTTAGTTGCCGTGGTAGGTATTTTTTCCAATGGATATGCTGTTCTGAATAACAATATGGGATCAGGAACTTAATTTTAGGGCAGCAAAAAAGGCATACTTTAGAAAATAGGGTCTTCTCATAGTCTTGTTGATAGAGGCTAATCATACGTTGATAGATGTTAATCGTATGTTCTTTTTTTCATACTCCAACAAAAAGCTGACTTTTCCACCTACCAAAAATAATTTGTTTTTCTTTCTCATTCCCTTCCTTTTTCTTGGTTAGCAAAAGCCTGAGATTCTCATATTCTGACATCCAGTGCTTGCACAGACAGTTTTTAATGATTTCTAAATATACTACAATAACTCTTTAACAACTATACTTTTATCTAATTTTTATCAGTTTCTGATATCTTTCTCAGTTTTTCAGTAGTTTTTCCCCCTACCTGAAATGTGATCTTTCTGCTTATCTTTAATCTCCTTGGTAAGAGATATTTGCTGTAACAGTTCTTCCTCTCCTTGATACCATCTTTTCTACATGGCCAAAAAATAATTTCACATGAGCAGAAGCTCATTTCATGGAAGGTAAATCAGCAAAGGAAAAGAGAAAGAAAGATAGAGAGAAATAAACTGGAGGGAGTTCTTGTGTCAAAAAAAAAAAAAAAAGGCAGCTTGAAAGCAAACGCAGACACAATTAGGAAAAGTAAATTCTGCGAAGACGAAGTCAAATATGAAAAGCATTTCTCTAGTTTGAACGGTCCAAATAGAGTTATAAACAGCAGAAACTTTTTCTTTTCCTCTAAATTAAAGCTGCAGGTTTAGCTTCTTAAACTTCAACAGGAGAAGTAGAGCACACTGTGCAAAAACCGCTCGTAAGTCTCTTAACTAACATCTCAAGTGAGGACTCCAGCCCAAGTGCAGAAGAACTGACTTTTCACTTGTAGCTATGCCAAAAAAATTGCTTAGGGTTTTTTGCTGTTGTTGTTGTTGTTTAGCTTTGGTGCCTGACAATCTTGATTTCTTCCAGCGTTTTACATGTTTGGAGTTTTTAATATCAAAGGTATTGCTCTCTGTAAACAAGTGTAAGTTTACCGAGGCAGCTTCACTTACACTCTTCCCTTGTAATCAGATGTGAAAATTACACCCTCCCTTTTGGCTACATGATAATTACACATTTCAACATACAAGGGATTGTCTCTGTTTCAGTTGCTGGGATGAAACAGCGAAGGCACTCAGGAAAATATATTATTATTTTAAAGATCAGTGCCATAGCTGTTTTTAGTAAAAGTGAAGTTTGTAATCACAACTATGGTCAAGATACATTGATATTTACATGTACACAAATATATCTGTATGTGAGAAAGAGAGCTGTTAAAAATAAAATTAAACAAAGGTACCTCAACACAGAGTATGAAACTTAGCCCATGTACCCAGGCCATCAAAAGCCTTCTCCCTGCTTAAATCCCACCAAAGCTGAATCTTGAGGGTAAATTTTACCCTAAAAACACAATTTATTGGAAAGTTTAACAAAGTTTCCCTGGCTTTGTCTTGTTTTTTCTCCTCTTCCTTTCTCCTGGCTGTTCTATTTCCCTCACCTAGAAACTTAGCCTGAATTTCTTGTGCATCTATCAGTTTCCTTGCAAGTGCTGGGTGCAGAAAGAATTCAGAATTAAGCGTTGCTCGGAAAGAGCTGTGGGAAAAAAATTACATATGCAGCAAAACATGTTAGAATTGTGTTTTGACAGTTTCATGACCAAGCCAAAAAATATACATTTTTTTTTTGTACCTGGCGCAGTTTCACAAAAATGTCCCCTCAGGGAATAGTCATTTTTTGTCAGAATCAACTGTTTATTTACTTAAAAATCTAAAAGTTTTGCCTTGCATTAGAGACAGAGTTGCTGAAGGTTAAAGTTCAAAATCAGCTCGTTGTGTTGCCTTCGGTGTAAAAGCATGGTTTGTGTCATGAGAGAGGGATAAAAGCATTAGCACGGACACAGGACAAAATAAAAATGGAACTTTTATTAAAAATGGGGCAGCTGAGGTTCGTGAGGTCTCTGGTTATGCATCCACAGCCCAGCCCTGGCCTGAGTGTGAGCAATGACTGTGACCACTTTGGACCTGCCACCAACAGGGCTAAACTCGGTAGCAGTGGTTCAGGCTGGACACAATGAGTTCATCCAAGTCAAAGCCTGATAGGGTTTTTGTGGTAGCACCAGTGCTGGGAGCCTTGCAATTGTCCATGGAGATGTTCATGGAAGGCAGGACTTTGAGTGTCCTTCCTCATCGATGCCTTGCTGGGCAGGAGGGGTCAAGAGGGGCACAAGTGGCTTCCCACCACTGCACCCAGGACAGTGCACAGGGTTGAAAGAAGTAACCCAAGGCTGACCCTATTGTGTCCTACTTTGAGAGTGCTGCCTGTCCCATGTCTGTGTCAAAATGCAACCTGAATGTCCTGAAAATGTGCAGAGTGTGAGGCTGGGGCAGCCCAGGGTGGGATGGCATCCCTGCTGTCCTGCCTGCTCTGCCCACAGGTTTTGGGGGCTACCCCTCGCTTCACTGACACTAAGTTAGGCAACATACAGGCCTGCTTGGGACACAACCCCAGATCATAACCAGATCCTGGGATCACACAAATATGAGAAGATTTAATGACTTTTAAATCAATGCAATTGCACCAGTAAAGAAGAATTGGATGTCCCATCCTAAAACTAATTTTTTTTCCCAGGGTAAAACTTGATGTCCTCAATGGAGAGGTGATTTTTCCTTCATTCTTACCTTTATCCCTCTATGCACATAAACAATTAATATTTTTTTGCCTGTACCAGTTGATAAGATTGCAGATTAACAGAAATTCACTGTGTCAGATGCTCTTTTGCCTACATATTTACCTCAACTGCAGCTGCAAACTGTTGGGACTGGCAGGATGACCTCTCACACTGGCTACGGGCCATGGTCAGTGAGGGATTTTGAAACATTTTTTTTACTAGGATTTTTAACATAACTATTTATTTGGGGAAGCAATTTGCATCAGAGGCAAAAAAAAAAAACCAAACGAAATGTAAATACAGATTTCCCCAGGAGATTAAAAATAGTCCAACACTAATAGCCTAATCTAATTCACATAATGATCATCACGAAATATATTCAAGGGGTCTAATCCTGCCCTTGTGGGCTCTCTCTGAAGTCAGGGACTTGATATACCTGTCTGGATTTGAGTTTACCCTTCATATCCCAGTTACAGCAGGGGAGCAGTTTTTGTCTCTATGGTGAATAATATTTTGCAAATTAGACCTCACTTAAAAAAAAAAAAAAATAAGGCAATATATAAGGTGGGGAGGGAATCTCTCCTGACTCACACTCATGGGGCGGAGGTCACAGCCGGAGCTGCGCTGGTAGGAAAGAACTGAGCGTTGTACCAAAAAATAACATGAAATTTGTGAGTCAAACTGAGGAAAAGGGAGTTATTCCCAGATAAGGACTGTTCTTCGTCCTGGCCCGGCGTTGTTGTCAGCGTGGCCGTTAAAGGTGTTCCTGCAGCCTCCTTAACTCAGCATTTGTCCCCTTGGATTTATTGTTCACTCCCTTTTTCTGCCCATCTCAGAGCCTGTGTATTTCCCCTGACTGACAGGTCAATACCAGATCCAACTCCAGGCTGATCTCCACGGGGTTATCCCTGGTCTAAAATGGGCAGGACTGAGCCCAAAGCGGGGCTGCAGTGGGATGTGGGACTGCTGGGCGTGGCAGAGTGGGGTGAGGTCTCCTTGCACCCCCAGGTCCTCCTTGGGCTCTTTGGGAAAAGTTCTGTCCCAACTTTGCAAAAGTCAGATGCTCTTTTGCATCTATATTTACCTTGAGTGTGGGGTCTGTCCAAACTCTGGAGCTTTTTAAGCTGAACAGGGACAACTGGGAGCCCAGCTAATGTGCATATTGATGTACCCTGTAGCTTCTGAGATGATGAAAGAGCATATTGCTTATTTCCACAACAATGAGCTAGGAAATATTTACAGTGACCCTGCTACTCTACCTGGGGAATTTCTCCCCAGGTGACAGAATGAAGGAACATCTGATTTTTTTTTCCCCTCCCCCAAAGCAAATTAAAGATAACCCCCAAAAAACCTCCCCAGTAAACCAAAGTTGTTAGTCAGGGCAGAGACACCTCTTCCACCAGCAAGCAGATATGATATAGCTTTAATTTGTATTCATCTTGTCCACTGGGGCTAGAAGATGGAGGAGCTATTATGAAACCTTTTTTTTTTTTCCTCTTTTTTTTTTTTTTTTTGAATTTGCTTTATTCACTGTTTACTATGCCGGGCTGACATGATATGATTTGTGCATTGCGGGGTCACAACAAGCTACTTGCAGGACAATTTGCTGAATCAAGAGGGTGATTGTGTCTGGTGCCAGTCAGTCGCAATTAGGGCCAGGATCAGGGAGGCCCAGAGCTTGTGTATCGTCTTGGGCAAACCTCATAGAAATCAGCTCACCTGAAACTAATTGTCACAACAGAGACCTTATGCAAATGAGCCCTAGGGTTAGCGTGGGAAAAGAAAAACTGTCGCAAAGATAGGTGACCTGCTGAGCAGGGGGTCTGTTGCTGGGGAAATCTTTGTTCAATGAGTTAAAAAAATGTTCGCATTGTTCCAAATCCAAGAAAAACGTAGCAGATCCTCTCCCTAAGAAAGCGTGGCGAGCACACTCATCTGAAAGTCCAATAAAGTGGCAGCCAGCTTTCGAGCCGGTAATAAATTGGAAGTCTTTATTCTTTATAAGGGCTGCAGCAGGAAAATGATTTTCCTTTGCAAAGGGGCCTTTAAAGTTTAGCTGCTCGCAGTGAGACAGGGCTTAAAACTTTGCTGCCTGTCGAAGCTTTCGCCTGCCTAACCTGTTGGATCCCATCAGATTTCCCCAGCTGAGGTTTTAGCAGCTGGAAAAAGACAATTCTCTGGCTGGTGGGGTTGCTTTTTGGAAGTTCTGGCTCTCACACCCCAGCGAGACATTGGGCTTGGAGGGCAGGAACAAACGGGGAGCAGATCCATGGAGATTCTCCCATAGAAATCCCCGGGGATCTGCGAACTCTCCAACTTTGAACGTCTCTTCTCTTGGTGCCTTCCCGGCAGTGAGACAGGCAGGTTCGAGTGTTGGAAACATAATCGTGAGTTAAGCACATTTAACAACAGGATCACTGACGTTTGCATGCGAAAACGGCTGTTTCTGACATGCTTTCCCTCTCCCTTTTTCTCCTCTGCCTCCAGTTCAAGGCAGAGGAAAGCATAATTTTCAGCAAGCGCATTACACAACATTTGTCTTTTTCACTCCTTCCTCTTTAACAATTTTTATGGGGGTTGCTCAACACGTTCTAAAATAGGAATGGAGACGATATAATAAAGTGCTGAACCGATGATATACTCGGCAGTTTATGCTGTCAATGGCAAATTCAAAAGAAAGGGATGCAACACGCTCCAAGTGAAGAAATGCAAGCCTGTGCCCTATAAGCACACAGAGTGAGAGGCAGCCAGGGTATTTTTACACGTAAGGCTTTTCCAAAGAGGTTGACGGGGACAGAGGCAAGATTAATTGCACTAAGAGATACTGGACAAATTTCAGAGCCACGAGCGGCTTCCCGCTATCATCGAAGGCAAAAGAATAGTTATTTTGTTTGGTTAATAATTAGAGCTGTGCTTTCTATGGGGCTGCTTTAAAGGGGTGAAATGGAGATGGTATCAGACCAGCAAGTTTGGAAATTAACTTCCTACTCACCAAACATCAAGAAATAAGGATGGCTTAAAAGTAATGCAGATTAATCACCAACTTTTTTTTTTTTTTTTTGATCTCTTTTGTCCCTTTACCACTGTCTGAAATAATTTCCACAAATAGGAGACGTTTCACAGTGGATATGAAGTGCTCAGCTTTCACTCATCAAACTTTAATCGGAACTGCATTTTAGTTTTTGAATAAAGAACACTTAAAAAATTTAGATGCAAATTATTTTGCATTATTCATGCTCTAAGTGTCCTTGTAGATTTAAACACTTCTGAGGCCACCTTGATTCAAGTAATTACCTAGGCCCTCACTGCTCCATCATGAATAAGGTATTTTGTACAAGTAAAGTATGCACCCGATGAGCTTTTAAAGTGGCTTTACACTGAACTTGTGTATTGCTTCTCCTGCATGAGTGACTCGAACATGCGTCGCAATCTGTCTCAGGTGGGAAATCCTGGCAGAGCATCCATGAGTGACGGAAGGAAGCCTACCAGCCTCGGTGTGCACTATTTCTTTGTCTTCGCAGAAGAATCTCAAAGTGATTCTCTCGCTCGAGTCTTGTGGCTCCTCTCAGAAGTCTGAGGGAGCAATAGCTGCTCGCAGGGAAAGAAATGACAGTCATTTCTCGCTTAACCCTTCATTCCCCACCCTGGTCCCCCTCCGCCTGCCGCCTGCGCTCAGCCACTTGAGGCATTTGCAGAAGATAATATAAGTCTTTCTACTTTTATGCAGCATTGTACATCTGCCTCCCCATCTGTCCGCTCAGCCTCCCTCCCCTACCAGCACTAGGTACCACCTGAGCGGGATTTTTCACACAATGGAGCCAGCCCAGTGCCCAGCATCTTGCCTGGGAGCTTCCCCCAACAGAATTGGCTATGGGAGGGCAAGCTAAACCTTCATCTACACATATATTGCCAGCAAAATGAGCTCTCAAGAGTTAAATTTAATTGGCTGAATCTCGTAGTTGGCGTTTGTTGCAAAGTGCCCATAGTTTTTTTTTTCTTTTCCAGCTACATTGCTTTGAAGAATTATAGGAATTTTATGATGTGCTATTGGAGTTCCACTGGCAGAGATTACAGTAAAGGGGTTAAAGTTGGTTTACGTTAAAAAAAATTATGCAGAAACCAATAAAAATAAACACACTCCAGTAGACTAAACTTGCTGGGCTTTTAGTTTTAGCTTAACAATAGAAGTTTAGACAAAATCCAACATTGCAGCTTTTAGAAAATTAGTTGACACTCACAGTTGATCATCTTTACTACACAGCGGTATAATTAATATTTAAACATTCTAATAATGCAGCTTGCTTTGCATGCACTTTTCAGCCTCACCACAGTATATTTTATCAGGAATACTGCTAGCTTTTTCTTAGGTAATGTAATTTTTAAAAATTATATTTAAGAGAGGATATTGGCTTCTTGCTCAGTGCAAAAGAAATATCAATAGGCCAATAGGCAGGTTTCATACGGCAGGTGGTGATTAAAGTGTGTCTTTACTGAAGACAGTAGAAAACATATAAGGGGCTACTTCATAGCCATCATCACAAAATAAATATACCCAGAGACTATTGGTTTAGTTTGAGTTGTTCATTTCTCTTCATGCTTTCTGTATGAAGAGGAACTTTTAATATCTCGATGCAGAGCAAAATGAGGCAGTGACCCACAGATCTGTGAAATACTGCACCTCTGACACCCACTCACTTACAGAGAACCTTTAATAAAGAAGTCAGGCCAGTTAAACAAAATCGGACCGGGATTTTTCACATGAGTGTTGTCAGGGTTAAGGCTTCTGTCTGCCTGGCAGTTGAGTAAAATGGCGAGAAATGGTCAAAATGAGAAAGGACTGTGGTGGTTTATTTACTTAGGAGAGCCCTCTTCCTCTTTCAGTGAGGTGGGGAGAAAAAGTTGTTTCAGGTGCTTTGTTCATCAACTTAATCCCCCTGATTATTGCAAGGCGCCCTTTCTCCCTCATGCTATAACTTCTAACAAAGCGGGCTAGAAGTTGTCTGAACTGATTTGGACTCTTCCAGGGCTTTCTCCTGCAGCCTTTCACATTCATGGGTCCTACTGAAGCCAGAAGGTTGGAGCTTGCCTGGCTGTTATTAACCACTGCAGATGAGTGGGCACCACTGGCAAAAGCCATTCCCATGGCTCCTTTGGGTTGATCCAAGGAAAAAAGAATTAATAAAATAACATACAGGCTGATCATATACTCCCATTTTGGCTGCTGCATGGTGCAAAGAGGATCTCCTGAATTTCCCAGATAAAGAAAGCATCCCGAAAAATGAGGTCCCGGTGTAGCTCCCAGCCTTGGAGGTATTTAGTGGGAAGCTCAGGCGTGTGGGTTTTCTCCCAGGAGATGGGTTTTGCTGGGGCAGGGCTGCAGTGGGTTGCAAAGGTGCCTGAAGCTCAGCTGAGAACCCAGCCCTGGGTTTTGTCACGTTTCATTGCAAGTTTGAAAGCGGGCCTATTTCTATTAATACTGTTAATAAAAGACATATGTTATGTCAAGCAAAACCACCCTTTCATTAAAACAGAGCATAATTTCATGGGTTCGTTGTTGTTTTTTTTTTTTTTTATGTTCATGCAAAAATAGCCATTTCCCCAACATGTCCCAAAAAGCCTATCTGGAGAGTGTGTGTGCAAAATTTTACCAAGCCACAAATATTTCCAGGCCAAATACCACTAAACGCAAACTCTCAGCGCCTCACCACTTTAAGCCGCTCCTAGGGCCTCAGCCTAATTGCCTGGGAGGCAATGGGAGTTTTTAATTTACTTAAAAAGTAGCAGAAACGGGCTTTAAATATTTTGTGTGTGCAATGACCGTATGACTGACGCCATGAGATCCATAGCATGTGTGAAAATGGATTGCATATTGCTGAGAGCTTTCCCTGGGCTCTGCCATGGATTGCCTGGTGTCACGTGCGCCCGTGAAGAATTTGGGGATGGGGCTTGGCTGGAAGATGTCGCTGGGTGTAAAACAAAGTCGCCTTGTCTTGGCAAAGGGCGCGTGGGAGCTGCCGTGCCGCGTGCGCTCCGTCCGTAGGGCAGGGGTGGGAGTGGGAGTTTTAAGGAAACAGATAAACAACAAATAGAAAGGGCTTAAAGATAGGGCCATAACTTCCAGCCTTGCTACGTTGTGACCCGACTTACGGGTGAGAACTGCTCTGCCTTCTCAAGTGAAACTAACGCTGTGAGATGCTGCAAGAGGGACAGTTGGGGTTGAGTTGGGAGCAAACTGCCCCCGATGGTCTGTCTTGCTCCTCCTTTATCAGGTTTTGCTCAGGAAGGGAGTTACACACACCTTGGCTGCAAATAACTAAAAGAGCGTGGTCTATTTTAAACCTGCTGCTGAGGTGGTAAAGCAGAGATAAGTTGAAACCTAACTGCTATCTCGCTTGTGTGTGTGACAGATATGGCCAGAAACGGATAAAATTAAAAGCATTTTTCATATGCTAATAGCAACCTGGACGAGGGAAAAACACAGGGAAGGGAGCAATAAAGTCAAGAGGTTTCTATCCCAAGTATATTTCTCCCATTACCTAAATTATGGGACTCCTTTCCACAAACTGATATACACATTTTTACTGTGTCTAAAAGCAAATTCTATAGTAGAGTTTGATTTCACCATCAACCTTATGGCAGCCATGTGGGAGTGAGATTATGGGACATGTGGAACAAAAGTCTTCCAGCCAGAGGAGGCCTTCTGAGCATAATGATTCTTATTTAAATCAGTCTATGTTTTATGACTCAGTTGGGGAGGGGAGAAGGAAACCAAGGAAAAGAATATTTCTTTAAAACCACCGTCACCTGAATTGCAGATGAAGAGAAATTAAGTAGTTTTCAGCCTGTAAAATAGACAAACATTTTCATATCATAATAATAATTTCAAGCAATCCTCAATTTAATTTTTTTCTTTCTTTTTTGAATTTTACATTTAAACTTGTTTTTCCTGTTGGCGTGCCTGCCGATTCATTTGTAAATGTGCTTTAAATTCCTTTGTATATTACAATGAATGCCACCTCTTTAAACGCTCTTAGTAATTTAGCGAACTTCTTTGCCAGTGGGTGAAAGTACAGTATTGTACATGCATAAGAAAAGGTACATTCATTATGCTTCACGTATGAAAAGGTATATTAGGAACGGTTTTGCTTAAAGTGGAGGGGTGAATGGAGGAGCCCCTGATCCATCATAGGGCTTTTGCATGTGTGAGAATGTGTCTCTGTGAGCCCAACGTCCCGAAATGCTGGTCAGGAACCTACCGGCAAATGTGTGCCTGTGAAACCTGAGAAGATTTATAACAAGTAGGTAATCGTTTCAGGCCCATGTGAGGGGAGCAGCAATGAAAAGCTCACGCTGGGGCCGAACAGGAGTTTTAGGGGGAGAGAGAGAGGAAACTCGAGGGTCTGCTTTCTCCCATCTTCCTCCACGGCTGTCATGAGATGCCGTGCTGTGCCGTGGGAAAAGGGTTGTGCCAGGAGTAGGCTTGAGATCTTCCTGGGATTTTGAAGCGTATCTTGGTGTCGGGGCTGATCCCCCAAGCTTTCCAAGCAACTGGTTTGTGGTGTGCAATAGGTGGAGGGGCTGAAATGAGGTGGCCCTGAGAGCCTGGTCTTGCACTCCCTGCCACAGCTCCTGACTCTCTCCACGTGAAAGGGAAGGTTTAGTTAATGGCATTTTTCTTACTGTGAGAAATACATCCTGTGCCATGGTGAAAGGTAAGGGGTGTGTATGGCCAGGTAGAGGCAGCATCTCTGAGGGGTGCCTGGTCACAGGGGGCCAAACCCTGCTCACTACCTCCCCCTTTTCCTTGGCACCCCTCACTCCAGTAAGGTGAGCAGGATTCTGGCCCTTGGCTTGGTGTTGCTGTGAAGAACAACCACAGCCTCGCGGAGAGAGTTGGTCAGTTTATGGCCAATAAACATAAAAGCTGAGAGGGTTTCAATGAAACATTCTTCTCCAAACCAGAGGTCATTCATTTTGCACTTACTCCTTCATGTGGTTTCTGAAAGTTTAATTTTAAGGAGAGGATGTGGGTACGCTCTGTTTGTTTTCTTTCTCTTTTCTTCTTTTTCTTTCTTTCTGAGCTCTTTACTTCGAATTAACTTCAGGGAAATGCGTGTGAATGCTTTCCAGTGGCATGCCAGCTGTCATTTTTCGATCAGGGTGTGGGAGGGGGGGTGTATGTGAAGCCAGAGTTTATTTACAAGTCACAATTTTAAGCTTGATTCATTGTAATAAGTGTCACTGTAAGGCAGGAGAAGCAGAGTTAGCTTTCATTAACATTCTTCAATTCTGGAACCCATCAGGAGGTAGATAAGGTACCGCCGGGTCCATCCACCTCCCGGACCACAGGAGGACAATGCCAGGAATGTTTGCAATGTGTTTCTATTTTTGTCACACCTATGTGTGGCCATCCATCTGGTCTTAATCAATCAGTCTCATCCCGGAGCTTTGCTGTTCTCCCAGCTGAAATAATACACTTCTTCAGCGAGAGCTGTGCCTCAAGGAGGGTCACTACTCACCGTTCCCCAGACAAGGCATATTAACAAGGCTTACATATTTGTAAACATAGGTAAACCCAGGAGGGGTGGATGGGAAGGAACATTTTGAAATATGAATATTTTATGAATAAACCACTGCGTTGTTTACTTAGCGATATTACACAGGAAAACTTGATGAAGTACTAGAGGTAAATTTGTTTTAGCAAAAAAACAACAACCTCAGCCCCTCAGAAGCACTGAGACAAAGATAAATGATGAAAGAGCGAATAATCCACCATCCTATTCAAGCAGAGGTAGCGTATATAAAACATGTTTCTGAAGGAGCAGGGAAGTGGGTGGTGAACACTGTAAAGTGTGCCATTTATTTATTTAGATTGCACATCAGGAGATAAAACAAATGAAAACTCTGACTTGTTAATAATTTACATTTAAGTGGAAAATTCTTACATGCTGTTAAGATACCTCCAAGACCTGACACCGCAAATGCAAATAATTTACATTCTTTGTGCGCACACAACTTTGCTTGTCTGGAAGAAGGAAAAAAAAAAATTCAGCTGTGTGTTCAGGGGGCAGTGAAAAACAGGAGACATTTACACTCTTATAATTATGTTTATCAATTTCTGATGCCTCTTTTGAAGCATTCATGGAGCTGACCTTTCCCATTCATCAGGTGTTCCTGGCTGAGAATCTGCTTGGCCATACCTCCCAGTCTAGGAGGTAGGAGATGCAAAGAGGGGGGATTTCTTTTCAATAAGCAGTGCTATTACTTCTCCCCCGAACAGCTTATGCAAAAAGTTTTGTGGGGGAGAAAAAAAGCCCCAGAAAAAAAAAAAAAAAAAGAGGAGTGTGCATAACAATAACTACCTCTGTCCCTTCTGTTTTTGTTCTTTTCATGTCAGGGAACTTTTTAGCCGTGCTGCCCGGGTAACTGCTCTGGAAGGTTGGAATATCTCTTGTTGAAGGAGGTTTGTGATTGAGGGCCCTCTGACACAACCTTTTGTTGCTCTGAGGTGTTTGATCCTCTTTCCCTTTCTTCTAAAACCAATCCCATCCCTTTAAAAAATGGATAACCAGCACTTCTTTTACTTATTGTCAGCTTTTGGAAAGTTACTGTGGGGGGTTGTAGAAGTTTAACTAGTTAACCCCTTGCATCCTGATAGCGGGTCGCTATTAGTACTTCTTTCTCGCCCCTTCCCGGATGGGGAATATTTCCATAGCTGTGTCAGGTATGCAAATCCTCTTTGTAGGGAGCCATGTGACGGGTTGGCTTGCGGACAGTTTGCTCGCTGATCTTTCTTTCCCCTGGCTCTGTGGAGCTTGCTTGGGAAAACCAGGTTCAGCTAGGAGCTCTGAGCATGAGCAGGGGCTGAGGAGTCGGTCCCCAAATCAGGACGGTCGCTGCTCAATCGCGCTGAAATTTCAAAATGAGTCAGAATTTGTAGCTGCTGATTTTCTTGTCTTTCCTTGAACTGAAACTTGTGAGAGTCACCACAGGCGTAGGCTGATCTGATACACTTTTTTTTTTTTCCTCTCTCTCTCTCTCTCTCTTTGAGAACAGCTCTGAATAACAAGAATTCACAGAGAGTCGCTCTTCAAAAGTGTGCGGCCAAATCTGAAAGTAGCAAAGGAAGAACACCTTAAAATGAGATGTGTAATAAGGGCGCTTGCTCAGAGCCTTGAGATTAAAAATGAGACTGTTTTTTGGTTTGTTTTTTCAAAGGGAAGGGACACAACCCAAGCTATAGGAAAGAAAAGCAGCTTAAATGGATTATTTAACAAAAAGCAACTTCTAGCTCTTAGATAGTGACCTACATTCTGCACACAATGATGATGTTTTACGGTGGTGATAGGGTTAATAACCTAACATCATTCATGTAGTGTTTTTTGAAAATTGAATTTTACTGCTACAAAGTAAATGTAACAGCCCTCTGGAGACAATATTACAGGCACTTTATTGTTTGCTAAGCTGATGTCATCTTTCTACGGACTGACTTTAAAACAAAGGCAGAACATTTATTACAAATATCACTGTGTGAAAGGAAATCTACTGAAATATTGTTTAGAAGGTGGACTGATAAAAATGTATTAATACTTGGCTTTGATTATCTGCAAAGTTATGCCTGTGGAATGCTTTCTCGCGTGATCTATGCTCAGCAGAAATGTTCGTCTTGGATATTGCACCTACTTTTATTTTAATGTTATCCATCTCTGAGCACGTGTTACTTTTAAAATGTGTTTTATAATATACTCTACAGCTCATTTATAACTCTTCGCAGTTTCTTTGTAAGTATGTAAATGAGGTTTTGATCAAAACTCCAAATATTTCCCTTCAAACCATTTTCATGTAAACAGGGCCACGTCTTCCTCACTGAAATCACTGCAATTCTCACGTGAATAAAACCAGTGAGACTTGGCCCTCTCTTAGGGTCATGGTTTGTCTCTGATCTGCCTTCTGCAGTGACCTTTCCCACTGCCTGCAGTCCCTGTAGGCCATGGGCCCACTGAGCCCTCTATTTTCCAACCTGGATTCCCGGTCAGGTGTCTACACTAACACCTCCCAGCATAGTGAACGTGCTGGAGACTGAAGATTCAGTGCCTAAAAGTGACATGGGTTAAGTTATGTGGCGTTCTCTCCTTGGAGAGAACCACACCATATGTTTCTGTACACAGCCTTAATGAAACCACCAGGTTTGAAAGTTTTAAGCTGGTTGTAGATGACCCTCAGCTTTGAGTTTTATCATTCCCACACAGCCTTTCTAGGCAGGTTTCAAGGGAACAAAATACATTTGCCCCTTTTGAGAAGTGGAAATGATTCATTTTGCAAATAATTTAATATCCATTGAAGTTTAAATTTCCTTTGTTTACTCACTTGCAGAGTAAATCAATGACCACTGCAAAGTAATAAGTACAATGAGGGAAAATACATTTTGCTGTATCACAGTGCAACTGTTGTGGCTTTTGCAGGTGAAGCATAAAAAGATGTGAACAGCTTTATGAGGAAGGGTGTCTAAGCAACTGATTAGCTCATCTCTGTTGAAGGAAGACTTCAAGAGAAGTGTAGGAAAGAGGGACAAATTTAGAAAGTGAGTAGTGGAGTTAGCAGTAAAACTAGCAACTTAGTAGGAGTCTGTGATATTAGTATCACTTCCGAAGTCTGTGTACATGTAATGCCCTTTGCAAAGGTGGACATCTACCTACACTCCCCAGCAGAAGTTTATATTCATACCCCCTTGTTACATATTTAATGCTGACAGGTTGTGGCAGCTTATATCAGTGGGATTAAAACTGGCAATCAGACGATAACAGTTTACTTTTAATATCCTCAGAGCAAAGTTTTCAGATTGCCAGCAGTTATCAAAGGGTGTCTTGCCTGGTTTATTAATGCTAATATTCTTAGATGTTTGAATGTGATTTTGCATGTCAAGCCAATCTGTCTGGCATACTGCTGGACATGGGGCTGTGTGGCATTTCTTGTTTGATCTTTGGGATTGCTCAGATAAATTTAATACTGGCATAAGCAATACTCATTCTGACATCAGTAGGATCTGCAGGTAGAGCAGGGTCAGTGGGCTCCATCAGAATGTTGGAAAGAAGTTCTACTATTTAAATATATAGTCAGGAGCAGACTATTAACCTTTGGCTTAAGCGAGAAGGGGAGGTTTGTCTTAACATGACTGAATACAAATGACCTTGTATTTCTGTATAAAATACCTTTCAGAGTATTTATTCAGAGATCCTGAATGGGTCTGACCCAGCTTCTGCAGAAGTCACCTCAAAGCTGAGGTGTCCCAAGCTACCTCTTCACTCAAAATTTGAGCCAAGGCTTGAGGTGAGCCTAAAACTCCAAGGCATAAGAAGAGAAGGTCTCCATGGGGAGGCTGAGACCACAGGTTTCTCAGACAGATTTTCTTTTCTGTAAGAATTGCATGGGAGGGATGGAGAGCTCATGGCTCCTATCATTTGGTGTTTCACGATGAAAGTCAATTGACTTTGTGGCTGTTGATGCCATCTCCGAGTTTGACTCACATTGCCCCCTATTCCCAAGGTCTGCAAGAGAGCTATATATAACCACAATATATAATGGTTGCTGCTAAATGCCTCAGCTTTGCAAATGGATGCACTAGACATCTCCTTTCTGTCTCATGTACTACAATTGTTTCAATTGTTTGAAGTCAAGTGCTTGACGGCGCTGAGAAAGAAGCCTCTGTAATGTCTCCCACAGTAGATAAGGCCAGTTGTAATGAAAATAAAGGTGATTCTTTATTGAACCCTGGACACAGACAGGACTCTGTAGTTCTCTGGCTGCCTGACTGGAATAGTGCAGTCCTAATGCCACTGTGGAGGGCTCTGAGCACTGGCTTCAAGCTTGTAGTCTTGAAAAAGAGCCCCAAAACACAGAGCTAATGCATGCAGGAAGGGAAAATAGGCACCTTCATGCAGGGAAAATGGTGAAACAGCACGCCAGGTTATACAATCAGCATTTCTTCATTATTTTAGTTGTACTCTAGAAATCAGAAAAGGTTTGGGTTTAAAAGAACTGTCCCAGCAGCAACAATGGCTATAATCACACATTCGAACATAAGAATTAGTTTTACGTGGCATGCTAGAAAAAAAACCCACCAAAATCTTGAGAACACTTTCAAAATAACCAGAGAAAAATAAACCATTCCTTATGTCAGTCTTGTTAGAGAGGGATTAAGAAACTGGCAATTATTTTGGCGACCTTAATTGTTGCTCTGCAGGAAAATATGTAATTAGAGCACGTTCGCAGGCCTGCACACCTGCAGCACATCCTACAGTATAATGTCAGCTTTCAGTGCTTGCTGGTGCCAGGTTCTATCACAACCAGGCACAGTGATGCTCTGAGAACATTTCGGACTCGTGTAATGTAGCTTCTGTGTATGAAAGAAGCAGGCATTTACACTGCCATACAATGGAGTGCATTACTGCAACACTGGTTTCATTCTTTCCCGACGCCTACCTTCAGCGCTGCTCTGGTTTACTCAGTTTGAGGTTTTATTGTTACGGTATAATA
Source organism: Myiotriccus ornatus (assembly GCA_036023395.1). NCBI lineage: Eukaryota > Metazoa > Chordata > Aves > Passeriformes > Tyrannidae > Myiotriccus > Myiotriccus ornatus. The sequence continues at coordinate 3,230,421 of JAYRBT010000181.1, forward strand.
GTCCTGTACATTTCTGAAATTCCCTTATTATTCAGCTTATTAATACAGTACTGGCTTGATTATCAGGCTGCAGTTGTGAAGGGGAAGATTCAGTGTGCTAGCAAAGTCAGAAGCTGGGTAAATTCCTGGGATAACGAGAACAATTGTTTGACGTGTTTGAGGCCGGCTCTGTGTGTGCACACAGCCGACGATGCCAGCGTACATGTGTGCGTGCATGGGGTGCCCGGGCCTAAAAACAGAGTGAGAAACGTTGGAAGTCAGCTTTAATTTTTTGACAGAATGGGGGGGAAGGAGGGGGGAATAATCCCTCTTTGCACTGCTCCTTGCCTTTGCCTCTTCTCCGCGTTGCTCCTCTGGAAAACTGGAAAGCGAGTTAAAATAAAGGCGCAGTGGAGGGAATAGCTGTCTTCCAGCTAAATTCAGTAATCTGGCAAGCTGATAGTTAACAGACTTCTCCCCCTAAGGGAGATACACTGTATTTTGCTATCTGACATGTTGTCATATATAAAGAAATCAATTGGTAATTAAATGATGCACCTTGTGAAGATGACAAAAGGCATTTGGTTGCGAAAAGAGAACTGGGTTGTGAGGGGTTTGTAATGAAGGCCTAATGACTATTCATAAGAGATTTTCAGTCCGTTGATCCACTTGACTGGAAAGTTCTGCCCTGGAGAGTTAGTGCTGTCAGATTCTCTCACCTCAGAAAGCCGCCGCGATCGACGGTGTGGAGTATGAGCGAGAAATTATCTAGTTGTTGCTTCAGGCCTGTCTTAGGTCACATGCAGAAGGCACACATCTGGCTTCCTGTAGGTGCAACCTCGGGACATAAACTTTGACTAATTTTTAAACTATAAATATGTAAGGCTGACACTGAATAAGTTACCTTTTATTCATGTTTTCATAAATTTTCTAGTGCGTTAAAGCCTTTAGTGGAGCTCCCATTTTGGACTTTTTCAGCTTCAGCTCTTCTTGCGACAATCTCGCTTTCCTTCCCTCTGACAAATGACATTTCAAGAAATTTCTGTGGCGCAGACGCTGCCCACGTTACCTCCCGTCTTCTCGCCTACAATTCTGGTGGGCCAACCAGAATTGTTTTGGTAGGGTCACCTACAGAAAGGGCCTGGTAGAGATGTCAGGAGGCATTAGAGGGTCGCAAGACAGATTTTTGCCCCCAGTGAAGCTTTTTCTTGGTGTGTATTTCTGTGGTCACTAGCACTCAGGGTAATCACACCAGAGCAATGAGAGTCTCCTTCTCTGAGATATTCCCTGATCTTTCCTATTTACAGGATGTCCCTGGGATGGGGATAGCTTGGAGGTGACACACCAGGAGGTAGATACCCACAGTGTCCTAGTTAATCTGAGAGCTGTACCCTAATTGCTGAGACTACAGAGATGAGCACCTTTTGCACATCCATTTCCAACACTGCACCCTCTTGAGTGAATAAATCTCTCTCTAGCGAGTGGTATTTTATAATTAAAACTGAAAAGGAACAAATTGATTTCAGGAAGCTATTCCAGAGCGTGTAGACGTTTCCCTACGCTGATCAAATCCAGCACAGCTCCTGGGTGAAAGCTCCCCACTCTGTACATGTTTGCTTTTGAAAAGTGGCCATCCACCTTATCTTATCAGGCAGCTCACCTTATCAAAGGTAAACATATTTACCACCTCGTTAAAGGTTCTTTGCACTAGCACTCAAAAGCCGTATTTGTGGACAAAAACATGTCAAAGTCATTGTTTAAGACGGACAGGAGGACAGTTATGGCCAACTTTGGAGGTTTCAGCCTGTCAATAGCAGAGCAGCAAAATAATTCAATACATTATGCATATTTGAGATGGCCTCACTGGTGTTTCCTTCTTGTGTATTGTGGTTACTGAATTTTGCTGATGTGTTTGCCGGAGCTGACAAGGTAGACCAAATGAATGGACAAATGCCAAAAAAACAATTATGTTTATTAATGTACATTGATTGCTTGTTTAGGGTATAAAACAAATTAAAAAATACATTAGTATTTAAACCTTCTTTTTATAGCTGGTCTAATGACTACACGTAATAGAGTGTCTAGTAAAGGACAATCTACAGTACCTATAACTCCTGACTTTATTGTCATATTATTTGACTTGAGTTTAAAAGGATGGTTCTCTTATCATTTCTTTAAATGACAGTTTATATTTATTTTTTTAGATATATAGGCCTTAAGTCAACTCATTAAGGCCAGAATCAGCTAATCTCATTTACTTTAAACCAAATATTGACCTCAGCTATATGAGAGCCTTCTGGTTTTGTGTCACCCACCCACTCTTGGCCCAGGTGGAAAGCATGGTGGGGCCCCAACAGTGCAGGGAAACATGTTGCTCCAAACCCACCACCTTCCTGCCATATTGCTTTACCCAAGGAAGGAGAACTCCACAGGGAGACAAGACAAGCCCCAGACTTCGCCCATATTTACTGGTTTTGTTCCCATTTCCACTGTCCTCCCAACTGTCCAGGAGTTTGCCGGCAGTTTGAGCCCTTTGGAGGAGGAGAGGCACATCCTTAGTCTTCCCCCTCTTGGCCCCAATTCCCAGGGATGCACCCAGGACCCACCACACACCCACCATCCAAACACAGCGTTTAATGGGGGGTTGACTGACACACGGGAGAGGACTCTGGGTTTACGGCCCAAGAAGTTGCTAAATAATTTTACAGTATCTCTTTTAAGTTTGGGCAAGAAAGTTATAGTGCTTTAAGTTAAGGGCAATATCACTCAGTACGGTCTTAGAAGTCCTGCCAAATAGCAAAGTGAAAGCCATAAAGTAAACATGACTTAGCGACACCTGGACCTTTCAGGTTTTATAGCAATTGTTTATAATGTTGGACTGGCCTCTAAAATATGTCTGCAGAAATGGTGCTGGAGCTTTATTTTACCTAACTTGCTCACTTTTTATGTTCTACCCGGGTTCTACCCTTCATTATTTGCACTTATTTAAGGAGTTCTGCTTTCTTCCTCTGCTCTTTTACTTGGCTTTTTACTCACTAGCCAAGGTGGTGACGTAGATTTAACAGCACGGTTTCCACATTTAATGGGTGTCTTTCAGAATTCCTCAGTATTATCAGCACATGTGGCTCAGAACATGGCTAAACTGTCTCCAAAATATGTTTTTATCATTTGTTGGTTCTCTTCTGAAAAGAAAAGCAGTTAAGATTAAAAAAATCAAACAAACAAAACAAAACAAAAAAACAAAGTTCCCTCAAAATGTTGGGGTTTTTTCTTGCTGCTCTGTTGGAAACTCTTCTCATACAATGCCCCTATAAACCTACCTCAGTGCCACCAGGCCCTATTGGAACTAATGGGGCTTGACAGTTCTTCAGTTAAAAATTATACATGAGGGTCACTTTCCCTTAAATTATCTATTGTGTGCCAGCTGTTCACAACTTCCTCTTTCCTCTTTCTTCTGTGCTTTTCCTTCTTCTGTCAGCTAGGTTCTGCTGCTACAAGAAGAAGATCCAATTAAATATAATTCCAGTGGTTGTCCCAACCCAGGGGTGGGATGTGAGATACTGGACCTGAATCTCACTGAATTTTTGATATGGGTCGGAACCAACTGCCTCGTGTGTGTGTGTGTGTGTGTGTGTGCAGGGAAGGGCTGGGTCTAGACCTGCAGGCACATGGTAAAGCCTGCACATAAAGCCTGCTGAGAGCACATGGCAGAGTCAGCGTAGCTGAGCACATGGCATCACTGCAGTCTGTGTAGCCAGGCTGTCAGTCAAGGCAGACCTGCCTGGTAACCCACCCATGCCATGCCCTTGGAGCCTGTGACTGGCTACAGCACACCTGACTCTGGCCTGGAAGGCACTGACCAGATATCCTGCCTGGGAGGGAAAACTGAACTACGTAAATACACGAGACTCCATGTGAGCCCTCTCTGTCTCTTCTCTCCTACAACATGAACCATGTGAACCATCAGATCTTAGGGGTAACCATTTTTCCTCTTCTCTCTGTCTCTCTCTCTCTCTCTCGTCTTCTGCTGCCTGCACCACGTGAATCAACAGCTACAATGATCTTACTTTCTTCCCATTGCCCAAAATGGTTAGCTTCACCACAAAGCTGTCCTGACTCTTACTGCAGAGAGCTTCTAAAGGCACCACTTCACCCTAGGCAATACCCTGATGGCACTACTAATTTCAGATAGATCTTTATCAGTTCTAGGGAATGTTGGGAGCATTCATTTTGCTTGTTTTGTGTCACAACACTTGAGTTATATCATAATTTCTCATTTGCTGCACAACTTTATTCTATTTTTATGCTTCTGAGTGATGCTGCTTTAAGTACCCGTGAGTGGTACTTCCGGACCATAAGCACTATCAGAGGCAACCTCAGGCAGATAAAACTCCTTGTCTTTTTGTTGGGGAGGGGAGAAAGGGTCATCATCAAGTGCTGTTTTTTTTTTCTTTTTTATTCTTTCCTTCTTGCCTATTAAAACTGAAGTTACCATAGCTTTTTTTTTGGAAAGGGAAACTACACTTGGGTCATGCTTATTTCAGAATCAAAGCCTTCATCCTCAAATGCTTTTCATTACTTGCTGAAGGCTGCAGTGGTCATCTTTGGGCTGTAATTAGAAAGCCTGACACTTTTAAAGGATGCTTATAGAATGAAATATTCCTCAAAGTTTTTTTGGGTAGCTTCCCCCCCTCCCCCCCGCCCAAGTCCTGATTTGAAAATGGAAAGCAACCAACTTTCCTGGTCTCCTTGATACTTAAATAAACCTGCCACCCTTATTTCCATAGATTAATGAATAGCGGAAAATATGTGGCAAAGGTTTATCCTCACACTCCTCCCTGCCTTATCAGGGGCATTCTTTTTAATTATAAGATAAGTGTGATTTAGTAGCTATTTTTGCAACCTGGCAGAGCTACCACATCTGTAGGGCTGTTTGATTTTTAGCGTCCACTAGCCTTTCGATGATCCACGCTTCCCATACCTCCGGGCAACCAAGGAGCCTCCAGCAACACAACCAGTTGCAGTCGGAACCTGGCGCAGCTGCATATGGATGCTTATCATTAATTTATTTAAAAACCCGGTCACTGATCCACAGGCTGCGGCAGCTGGACAGGATCCCATATTGGTTGCAGTTACACGTTTCTCCCGCTCCATTATGTGATCTTTCAGGGGTTGGGTGCATTAATATGCAACTGTTCTGTTTTCTTTCAGCTGGCTTGTAAACTCTTTAACCAGCCGAACAGAGTTTGCAATTGTTGCGGGGCTGAGTGGGTGGATAGGAGCCGGGGCTGCAGCCTTGTCCAGTTGTAGATGGAATAAAATTGACAATGATGCAATGGAGCTGGCATCTGGACAACTCCGTGGGATGAATGGCACTGCTCTCGCAGTCCCTCCGGTGGTTGTACGCCTTGTAATAGCTAGCGTAGGAAGGGTGGTGAAAATTGATATGCACTATTACTACGTGTATAAAACTTAACACTGGGGCCATAGCACAGGTGGGGGGTTCCTGTTTATTGATTTTTATGACTCGGTTAGAACATACGGCTAATGCTTTCATACTCCAGGAGCTCTGGGAGTGCTCACCTCAGGTAATAAACCTCTCCGTACTTTGCAGTAGTTCACCATTTACATGTGAGTTTACGTTCCGCTGTACAAAGCCATCCCTCTCCCCTTTGGAATACTCGGCTGAAAGGGAAGAGAAAGCGACCTAAAGCGTTTATTTCGGATTTTGAAAACTCCCCGTTCCTGCGATGGAAAATGGTCCCTTATTCTAATTACTCATATTTCCAAGAAAATTAGTCACACAAACTTATGTTATGTGTTGTCTCAGAGGTTGAAAGCAAATTAGGTTTCCAATAAGACAGTACATCAAACAAAGTAGCATGTTCTTGATGCAGATGACTTTTTTTTTAGAATTATGGTTGGACACTTTTGGCAGACAGATTGTCTTTTACTCTATCAAAATGACAGTTTCTTTTGTAACTGCTACATTCATAATTAGAAGGAGAGAAGCAATCTGCCCAATTTAATATACTAAAAGAAGTTTAGTGTCTTGTGCTAGTAATTTCATTATTTTTAAATATGAATTAATTGTCTTAAAATAATATTGTTAGAAGTATAACTAGTAGGATTATGGAGCTAATTCTCTTCTTTTTTAAACAGAAAAATCAAAGCTCCTATTAATGCACTTCAGGCTAGATTAGGATTTTAGGTTTATATCAGGTGTTCTGTTTGAAGATTCAGGGGAACAGGCTGGAGGCGGGGGAAGCGAATCCTTAATGTGAAATTCCTCTGTACAAAACCTGAGCTCTCCCAGGTTTACTGTAAGCTTGCAAAGCTTAACTCGGGGTAATGAATGAGGAGAGCTAGATGGTTTAGCAGCCTGGGAATAGAAGAAAAGGCCTTTCACCTCGGGTTCATGCAGTTTCCTCGGGGAGCTCTGTGCCAAATGGGCTGCCTCTTTATTTTTTGGGTTGTTGTGAGAGGAGTTTCACACAGTCCCTGAGCTTGCTTTGTTCCTGGTGTTGATATAATGGTTATTCTAGTGCCCAAAATTGTACAGGTTTGCAAACACAAGGTCTCTAGTCCCCATCAAAACTCACGGGTGTGAGCAGAAAGGCCTCTAAAAAATCTGATATATACTTTGTTCAGAAACAATATTAACCTTGAAAGTTTAACTTTCTCCCATGAAATATGATCCTGACACAGGCTGTACTTTGCTATTGCATTAAAACAGTGAATAACTTTAAATTTAAAGTCGGATCTTTTTTGTTAAAAATTCATATTCTATTTTTACCTCGAGGTAGGCACTGGCTGAAACCTGAACCCACTCAGCAGCACCCAAAGGATATTCATATCCCAAAGCAACAAGATGAGGGGTTTGGGCAGATACCTGGTGCAGGAGGCAGCACATCCTTAGGGATAACTGATGTCTAGCTTGGCATATTAATTAGAGGATGAGGTCATCCTGCCTGGCCAGGTAGGACTCCTGCCAGTGAGGGAACTGGGGAAAGAAGTTTATTTCATCTGGTAGTGGAGAGGTGCTGGAGCACCTGGGACACCCACGCTTTGCTGCAGGGGAGGCTGTGTCTGGGGTGCAGCTATTAATATCACATTAAAAAAAAAAGGAAAATAGAGAAGGTCAAAAGAAAGGGAAAATACTTCAAGGCTTGAGGTCTGAAGCCTCATTCCACATCCCTTCTTTTACCTCTTAACCACAGTCAATCGTGCTGAAGTTTACACACTTAAACCAACAAAAATAATGCACTTTTAACAGAGCTGTTTTCCTTGTTGGGACATCCCCCCTCTTGCTGCTGTTCCCTTTTGCTCAGTATCAGCCGTGTCCTTGCCCTTTGCCATCAGCTCCATAGGAAAACAGCTGCAGAAAGCCTTATCCCAACCAGAATAAAATCATTATGACACAGCAAACCCAAACATGATGTGTGGTTTCAACAGCCTCTTACGCTCAGCTCCGCATTTCCTTTTGGCTGCAAGGATAAGGTTGGGGACCAGCCTAATAAGAACATTTCAGCTGACCATGAGGCACATGCAGATAGGAGAAACTCGGAACCATTTTAAGCGCAAAGTCTGGTGGGAAGCAGGCTCTGGAGGTGGTGTTACTCCACATACACACACACCAGCAGCCAGTGGTTTCTCACGCACACAGCAACAAAAATCTATGCTGAAAGAGCATCAGTTTCAACACCAACTGGAGCACTTTTAGTGCTGCAAGGCGTGAATTTTGCCCTTTTTTGCACTGATCAGGATATATTGAGTGAGACACCTGGTAGGAAAAAATAAAAAAGGGAAATAGGCCCTGGAAAATACAGCACCCTGTGCTCGATGGAGGGGTGGCCGGCAGAGCAGGGCTTATTTCTCGCTTCTCTTCTCAGGTGACATGCAGAGGAGTAGGAAATCACAGGTGAAGAGCGCCGGGGGAAAAAAACCCCACATGATGGGTTTGACCTCCCCTCTCCTTCTTCTTCTTCTTCTTCTTCTTCCTCCTCCTCCTCCTTCTCCTCCCCAGGGCACCCCCCGTTCGGTCCCGCTGCCAGCGCGTGGCTGTGCTGCAGATGTGAGCGCTGGCACCGGGACCGGCTCGGCCGTAGGAGGGACGCGCGCCGTTATTAATTTGGTGTGTTACCACCGTCCTCTTGAGGGACACGAGCAGCGAAAGGCTCCCGGGCACTTAGGAGTCCCTGCCTCTGCAAAGCCCATGGAGAACACCACGGGCATGCAGAAGGCGTCTCTCCAGCCCCGGGACATCGTCCGTGCCGTGTTTTGAAGGCTCATGCCGAACAATGGAGGCTTTAAAGCCGGTTACAGAGGACAATCAGATAATTTTTCCCTAACAGAAAATGCTGGTGGTTTAGATATATGGGTCACTGCTAACTCTCCCTCTAATACTTTCTGCTCGATACATACCAAAGGGGAGAGCAGTCCGAGGCATGTCTGTCCTTGGGACAGAGCCAAATGTTCATTTCAGTAATGCTATTTACTGGGAGACATCTTGATTAACAGAGCTTAATACTATGTGAAATCACTACCAGTTATCTAGTTCTAGTAATACCTATGCTGTTGGCCCTGTATTTCTGATTTTTTCTTTTTTTTTTTTTTAAAAGCATTTCTCCCCATAACCATCAGCTCCCATCGGGCATCCCACCCTTCCTCGGGACATCATGTCACCGCCGACGCACCGGTGGCGGCAAAACCCAGCGTGGGGGTGACAGACACTGACTCAGAGGGCTGTTCTTACCTGTCTTTAAAGCTGACCAATTTTTGCATGTATCTCAAGAGTTTCACATCTACCATCTAATGTGGGAAAGGGTGAACTAGCCCGGGTACTTTTTCATTTCTCGTCGGCACGGAGCTGCTCAGCTCCGAGTTAGGCAACGCACTCATTTCTGTAAATTCAGAAGCCGGTGCTGGTGGTGCAGTTTTTCACACAGCTTCTTCAGTGACCCCTAACATCTGCCTAACCCTTAAGCGTACACAAACCATTTCTGACTTGGGTTAGAGGGCAGAGAGATATTTTTGCTGTGCTCTTTTGCAAAGCATGTTTGTTGTAGCTCTAGGCCAATAATTTTTTTTTCCTAAGCGTTTTTACCTACCGGATTTATGTACTCCGAGCATGTCATCTTCTTCCAGCAAACAATGCTGGATTTCCCCTCAACGCTGAATGTACCTGAGGTTTGATCTTTTATCACTCCTTTACTTCTCAGTGTCCCAGAATTTTGGGGTCTTCCTCCTTTGTCTCAGAAAGGAGCAGTGCTGAAAGCATTTCCACCTGGATGTTTAAATTATTTAAGTTGCAGGAACCAGACCTTTTCCCTCCTGAGTAGTTGTGGGTTTTAAAGGCTAAAATTGCTTCATCATGCCAAAGTGAAAGTATGCATAAATTATTTAGTTAAACCTGAGAAAATACAGACTTTTCTCAGTGATCTTTCAAGGGCTGCCTACTTAAATTTCAGAAGAATAGGCAGGGGTTTCTCTCTCTCTCTCTCTCCTCTTTCTTTCTCTTGAAAAATATTTTAAGTACCTATTCAGCCCTTTCTGAGATAAAGCTGTGACCAAAAATTGGAGGGCTGGGTTTTGAGCAAGATTCAGAATAGAAATGAAAATGCTGTAGAAATCCTAAGTGCCCCTACTTCATCACGGACCTATGAATTCTCTCACCAGCGCAGGTAACAGGTCCTGCTCCTGATGCCAAGCAGAGGTTTGTGTCAACATTTCCACTGTGGCCTCTGTTTATCAGGAGTTTATAAGTCGACTGTAAAAATATAGAGCAATAATTTTGGGGATTTTTTAAACTAACTTCCAGGGTTTTTTTAATTCATTTTGGGCCAGATACTGGTATTCTTGGAACTCTGCAATACAGGGAGGTCTTGTTGTGGGCATTAATGCTACCAGAAAAGTCAGGTTGTACTCCTCCCGTAGCAGAATCCATCCCTATCTGTTTTTTAAGGTGCAGTGATGCTGGTATTAAAGTTAATGACAAAGCTCCCTTGGCTACAGGGAAGAAGGAACGGTGTTTAAACCTTCTCCAGGACAGCAGAAGGACCCACCAGCACGGGACCTGGTTCTGTCAACACGGCAGAGTTTACAGGACTCGTCCCCTGTGTAAAGAAATCTGATCTTTCCCCAGCTGATGTCAATATTTCTGTCACTGACTGTGGGATCTAGATTAGGGTCAGATATAAGGATGTAAAAGAGAGGGGAAAAAACCCAGCATATTTCCCCATGAAGGCAGTTATTTATTTTACAATGTTTTTTGTCATATAGTCTGTCTCCCAGGTTGTGTGTGGCGGTGGGAAAGGAAGGAGTAAAAAATACTCTTAGAAGAAGAAATACAGCCCCGGTTCCATGGCCGAGACTAGAGGGAACTCCACTGCAAATTGTGAGGAGTTATCAGAGGGATAAGATTGCTGCAGGATCCGTTTCTTCATTTTGCAAACAATTAATTTGGCCTTGTCGAAATCAAAATTAAAAATAACAAAAAAAAAAAAAAAAAAAAGGAAAAATTATCTGAACGAAAGGGCTGTGGTTTGGAGGAGGTGGCTGGTTGGGAGGGCAGCCAGCCCCTTGCCCTTTCCTTGGAGTCAGGGACGCTGCTGGGGGCTGGAGGGTGACAGCAGCCACTGCGGGAGGGTGAAGTGTCAGGGCTCCAACCGGGTCCATCAGCCGGTGATTCATTACACGAGAGACGCCGACACCGAGCGTGGCAGTGGCTCCACGTTTAGGGGATTGTGGCAAGCCCTGCCATGAATATGTATTTTCAGGATGAATGCATACACCAAAATCCCTTCAGTTTTTAGTCAATGGAGCCCTTACAATCAATCAGGTAGATGATACCATATGTGCAAAACCAATAGAGATCACAGAAATACATATTTATCCAAGCTGGCCCTTCAAGCTGTTGTGGTAAGTCAGATAAATTTTGCATGTTTTCAAAGCTGGAGCAGCGGTGGGCAGAAAGCTGGAAAGGATGTTAGGAACTGGTTCCTAATACAAATCCTGCTTAACTGCTAGAAACTCTTCCTAGTTTCTCCTACCAACTCCCATCTACTTTAATCAACAGTTTGGGGAGGTTCATCTCTTTTGTGCTTTAAGGGGGAAAGGAGCACACCAGAAAAAAAGAAGAGAAATAACTTTTGTAGCTGTGGTTCAGCAAGAGAGTGGGAGACAGGAGTGGGGAAATAAATTGTTAAAAATCACAGTGTGAGATGGGGAATCAGCTGTAGCTGCAAATCTCATTGCTTTGGTTTAGTTTCTGCCACAACCTGCACATTAGCATTTTCTCTCTCTGAATTATTGTGAAGATTTGTATTATATGTAATTACAATACAAAGAGGCTCTGCCAGATAAAGCTATTTGCTGAAGTACTGTTTTCAAAAAACACAGAGTCCTTTCACACTTTAGGTTACACCTTTTCATTACCTGCTAATAAAAGTACAGTGGATAGATTTGCCTAAACATGTCTCGCTAAGAACATTAACCCCGTGGGTAACTCTGGCCTTTTGAGATACAAGCTTTCAATCTTAATGATGTCTCCTTAAAAGAGAAAAATAAAAGTAGTCAAGCAAAGATACTGAACTATTAGTGCCCCTTTTTGCCAGTGTTGTAAGTGTCCCCATACTGTAGATAACAGAGTTAAGTATAGAAAATGCATTGTGGCCAGGCTCCCAGATTCACTACTGCCATGTGAATTATAAATCTTACAAACAGGGGTGATACATCATTTTTTATTAAACTTATAACATGACTGCTGCACAAATAGTGTTTACATAGAAGGGTATACATTTAATTTACTCTCAGGGAACATTTCTAAAGAATATAAATTGCATTTTGAAAGCTTCCTTCTCCATAAAGTTCATCAATTTCTTCACCCTCTTTTTTTTTTTTTTTTTTTTTTTTTGCATTTTAATTGGAGCATCCAAACCACCCGTCCTTACTCAAAGTATCAAAGACCAAATATCTGTTGTAAGGTTATAAAATCAACTCTAATTTTCTCCCTATGAAGTACCAGATAATCAGCCTGTAAATTTTACCTACATTACTGTGGG
>JAYRBT010000181.1:3247461-3252461 GCA_036023395.1 Myiotriccus ornatus
GGGTTTCCATCAGTGTGTGTAGGCCTGCCCTTGGCTCACTCTGTCCAGCGGGGGACAAGTTGCCTGTCACATCTTCAGCTTCATCACTGCTTAAATTTAGGGGATCCTTTTTTTTTTTAAGCTTTTTTTTTTTTTTTTTGCCCTTGAGACAGTATGCACGTGACAAAATGAACTCCTCCAGAAAACCCCAGCAAACTCAAGCCAGGAAAGCATGCATGAGCTTAATAGAGAGTCCTCTGAAAAGCAGGTATTCCTTTTCCCCAAGTTTTTAAAATATTTTAAGTTTTGTCACATACTGGCCCAAAATAATTATTTATTCTGTACAACCAGTAGTAAAAAAAACCCAGAGGGAAATTCTGGCAAAGTTGTTTCTACACAACTTCAACTGAGCCTGATTCCAGTCATATTGATGTAAATCATGGGCTAAGAAGGTTGATTTAAGTCAATAGTTACCCTGGCATAAAATCTACGTGTATATAATTAAAATCAGCCCTCCTTGGAGCTGTGCATGTGTGGCAAAATTTGGACCTAAATGTTGCAGAAAGGAATTAATAAATGCAAAGAAGGTTCAAAAGTTGTAAAATTAAATATACATCTGTGAAAACATCCATCCAATTACGTGGCTGCACATTTGCAGGATGCATTTTACACTTCATGTGGAATTAAACTATTAGTAAAAATCTGTCTGCAAATAGTGACACTTACTTTAAAGGATCACATGGACTTATATTGTTTCATAATGCATCTAAAATAGCAGTTCCTGAAACATCACTTCCACTTTAACAAAATGTGTTACTCTCACACAGGCTAAAACTCTATTTTCCTGAGGAAGGACTATTGAAGTATTTAGTTGGGAAGGGTTGGGTTAATACATGTAATTTCTTTTCTTTCATTGGACTTCCTTTTGCCAACTTTACCTTGTATAAATAATTTTGCCTGTGAGAGTCTTTACATGGAATGCAGATTGACTATTACTTCCTGAATAGATTTAAATTTAACACCAATTTAGTCACTGTAGTATTCCTATATTGGAAATAACAGCTTCCATAGGACTTCTACAAAGTGCCAGAAATATGATCTCATACGTGGAAACAAATTTAAATGTGTTTTCTTTTACATGTTTTCTTTTCATATATTTTCCCCACCTATGTTTCCCTTGTTTCCCAAATTCTCTCCTGTGTTCCAGGGCTGTGAGAAATCTGGAAAATTACCCACTGAAAAAAAACCCTAGCTTTTAATAAGAATTGCCAGTCTCACAAGCATTTTTACGTTATAGTTGTTGCCGTGTTTGGTTTTGTTTTTTTTTTTTTAAAACAGAGAATTTGTGCTTCCCAAAAACCAGATGCTTTTAAGATAAAACTGGGCTGTCCTGCTTATAATTTCTGAACTGAAACATGAATGAGGGGTTTGATCAGGAGCCTGGAAACCATTTATTTAGCTTGGATGTTGTGGAAGTGATTGGCTCCTGCTTTGGGAAGTGGCATTTCCCATGAGGTGCTGGGATACCCCCGACAGCTGGGCAGGGCTCACCACCAGGGAAGGGGCCCAGGGAAGACCACGGCTCCTCACTGTGTCCTCTCCTTTCCATGGAGGGGCCAGGTCTTGGCTCTGAGACGTGTCAGCTCGCATGGGAGGGCAGAGTGGAGTTGTCACCTCTCAGTCCCCGTGGCAGAGCTGGAGAAAACCATCCCTCCCATACAGCAGAAACACTACTGGGAGGGGACTCACCGTGACTTCCCTTGTTCTACCCCCTAATGTGAGGTTTAATATTTGCTGCCTTCTTTTTTTAATCAAAGAACCAAAACTAAATTAAAAAAAAAAAAAAGAAAAAGCTCACCTCAGGATGAGATCATAGCTCAGTGCATTATGGTTTGGATGCAAATGTACATTTTCAGCGGGTTCCTTGGCTCGTGTGTCAGGCGCTATTGGAATTTTTCGAGTTATTTGGCAGTTGAATAGTACAGTTTCCAACTTCTTCTTCATCAGCTTTTGAGGCAAATAGAAAAGAGCTAATAATACACTTTGGTTTGCTCTCCAGGCTTGGAAAGCTAGCAAGCAACTTGCTGGAACTCTAACAGTCCTTCTCCAGCCTGCCTCCTGCTCTGTGTGGTCAGAAATCCCTAGAGGTGCATCTGAAGATCTCCCTCCATGAGTGGCAATGCCTTACCTGCTCCCAGGCAGAAAGAAAAATTGCTGCAGGTCAGCAAGGCGACCCACCTTGCCATAAATATTGCCTTTAGTCAGCTTTCTGCAGGGCTTTTCTAGGTAGGGTGGACCTTGTCTGCTTCCCTGTCTCCCAAACCACCAAAGGAAAGTGGAGTGGTGTGAAACTCCCTGGCTGAAATGGGTTTTATCCACGTTCCTATATTATTCCTTTGCTGGTGGAGTTTATCTTTGCTAACGATGCTAAATGCTTTACATGCTTCCTAAAGGTCATGGGAAAAGAGGGATAAACTAGTAGACAAGGAAGCATCCCCTGTGTGGGACAAGTAGTCCCAGGAGCGGGAGAGGAGCCTTCTCAAACATCCCATGTATTCCTGGTGGCTCTGGTGCTCCAGCAGCCACAAAACTCCCAGTACTCTATGGCTCTCACAGTCATCTACTGGGGACTGTGCTGGGGGAAAAAGAGGAACACTGACTAGCAGATTTTTGATCTGATTGTTTGCCTTGCTGCCTTTTCCCTCCTGTGGCTGCCCTCAAAGTGTCTGTGCTACTTGGGACATCTTGGGGACATCTTGGGATGCTTCTTCCACGAGTATTATTATCCATACAATCAGGAGATCACAGAATCACAAAATAGTTTGGGTGGGAAGGGACCTTAAAACTCATCTCATTCCAATCGTCCTGCCATGTGCAGGAACACCTTCCACCACACCCGGCTGCTCCGAGCTCCATCCAACCTGGCCTTGAACACTTCCAGGGATGGGGCATCCCCAGCTTCTCTTTGCTGAGCTCTGAGATGCTCCAGAGCTGCCTATCAGCCTGTTGTGTTAGTGGAGAGGCTTGTAGGGTAGCTAAACAGGATTATCTCCAATGGAGCAAGGACCCAACTGGCAGCAGGAGAAGCCACAGCAAGACACTGGGATCAGTAATCACATGTGTGTGTTTAGGCTGGAAAAGTAAAGCTAATTGCTCCTGCATCAGGAGCAAGGAAAGGATTTGCACACTTTCTGCAGGTAGCACAGCTGAGGAGCTTCAAAAAGCTGGTTTGGCAATTAGATAAGCAGATGCAGAACTGCCATAAAACTTCTAAGCATGTCCAAGGGCAACAGTTACTGCGAAAAAGTATAATTTTATCATTAGGTCTAAATCTGTCCCTAGAACAAGCAGCGGTTAGCAACTTGAGTCTTATGGCTGGCAAAATGTAAATTACCAATATCAGCTCCTGTAGCTAATGGCAGTTTTACCGGAGGGAGCATTGCAGGATTGGGCTCAGAACAGATTTCGCAGGCGAGAGATCCGGGTTGAGCAGCGAGTCCCGCACAGGCGCGGGGATCCCTGCCATGTGGAGCTCATCTCCTATTCAGGATGACATGTGTCCACTCCGAGGATGTGATGGCTAATACACCGCGCATTAAGTTAAAAACACAACAGCGAGTCTGCATAGCCGGTGTGCCATTCGGGGAGGAAAACGCTCACCCCTGCACATTAAACCCAATTTCCATGCTCATTTTTGCATTTCTTCCCTCCACGCACCCCAAAGGATCGTTAGGGATGGATGGTCTGTACATCATCATTTTATGAAACAAAGATGTGTTTGTTTTACATGAAGGCAACAAAAAAAAAAAATCCTCGCTGACTTCTATTATTTTTCCCTGTGTCGTAGTTTAAACAGAAGCAACCGAGTGTTTTACCCTTTTATCTCCCCACCACCAGAAAATACCTGCTGCAGACGCACACCGAGGCCTTGCAATGGCTTTGCCAAATGCCATATAGCAAAAGGCCTTGGTCCTTTGAAGCCTTGCACGTGGGCATAACTCCATGCACACAGGCAATTCTGTTGTCCTCTACGGGACATAATTCTTCGTAATTCTAGGGCTGCATGAAAAACTTGGGTTCACTCCAAATTTTTTTTTTTTTCCAACTACTTCTTAAATAATAGCAGAGAAAGCATGGTAGATGCCCATAGCTTAGTGCTTCAGAAAATGCAGACAATTAAATCCTACAGTCCTCTATTTCCACCTTTAGAGCATTCTTACTTGCCTTCCTCAAAGTTTTTATTGCAATGCAAAGTAGAAGAGAAAGTGTAAGGAAAAGTCCTTCCCTGATTTCAAACAATGGAGGAGATAAACCCCTCTATTTAAATGGATATATATCTCTTATCAACTTAACTAAGCGAAGGAAGGTGTTCATTAGCTAGGCTGGATTAAAAAATAAATAAATAAATGTGAGAGAGAAGAGATTGAATGTGGAAGAGTGAGAAGAACAAACAAGTCAAAGCATTTGTTCATGCTGCAATCTACACATCAATTATCCTGCTGTGCTAATTACCACCTTTCCATACCCCAGGTACCTAAGCATTCGCACTTACTCACTCTTTCATGCCTCTGATCAAAAAAAAAAAAAAAAAAAAGAAAGAAAGAGGGGAAAAAAAAAAAAGAAATTATGGAAGGGAAAGCAGGATGAACCGAGAGGTGAAATAAACTCTTAGATCCAAATTTTCTTTACATTTGAAAGTCTAAGCAAGAGCCTTCATTGCAGTTTTAGAAAATGAAACACTGACAAATATTTTAATTGTAAAGCGATTAATGGCTGTAAATCCAGGCATTCCTTGGTCCGGGTGCGGAGAGATGTTTCAGTTAGGTAGGAGCGAGGTTGGTGTTACAGACAATGAGGGGTGATTTTCAATGCCATTATTAGCGCCTTACATCATTAAAGTCAATGGCCACTAATTATCAACCTACTTTTATGTGGCTGTTGCGAAAGGGAGTCCAGCATCCAGCTCCGTGCCGGCGTTTGTTTTAGGCTCTTGGCGTCGCCGACCACAATTAAGCCTCCTT
>JAYRBT010000181.1:3254961-3267461 GCA_036023395.1 Myiotriccus ornatus
GGAGAGATGATCTGTTCCCTCAGTTTTTAGGCAAGAGTTTGCCTTTAAGTGTCTGCAGGGGAAACTGCTCCTTAGAATCAGCTGCTCAGATGTAAAGTTGCTGGGGATTTGGTATCAAGCCAAAGCAGAAGTAGTGTTGTCTCTACCAAAAAACGGGGAGAAAGTTTATGCTGATTAGGAACAGAGACAATTCCCAGTGGATTAGGTCAGAACATGAGGTGTTCTAGCAAAATAATGTAAATAATCTCCGTGCATCTTTGTTGCACGGTCTCTGCCTGAAGTTTTCCCACCTCCACCCAAGGAGCTTGTAAATTTGACTACCTTGGCCCTGTATTCTGGGTGATTTTGAGGAGTCATCCTAAAACAAACAGCAAAATGACCAACACAGCAAAATACTTTAGGCAAGCCTGGCCCTGACAAAGCTGCCTTGTCAGGTAGGAAGCATTCAGATTTGCACTGAAAACTCAGCTCACGAGGTCAAACTATCATCAAGGATGAATTTGAATATTTATTTTTTTTTTCCAAGAGTGGCCTTATCTCCTCTGAACCTTTTGCATTCCACTATATCTTAATTGAAACGTAGGGACTGTACTTTCTGCTCAGGGATTTTGATAAGTGTTTGCAGACTGTGTAAACTTCTGAATAATAACTTTTATCGAGCCAGAAGGTTCCTTAAACATCTTCAGTATCATTTTGTGCAGTAATATTCTGCTCCCTCAGATAATGCATTATCAATACTTCATAAGATAACTTCTACCCAGGAAAGGGTAAAATTCATAGTTGCTTTCAAACTGTATTTTTGGGGGCTTTTTTAGGGTGGGGGCCACAGATCATGCAGCTGTCAGCAAGAAGATAATCTTGATGACTAAAATGAAATCAATGCAAGAAAAAAGGTGCCCAGCTTCTGTTTGAGGGGAGGAGGACTTGGTTAGTAAGCTAGATCTGACATGAGCCATGAGCAAAAATTGCTTGTTTTATTAAAAAACAAAATAAAAAATCATGTTCATTTTGGTTGTCAGCTTGAGGAAAAAGTAAGATAAAAAAAATATGATGGTTTAGGTTGAAGACAATCTTCCTTTTCCCTATTTATTTTCCACCTCTTGGCAATTTGTGATGGGCTGGCATGTTATTGCCATACTGGTGGGGTGGTAAAAAGGGAAAGTTTGTGAGAGGGGTGGAGGCCTTTTGTTTCCTGATTTATAGAAAAAAATTATCATTTTTCAGCTGTCTCCCAAGGCAGAAGTTATTTAAAGCATTCTTAGAAAACAGATGACCCTCCCCCCCAACACTTAAAAAGTGGAAAAAAGGGAGCAGGAAAGGTTTGCTTACATTTCTGAAGTGTCTTTCCAATTGTGAGAATCACAAAGAAATTTATAGATGGAGAAATCAGGACCATAACTGAGAAACCAAAATACAGTAAAAAAAAATAAAAAATAAAAAGTTTTAAGGCAAATTGCACCAAGAAAAAATGTCTCTGTAATGGAAAGTAGCACCATAGGTAATACTCAGCAGTTAAATTTTTGGTTGTTTTCAGTTACCAGAGCTCAGGTTTAGGGTGAAAGCTTTGCTCAGGTGAGTAATCCTGAGTTACCTGGGTCCCACTGAGGCCAGAACTTGATGTCATCTCCCACGTTACTGCTCCTCACACAGAGGAACAGCTATTATGTACCTCATGACATGTAAAAGCACTAAGGACTTTGATGTATGTGAAACACTATATCTCATCAGGAGAGGGGAAGGGATGGTTTGGATGACGGGACACAGGGATGTGATTTGCCGACTTGGGGACTGCCCAGCAAAACCCTCTCAGTGTTTGCTCAAAGTTGCAAAACTCTTCACTGCAATTATTCTCCTTCCTCCCCAATCCCCCGTCCCCCCCCCAAAAAAAAAGGTCAAGCACAGCACCGGTCAGCCTTTCAAAGGATAGTTTGTTTTATCAGTCCTAAATGCTCCAGTGCCTTTGAAGAAAATGTTGCTGTTGTGCTTTTAAAAAATAATAAAAGTTACGGGATCCCTTTGAATTGGGCAAATGTTGGCAACGTTGGCAGGAGAGGCACGGAGCGTTTCAAAGTTCTGGTATGAAGAAAAAGATTCTGAATAAAACAATTTTATGTGATTTTGCAGGTGGTTTGAGCTATCATTTTATATGTACGTTTGTACCACTGCTCATTGGAATGTTCATATAATACTGACCTAATTATGCATAGAAAAAAGATAAGCCATTTACTTGATTCATTTCTTCTTTTTAAATCAAGAAAGGAACAAAAAGGCTCCTATTTTCTGAAAGAAATTGTTCGCTTTTATTGCAGAAAAGTAGCAGCTTGTGCAGAACTAGAACTGTAACAATTTTATATTCCAAAGGTTTTGTGTGTATTCGGTTAGTTACAGTAATTATACCCAATAACTGACAGCCAAAATCACGTAGGAGAAAGCAAAGGCTGTTTTCTCACACAGGCCCTGCTGCAGAACATCTGCTGAGAGATTTGCATATTAATTAACCCATATTAACTCTAATTATTCTGGGAAATTATCAAATAAATTGAATTTTCTAATTTTAACCTTTCTTTTACTTGACGCGTGTCGAGGCTGAGAGGACGCACCAGGCTATCTCACCTGGGCAATGAGCAAAGGATCTTTTCTTCCCCTTTTTTTTGCCTGGCTCCCGCAGACCTGGGGCAGCCTGGGGAGCTTTTGTGTGCCTGGTGCTTTTTTGGCTCCCGCGCTCGGTCGGGTCTCGGCGCATTAGCTGCGCGACGGCACATGTGTGCGTGTGAGCACAGATGGTGGATTTATACAGGGGTGAGGAAAGGTGGTACCTCTGAACAGTTGAGCAAACCTTAAGTTTTTTTCCCCCCCCCCTCTGTCTCTTTTTTTTTTCCCCCCCTCCCCTCCCCAGCCTGTTGTTTAGGCCTGAGCAAATAAATGGGAGTTTAATTCAATTAGAGCCTGGCTTTAGTCAGTTGCCTCATGACAGAAATTATTCAATATTTTTTCCCCCTCACATTGTTTGGTTTACACATCGCTGACTCCCTTGCTTTTGTGCTCTGTTTAGAGTGGCCGTAATGCGGTGAGCTTTTGTGTCTGCCATGTCGCCGTCCCTTTCACCGCTGTCTGGTTTTGTCAGTCCTGAGGTGCAACGATGCTATTTTGAAAACAGAAAGGTTTTAATGTATTAGGAACGGGGCCCGCGCTTGCACAGCAGCAAAATGTTGGAAACAAAGCTGGCGAGCCAGGACCGGCGACCGAATCGCAGCCGGGGGGAGGATGCTCTGGGCTTGGGGGGAGGATGGAGCCCCTGGGGTCCCAGCCCAGCACGCGTGGAGCCCAAAGCCTCGCCATGTGCCGTGCCCAGATCTGACAAAGTTGGTGGCATCAGCATCCCGGAGGTACCCAAAAGCTCCCTCCTCCCAGAACAGCCTCAGACACCGCTCCCTGGGAGATTTCAGCGTGAGCAACACCTCTGGAGGAAGGCTGTCAAGCCCTCATTTCCACCTTAATGGCCGTGATCTCCTCCCCCTCTCCTTGGAGCTGGGCAGGTGATGCTCAGTGGCGTTATCCCGGAGCAGGGCTGATGTCTCCCATTATTCCCGCTGATGGGCTCTCAAGTGGCGCAGTTACCTGTTAGACACAGGATTTCCTGTTGACACGTGGAAACAGGAAAAAAACAAAACCAACTCCAAACAACCCAGCTAGGGCTGCCAAACAAACAGGCAGAGATTTTCAAGGCAGTTGTGGGGTGGTGGTTGTTGGTTTGGTGGTTTGGTTTTTTTTTGTTTGGTTTTTTTTGTTTGGTTGTGGTGTTTTTTTTGTTGTTGTTTTTTTTTTTTTTTTTTATTATTATTATAAATGGAGAGGCTAGAGCTGCACAACGCTTTTGCTTGGAAGTTTGGAGGTTTCTTTCCAGAGAAGTGTGTCTTTGTGGTTGCATCAGAGGAAGGTAGGGTTAACACCAAACTGTTTTCTCTCTGAACTTTGGAGGAGGAAAGAATTGCCCCTCCTGAGTTGAAATGCTGGGTTGTTTAGGCTTTAAATTGTGGGTTAAATGCAATATGAAAAATGAGTCAGATGTGTAGCTATTAATCTTTGGGGCGGAGCAGGATAAAACGCCAGCAGATACAGAGCTTCTTAATAGAAATAGAGTGTTATAAGGTTCCCTTCTTTACATGGTGGCATTACTCATTTTAAGACACAAAATGACCAGGCTGTGATTTCTGAACCTTTGAATGCAGTCCAGCTTTTATTGACTTTCCACCTACTTCATGGTTTAAAGAGTTGAGCAACCTTTTTGGAAGAAGGTGGATAGACACAATATCTATTTATGCAAGGACACATTTCCCTTTTCTTTATGTTCTGTTTATTCAAGGTTTTTCTTCCAAGGTCTTATTACTATAAAACTTAAAGTGAGACAAGGTCTGCCCTCATGTCAGATAACAACACCAAAACAATTCTGATGGTTCAGTAGCTTATTATTTCATACTTCCAGGTCTTAAATAAATTACAGTTATTTTCACATTCCTCCTGAATATCCTTCAGGCATGATAATAAGTGCATTTTTCTGAAAAGACTGTTAATATTTCTTTTCTTCTCCCTGATTTTAACTATTTTGTTGAATTGTCATGTACAATAATAATTAGAGGGGGTCTTGCTAAATTTCTTTCAGTGTGATGCTTATATTGTTAAGCTTCTTGACATATTTTACTAATCATTGTAGAACTGTTGGCAAATAGATTGTAAATTACATTGAAACACAGAGGTGCACCAGTAGTTTGAGCATCTTTTCTCCAGCATTCCTTTGCTGCAGCCTTGCAGATTCCTCTTTTTCTGTCTTTTTTCTTTTTTTTTTTTTTTTTTTGAATCATCAAAGGCAATTATTGGCTTGGGTTTTGAAGTGCAGATTATCAAGGTATTATTTCCTTAGAAGTGCAATACTGTAGATTGTAGAAAGCAAGAGGACCTGAGTAATTTTCTGCAGAAGAGAAGGCACTAGTCTGAATGATTCAATGAATGATTCACATTTAAGGTTGTTTTGGGTTTTTTTCCCCTGAAGAATCAGTATAATGTTTCTCTCCTTTTTTTATTTTTTTTTTTCCCCTGCATGGGTTAAATAAGGTAATCAACACTGTTAGAATTTTACTAGAGGGGAATAAATCCATGCTTTTCTGTTTTGTTTTTTAATATGTAGTTGCACAGTGGGTATAAAGTTACTGTATTACAGTCTGGGAATACACAAATCTGGGCAATTTAAGGTCTGTCTGAGTGATGTGCAGGACCAGATCCTGGTTCCCCTGAAATGAAGGAGACTGTATCAAAGTGCCAGAGAAGAAATAATTGATATTGAAAAAAAGAAGTTGTGCCAGAATGATTTCACTCATTTCAGTGCTTCCAGTAAAATATAGAACTCATTAAAATGAATTTTTCCTGTATTTGCTCCACCCTGAAATTAAATATTATAATATACTCAGGAGAATGCCACAGGTATGAAGTCTCTAAGCCCTCCTTGTTGCTACAGAACCCCATGTTCTCAGGTTTTGGTCTTGGTCCCGAGGGCTCTCCCTCTGAAACCTGAGGTGAGAGGAATTGGGAAGATGATGGTCACTTGTTCTCTTAGGATTACATCAGGCATTGTGGCACTCATTTCTAGTAAGTGCTTCCCACTTGGAGGAATTCCTGGTGCAGCTGGAGTTTTGCAGTGACAGGGATTTGTCCTGTACTTGGAATGATGCTTGCCTCTGGTGTGTCCATTCACAAACGATCTCCCCACTCCCTTTAGGTAACCAAGGTGCTACTTTTGTATTAAAAAGCATCTTATGTGATAGTTTGTAACTCCTGCTCAGTGGTCCACCATTCAAAGGATGATTGCAAATCCAGATTTACACAGCACATAATGACAGCTTTGAAGAATAAGTCTCATTTGAGAGTCTTAAGGGATTTTAGAAAACTTTTTTTTTTTTTTTAAAGTACTAAAATCTTCAACCTACAATATGTGGGTACTTCTACTTTTCCTCCCACCTGCCTATTTAATAGGCATTAGATATGTAGCAACTCTTTCTGCCATGGTGTTAGTGGTGGATTTGACTTCCTCTTACTTTAGGGTGAAGGACAAGTTGACTCATTTGACAAGAACGTACAAACCACTGAGCCACAACCACTGAGCCACCATCCCAGTCTTTCTTGACCAGAACAAAAAATAAATTCCTTTCTTGATCTAGATTTACTTGGTGGGAGCAAGAGTTGATTTTTTTTTTTCTTTGTTTCCATTTGTTTATACAAAATTCATCCTACTTGAATGACCTTAAGACAATCTTATTTTTACCTATGAATTCCACTAGCTGGGAGCTCCTTTCCCAGGTGCTGCCACCTCCCTCATAATGGTGGGAACCTGACAAATTCTTCAACCCAGCATGGCTGGAGGAGAATTATTCTGGAGAATTAACAATTGTAAAACTCTCCCAAGGAGACAGGGGGAGGGCTGGGTTCCTAAAAAATAATTATGTTGTAGCTCTAACCTCGGTGTGAGAGCATTGTACAAACTGTATTTCAGGTCCTTCACAGTAAAAGAGCTGGTTCTCAACAAGCTGATAGGTATTATGGTGGATAAATCACAATTTATTATCTTCCAGAAGCTGCCACGTCTGTATTTTAACAGAAATCATTCTTTGCTGGAAAAGTTATCCTATAGTGTAACTAGAAAGAGACCAACATTTTTCTCAGGACTCTTCAGGAATGTAAGTTTCTGTTCCGTAAAAAGTCACACAGAAAAATCCATAGATCTCAGAAAAAACGTATTTTTTTTCTTTAGTTAAGAATCTTTTCATTCTACATAAAAGCTAAAAACAATAATGCAAACAGTAAAAGTATCTTTTGGACAAAAGATAATAGGCAATGATACACAGCTCCAGCTCCTCTTTCATCTGCTCTGTCCCTCATCATCAGTCAGCTCAGTGAGGAAGGAGAACTATCAGACTTGGAGCTGTTCTAGTCCAGTAAAAGCTTTGATTTTCTCTCCTCTGCTACAGTTCTTAGTTGTATTGCATAGGAGTTATCACTCCTGTTTGCAAACAGCCAGGAAAAGGGAAGGGGATAAAATATTCACCTCCAAAGTCAACACCGAATGAAGTTGTGCATCTTTATTTCTCTTTCAAGGACATCATCAAAACTCGTGGAGGCAAAGCCATCCACAGCAAAACCATGAGCTGTATAGATTTTAAGGTAATAAAGCTAATGTAACTGTCAGTCTCCAAACTGAAACCGTGGTAGCCCTTTTAACTAAAGAGAAAGTTATTTTTTCTTCTCTGAAGACACTTCTTCTTCAAAGACCCTATTGATGGGAAGGTAGAAGGAAACCTGACATCATTTTGGATTCTTCCCAGCCTACCTTCAGGCATCTCTTTCTACTACTTCTTTCATGGAGGCACTCAAGTGTTAGTGTGACAATTTTGAAAATATGAAGCCTCTGGGCTATTATGAATTTCTGTCCCCAGAGAGAAACGCAGCACAAATCTGACACGAGAGAAGAGTCAGAGGAATGGGCTATTTTCTGTTATTTTGAGGTGGTCAGCTTGAGACTGAAGGTGATATTGTGTTTGGAGGGGTGAAAGCCACGTCAGTTTTCACAAGGAGTAACTCCTAACCGCGTTGGAGCACTTGTGGGGATTTCGGAAACACGGGGAAATGAGGGAAGAGGTGTAAGGAAGGGAAAGTGAGAAAAAAGAAAGAGCGAGGTGATGGAGGATATGTTGGCAGATGTCAATGGACAGCTTGGGTGATTCTGAGGATGACATGTGTTTTCCAGACAGAACAATGGCATCCAAACTGCTAATCAGAACACAGGGTTGGCTCCGTCTCTCCGCTGTAAAT
Source organism: Myiotriccus ornatus (assembly GCA_036023395.1). Lineage (NCBI taxonomy): Eukaryota > Metazoa > Chordata > Aves > Passeriformes > Tyrannidae > Myiotriccus > Myiotriccus ornatus. The sequence continues at coordinate 3,262,819 of JAYRBT010000181.1, forward strand.
CTCGCATTCTTCTGTCTTTGCTGCAGCCAGATTTTTCAGTCGGTCAGTAGAAAAAGGGGACTAAATTCTGTAGTGATCTGGAGCCTATTTATCGAAGTCAATAAGGTGGTTTAAAATTACCGTGAAAGTAAAAGGCAGGTGATTTAGTCAAAATGCAGCTATGAAAGTATTAGTGATTTCTCCTATAAATGTTGTGAACTAGAGACTCTGCAGCCAGATCCACTCTGTTTTCTGGTTCTCCAACATCTAGAACATGGGAACAAACACGTGGGTTTTGTAAAGTGAAAAAGATTTTTTTTTATACCTATTCATTAGGAGCAGGACTCAAATTGAAATAAGTGGCATTAAACATAAGAGTGTCTCTCCGTAGAGCTCACAACTGCTCTTCTTCCATATTTTCTTCATTTGTCTTTTCAGTCCTCAAAAAGATTAGACTATTCTTATATTTTTAAACTAATCAGGAGGATAACTCTGAGAATAGTTCTCTAAGTATAAAGAAAGAGAAAAGTAAGTTTTGGACAGAGAAAGAGAAGTTGCACTATTATGAAGAGAATTTTCTTGTGACATTTGATTCCTCATAATATAATGTAATTCACTGAGACTTAGAAAATGTGTCCCTAAATACTTAAAACTCATCAAAATCATATCAAGGATACAGTTGACCAACAACATCTTCTTGAACATCATGAAAGGTAGAGACATGCCAGTTCCATACTCATTTCAAGGAAAAGCTGAAGGTATATCGTTTTCCTTCAGGCTATACTTTTGCTTCTCCTGTGAACAAGCTCTGTAATTTACCAGGAGAAAAGGCTATCTTGGAGGATAAATAAATAATCAATTATTTATATTTCTAAAAGCATTCAGCTGTGCTCTTATTGCTGTGTAACCATTTAAAAGTATGTACTCAGCAGAGAAATTCCAGTCTGGGAATCTAGTGTGTGTGATTTAATCAACACTCTCAAGATTCGTAGGAATATGAACTTTCTCCTGGTCATCAGCATCCAACAGCTGGCCCCTCACTGCAGTGCAGAGGCAGCCATAAGAGGATAGCAGAGACTGGTTGACCACACGACTGCCAGAATTAATGTCTCTCAGTCAAGACACATAAACTTTGAGGAATCCCATTGTCATTAGCAGGAACAAGGAAACAAACACTTCCTGAGAAGAGAAGCCAAGAGAGAGCCAAGAGCCTCACCAATGTGTAGCATATCTCATCTGACAGTGCAACTTGGGTAGCAGCCTCAGGACTCCAGCTAAAAATATAAATAGAAAATATGAAGTCATTTGCCTACATGGTATAGGAGTTTCTCTTTTTGAAGTTTGCAGTGGGGGATTGTTATCTGCTTTCAAAATAGTATCATAATCTCCTGTTGAAGTCTGTAGTGGGCTTGTTATTGGGGTTCAAAATGGTATCACAATTTCCTGTTGCAGTCTGTAGTGGGTTTAAATATTTTAACTAAAGGCATACTCCAGGGCATGTGCATGTAAAGGCAACCTGGCAGGTGAGACACAGAGCTGAGCATCAGCTTTTAGACTTCAGGATTAAGCAACACTTAAGGTCTGCATTTGAGATTCCTCTATTTTTACACCCTTCTAATATCACATCTTAAGGACAGCTGAGGTCCTGTCTGTTGGCAAAATTTTATCTTTTAAATCCTAAGCCTTCTTATTTGTGGAGTCTACATGTTGGAGGCACATCCTGTTAGAGTCACCATTCCCATAGCAATTGCAGTTGCCTGACAAATCTCTAAAAAATGCGTTTTTATTATCAAAGTACCTTCCCTGAGAACAGTGTTTATTCTGGTGGGAAAAGAGTGGGTGTACCCTGAGCTTCCTGTCGCATCACTTGTATCGTTCTCATTCCTTTTAGGAAGAGAGACACTCATTAGTAATAGAACAGAGGAGATGCAATAACACACACACACAAAGAAGGTAAGGCCTTCTCTGTTTAGAGACTGTAGCTGACAAAAGCAAGGAAATGCAGGGGTAATGTTATTACTTCATTCTTAGATCGTATCATTTATACTTAATGTGCTCCAGTGTGTTGTGAGCATTACAGGATTCTAAGAAAGCATTAAAAAGTGCTCTCTCATCAACATGCAGACCTTAACCCCATGCAAGTCTCTCTGCCCTAAACCGTGTGTACACACCCAGGCAGAATACATGGCCATGGCTTGGGAATGTCTAAGAACCAGCTGGAAGGAATCAGTTTGTGCTTTCCTGTTGCCCAGCCTGCCAAGGCTGCAGGCTGCTCCTAAGGCTTTTCCCGTGGTTTCTCCCCTGGTCATCCCACTGGCCACTGCTGGCCAGGGCTGTCTGCACGTAGACGGGTCATTAGGAGTTATGCAATTCTTCAGCACCCAACAAGAAGGGCATATTTTTGTACTGAAGTGGATACTTTCATTTTCGGTTTGCTGGGTGAATTATCGCCACTTTTTAATCAACTACCTACTTTTGCATTCCGTAAAAATCAGGGAGTGACACGACCTGACCATCTAGCACACCTGAAACGACTGGGCATTCCTCTGAAGGTTAACCCTGATGCCATGGCCAAGGCTATGCACAATGGGCCAGAGCAGGAGGAAACCAGCAGCTCCCATCCGGTGGCACGACCCACACCCTGCCTTTCCCATCCGTCATTCTGCAGGGAGCCGTTTGCATAAATTCCTTGCAGATCAGGGAGAAAATTGATCCCCTACTTTTCAGCTCCCTTCTTTTACCGGTTGTCACAACCTTAACAGTACTTGACATCAATGGGAGTTACATTGTGGACTGGGGGCAGTGTTTGGCCCTTAAGCGTAGTTTTTGCATGTTAATACATTAGCAACTGATGTCTTATTTGTTCAGTAACTGACAGAATAATGTACAGAGAGCACATAAGTATGAAAAGGGGCTAGTTAGGTAATGTTGAGCAGAACATCTTCAAGACAACACTGCAACCACTGTATTTCAAATGTCAGGCTAATTATTATCAACATTTAAATGTTAGCGTGGGCCATTTTTAATGGTGAAATTTTTTCAGCAGGTACCATTTAGGGAAGAAAATGTCACATGTAGTTCTGCCATCGCATTGTTCAGAAGAAAAAGTACATAAAGCAAGGAAAGTCTTCCTACAGACAGCAAAAAGAACATCTTGTTTGCTTAAATGTGACTGTAAAATTAATCTGTCCGATGATAGCATTTGGGGTATCATTTATTTTAAGGAGGCATGGAGAAGGTTTGCTAGAATATAACAATTTCCACTGAAAATAACACTCATCAGAGATAAAGCATATAGTTTTTTTTGAGATTCATACTTTTGCAGGTCCCAGTTGTTCTGGGGGCAGTTGAAGTCTGAGCTGTGCACTTTCTGGTAACCCATGAACTGAAAATGAAACTCGAATATGATTCAGCACAAAATGGAATGCAATGCCAGTGATTCAGATACTTCTCCTCTGGTCTGATCCATGCCTTACCATGTAAACACAGCACTAAATGGCAAATACCACCACAACCCAGGGCAGTACCTGGGTGTAATTATGAGCAGGTTTTGCTAGTGCAACTTACACAGAATCATCCTTAATTCCTGTGGCATTTCGGATGCTAGCGCTGATCTCAACATTTATTACTGCTCTTCACTTGGCTTTTTGCTAAACTTTTAGAGTCAGATGTGAAATGAGTGGCTGTTTTGAGCCAGCCATTGGTGTGTTTTCCCTCCTGTTGATGGAGTTTCAAGGAGGTTTTCTTTGGGTTCTTCTCTGTGAATTTGAAGCAATCTGTTTTCATGCTGTCTCTGTAGCTCCATCTCACACATAGAGTTTGGGTTTGGGTGAAGCTTGAAGTCTCTTGCTTGACCCAGTGGAAAGAACAGAGTCTGAAGTTCAGATACATTGTGTAGGAGGCTTTCATTTCTCGACACTGAGTACAACTTGATGCATCATGAGTGAGAAAATAGTAATCAGCTTGAAATGCATTAAGCGTGCTTTGCCCAGTGACCCACATTTAAAGAAACTATTGTCAATTATTATAACTACAAAAAAAAATCCTTTTTGTTTTCCTGTAAAGGCAGAACTAGGCTGCTGAGGTGTGTTTTTGTGACAACACTTAACTTCTGAAAATGGAAAAGCAAAGGCTGTGGTGATATTATACTGAATTTCACATGGGGAGGCCGGGTTTTTTTAAATACTCCTATGTCTGATTTGACACACAGAAACAGCAAACACACATAGTTAGTCACCAAACTTCACAAAAGTCTGAAAGAACAAGGAAAAATCCCCTGGCATGAGCAGTGCTGAAATAGGTGTAATTAGTGTGGAGAAGGATCCTCACAGCCTTGTCTTTACCCACGTGAATAATTGTTGTGGCGGTTTAAAATTGTTTTACCTGACTGAGGAATTACATCAAGGGGCTGCGCTGTGCACTCGGGCATCCTTGGCTAATGCAGCTCTGCAAAAGATGGCAGAGGGCTTCTGTAAGTGAAGTTGACAGCAGTTATTTATTTAGTTTAAAAGTATTTACTACTATTTGTGAGAGAGAACCCTAAAGGTTGTGAAGTATTGTTGGCCTGTGAAGGTGATGGATGTTCTGCTCCTGACCCTATATAGTGAGACATGACTTCATTGCATGTTTAGATTGTTCTGATATTTGGACTCCTCAAGGGCTGT
>JAYRBT010000181.1:3269961-3299961 GCA_036023395.1 Myiotriccus ornatus
GGGTTTCTATTCCTGCCATGCTTTACCTATTCTTCCTGTTTTCACTAAAATAGGTTTGTGGTGAAGAAAACGGATGAGTAGATTATACTTCCTTCCCTGGGCATACTTGCCTCTTGCAGGCGTGCAAGTGAGAGTGCCAGGGGCATAGTGCTTGGGGATGCTGCCCCAGCCCTGGTACCTCCCCTGGCAGACCCTGCTTCCACCTCAGGCATCCCGCTTCTGCCTGCCATGAGCCACATCCCAGCTTTACCTACATGTACAACGTCTAACTTTTACATTGCCCTTCAAATACGAGCAGGGTCAAGTATGATTAAAACAATGTATTTTTAATGCCACATAACAAGGGACCTGAACGTATTTTGTATGTATATGAGATGCATATTAGGATTGCTATAGCAGTCCAGGACTGCTCCATCCTGAATAGCTATTTATCAGTTTAGTTCAGTTTCAGTGTCTGTCTGACACCTCTTATTGTAATTCAACTGTCTAATCATTTCCTTTTCTTAAGTGTGAATGTGATTTCACACTTCTACCTGGTCAGGTAGCTTTCTTATTACTTATCAGTTAAGTACTTGATAATGATTCCCACTCTTTAGTGGGATTCTCCAGGGAAGTAGGAATGAGCCTAGGCCAACTATAATAAAAACAAGAGAAATTGTGTTCGAACTGAAACTTTTTGTTCCGCGCTGTGCAAATGGAAATCCCTGATCTAAAAATCTACATAGGCCTGAGGAGCATTAAAGTGTGAAAATGCCACCAAGAAAGAGAATTTGCATTCTTTCCACAAAGTTTATCAGCCCACCAGTTTATAACGCGTCAGATATTCAGTGGATGAAAATAGGAGCCACACAGTTGCAGCCACTGGACCAGCGTTGATTTACTAAAAGTCTGGTCTGAATTGTACCAGGTTGCCCACAGAGATTTGCAGAGATGGATTTTTCTCCCTCGCCTCTTTCAAAGTGTTAGTGACATCGTTCTTAAAACTGCACCTTAGTCTCTGAGCATCAAAGCAAATAGTGCTGGCTTGAAAAGAGATGAGCAAAATAAAGAAAAAGAGGCAGGAAGTGATTTTATCTTCACTCAATATTAGCATTTCAGATAATAGTGAGTTTTTTTAAATATTCATAAATATATATATATATAAATACACACGATCATTGCTAGAAGAGGCACTGCTTTGAAAAAAAGCAGCAGTGTGTTAACCTGACTACAACAAAGCCCTTTATTATTTTTTTTTCCCCCTTTCCTGCAAAGCATAAGTTTGTGCTGTTACAGCTTCAGATGTTTTTTTGGTTAGGGCTGCTAGAATCCTTGCTATTCCATACATAAACATTTATTGCAATATCCATTAAGACTTAAGGTTTTAGATTTTCAACTATGAGGGAGAACTCAGCCAAAGATGCTTGAAAGATAAATACGTTTAATTAGGGGCAGAGGATGATCATTAAAGGAAGTCTGACTGCTGCAGAAGTCATTAACAATCTTAAATGAAATTTTTATTTTTATGATAGCCATTTACATGTATAATAAGAGCCAATGATTCTTGGGAGCAGTGTGACAGAAACAGAGTGTAGCGAGAACTCATGTAAGACATACTATTTAAATGAGCTGGTGTTAGCTATTCATATTTGTTAATGAACTAGATATGCAGGGCTATAAGAATGAATGTTCTGATGCTTTAAATTTTAATATCTAGAAATCAAGGGTAAGGACCAATTACTAGAATTTCCACCCTTAAAGGAATAATTAATAATGATATAACAAATGTACGAGCCCAAACTTCTGAAAAGTTTGCTTTTTAAAATTAGGATCAATAGTTAGAAATGATCAAAACCAGCGGAGTTTCGGGCTCTATGTTTTATGCCAGCAGCAGGATTCTGCACAGGGGAAGGAGCATAATTCCCCACGTTTTAAATACTCTGCTTTGCAGAGTCTTTTGATCACCTGTGGTTAATGAGGTCTGCAGCACAAATGAACAGGCTGTTCCTCTGCCCTTACCTTTATGGTAAATAAACCAGCGTCCTAGTCTTACAATAATTAAATATAATGTAAATCCCTAATCCTATTTAGCCCTTCTAGTTAGACAGTCCAAGAAAGTTACTCTGCTATTACCTGTCTAGTTCTAATGATTGGTTATGATTTACTGTGTGTTTTTTTTTTATTGTTCTAAAAGTGCTCTGATGTGGTGCCTTGATGTCTAATGAAAAGAGATTGGTCTTAAAAAGCTACTCATTGTTTATCCTGACTCTTAGATAACACATTTTTCTTCTGATAAAATATTTTTCTTATTTATTGTTCAAAACACACAATATAGACAATAATTCTAATTCGGGTGCTGTTTTATTCAGTGGTGTTTTATCCCTGGTGCCTGACTGTCTACCCCAGTACCTCAGCACATAGCTTTACTCTGAGATAAGCCCCCTCTCCTTTGCTCTTTCTCCCATGCTTTCTGTAGTTTGTCTGCAGGATGCAGGTTTTGAACTGAAGAGCGCAGTGGAGTTCTTACTGTGCCTTTCCGGTTCCAGCACAATCAAAGTTTTGTGTTTGGAATTGTCCTTGACATTCTTTCGTCCCACAATGGGGTGGACACAGTGTGCTGGAAACCATGACATCATTATCATTGACACAGACTTAAATAAATCACCTGCGTCTTGGCCTCTTTCTGCTTATTCAAGGATTCTTCATCCGAAGGAAGAAAGTGCTCTTTATTTTTACAAACCTTTATCCCAAGGGTGGCTGGAAAATGCAAACTTTTACAAGTGTTTTCAAAATAAATACAGTGTGTGGTTTTAGACAGACATGTTACATTTGGTCAGATGTGCTCGGAATAGCGAGGTGCTCTCCAAAAAATAAACCAGCAAAGCCCCCACTTAGGATCCATTCAGATTAAATAAATGCTGAGCCCGTGTTTGTGGATCCTCTGCCGCATCTGCGCACACAGGGGACTGTCCTGCTTTTATTCTGGCTTCAACACCCAGAGCTTTGCTCTGGATTTACAGCAGCAGCCCTGGATATCCAGAGTTTATATTTTACTAAATTAATGCTGAGAGGAAGAAAACACTGCAAATATATTTTTTTTTCCAGAAGGACAGAAAGTGCAGGGTCACAGATTTTAGGAAGGGGGCAGGTTTAGGTAAAGAAAAGTCATGTCTGAGTGTCGCAATGCTAGAGGTTAAATTGTGCAACCGTCAGCTAAACGAGAATTAAAATGTACATGAAAAATTGCAGCTTGCACCCCAGTGACCTGCACAAAGTGAGAAGCAACACAGAGCCTTCGTGAGCCTTGAATTAATTTTTGGGAAGCAACTAGACACTGTAACTTCTCTTTACCACAGAAGAAAATGGCAATGAGGAAGGAAGTACAGCAGAAATCTTGAACATTACCACTATTATGCAAAAAAAAAAAAAAAAAAAAGCTGTTAACTGTTTTCCCCTTTGCTGACTGGGTAGAAGTGCCCTCAGATGGAAAACTTCTGATACTTGTGACTCCTTACTACCAGAAATCACATGAGATGATCAAGGAAGAAAATCACAATGACTATATTTATATCGAAGGCTGAACTTCTCAGAAACACTGTACCTTGATTAAAATTTCTGGGAGGCTGCAATAAAAATATCAGATGTGAGACTGGCCCAGCAGATCAATTATCATAATTGACAACATTTTATTAATACATATTGAACTCCTAAATGTTTTGGACGCAAGATAACCCCCTGAAAATGATCCTTAGAGAGGCAGAATGCCAGATCTGGGAAAAGAATCAAGGCTGGCTTGTCTGCTGTACAGTTTAAACAAATATTTTTCATCTGGTCTGCATATTCTATGCTTTTGTACAAATTTAGCATCTGTTTGTACCTGCATATTTTAACTTAAGAGCTTTCATTAATTTTTTTCTCCTTTTTTAAGCTTCAAAGCCATAAACATGTATATTTATACCACAGTATTGTACGCTGGTTGTAAAGCTCTGAATTAAGTCATTCTGTGCTTTAGTTTTGATTAGAATGATACAATTAGAACCTGTTATTCTACCAACTAATTACTTGTAGGATGTGACATCTGAAGAATACTACAAGATTACAAATTTAGGAATGAACTGAGAATGTGCTCTGTTTATATTATTCCCCTATCTTCAGTCAAATCATTGTCATGGAAATGGATTAATACTGGGCCAGTTTCTGTCCTCATCAAAATCTTTTTCACAAAAAAAAAAAAAGAAAAAAAAAAGGAAGAGTAATAAGAATTTTAATGCTTCGTGTATCAATAAGATTTTAATAGCGTGCTTTGATCTTCTTGCCAGTCTATCACTTGACTGGCTGAGCAGCATCCATCTTCCTGAATCATCATCGACTGGTGTTTGTTTCTGGGAAATTCTCTCTTTTTTTTTAAATTTATTTGGTCATTGTTGAACCATTTCTGGGTTCCTTTTGCCATTTTATTTCTTGTAAGTGCAGTTCAGAGAAAGATAAAAGCAGATTTTTTTTCACTTAAATCTCAAATATTAAATTCTCTCACTTAAAAAAAAGTAAAGAGAGGGGTTGTATGTTTGTGCACATCTTCAGATAAAGAAAGGCTGACATTTAGGAGTTGAAAAGGCAAGAAAGAAACGCTCTGTATATTTTTTTTTTTGCCTGTGAAAATCCTTTGGAGGGTTAAATCTCCTGGCTCTGTGTGTGAATACCTGTTGCACATGAACTAACAAATTAGCAGCAAGAAACCAAGTTTGACAGGCAATGCAAGGCAGGCTGAAACACCCAGGAAAAAAGTGTTGTCTCAAGTGATGGAGTTGCATCCAGCCTCTTCCAAATGCTATTTTAACTCACTCCAAACCCCCGGGTTCACGGAAAGTAAACCTACCCATGACAAATACATAGTAAATAATTCTGCACGTCATGCTCATTTGCATGTGAATTAATCCAATTTATGGCCATAAAGGCCAACTTTGTCAGTGCACAGAAGATGCAAACTAATAGTTGGGGCAGAGAAGAACTGCCCACACTCGAAAATTTGTCACATTTCTGCACCAGTTGATATTAATAAACACTGTGCCTCAAATGAGGTTAAAATGACGATGACAGCTCAGATCTGTGTGACGATAGATAGATAGACAGGGAGATAGAAGAAGTTCTTACATCTTCCTCCTGCATTTGCATTTTCTTCCAGGTATAGACCTCACAGGGTCTTTTAACTGATTATTTCCTTTAAACACGCAGAGGAAAAAAGAACAAAAAAATTCCCTTTTTTCTCACCTGGCTGCTTATTAGATTTGATATTGGGAAAAGCCCTTCATCGGCTGCGAACAAACAGCTCTGTTTTCCACCGCTTGCTGTCATGTTGAAAGTAAATAAGTTTTCATCCCTCCAGCACCGCTGAACTCATTCACTTCCCAGAACAAAGCCATTGTACAGAGGTCCACAACAGCCCTTTTCTCTCCTTGCCTGAGCGGGATCTTCCCCGGCACCGCAGTGTGCTGCCCAGCTTTGTGAGGCTTTCACTGCCGTGCCCATGCTAAAAGTGTGCATGCTTTATTTCACAGAAGAAATGAAGGAAGATTATGACACTATGGGGCCTGAAGCCACAATTCAGACCGCCGGAAACAATGGTACAGGTAAGGTATTGCATGATACCAGCACCCCTTCCCTTTGGTCGCACGCAAAACTAGCTGCGCGTGAAGAGTGAGAGGGACAAAACAATTTATTGCTTGTTTTCAGCTGGACAGTTTGGAAAAATATGCGTAATTCTCCTGGTTTTTGGTTTCTCCCCACAGATTGTTCACAAGAGTGCAGCCATCAACTTAAGCAATGAGAGCCCTTGCTACCCCTCCCATGCCCTGCAATGTTTTAGCCCCCAACTCCTTTTAGCTGCATCCTTGTGAGGTAATAGTTCTCAGCAGCACGAGGAGATGTTTTCCCAGTGAGGGTGAGCCTCAGATAGTTTAAAGGAGCTGAGCCAAGATACAGCAGTGTTTTAATGGGAGGGTTACAAAGACCTTGGTAATGAGGATGGGGTGCAGCCCCGGATTCGGATGGTGCACAGTCTCTCTACTTCAGAGACTGAAAACATCTTTACAGCATGACACACATAAACCCCTTACACAGATACACAGACACACACACTTTAAATGCATATTTATGAGATTATAATGTTTCTGGCTAATCTCCCCCCCCCGGCTCACTTTCTGCATCTTTTTCTTTCCCCTCCTCTTAGAAATCAATACATTTGGTGGAATAAGAAGTGGGACAGAGATATTTAACAGGCATCACCTCTGAGCCATCTCCTTTTTTTTTTCCTGTGGCAGAGAAAACCAGCAAAAGATTTCTGTTACTATTTTCTAATCCAAATGAATTCAGGGGTTTACCATGTTCTTTCCAAAAGGCCCCACTCCATCCTCAGCACAGCTGAATGTCATGCATCACCCAGTGTTTCTTCTGCACTCAGTCACAATTTGAGATGTTGCAGATAGATTTACACGGTTAAAAGTAAGAGTTTTCTAGTATAAGTACATTTCTATGCATTCCACTGTGAGATTTAGTTCAAAGGTAATATCCTCCACAAATATTACTGTAAAATGTTGTACCTAAGTCTCAAAAGCATTTTATTACTCACACTTTCCTAATGTTGGTAACACCCACATAAAACCCCAATGCTCTTATTAAACAACACAAGAAATTTACTTTATCATTTTTGAGGGGGAAAATAATAGGAAAATAAAACCATGTCACTGCTTTCTTCATCCATTAGATTTATTATGCATGAAAGAAGGGTGGCACCGAGGTGCAGTTCATCACTGCGTAGGTACTAAATGGTGTTGCTGTGCAGAACTGGCTACACATATATATTTTAAAAGCCTGTTTTATTTCCAAGAGATGGTAATAAAGTGACAAATTGTGCTTAGCATTTGGAGAAATGGGACTTTAAAAGACATCTGATTCAGAAATAAGACTTGATGCTTATCTGAAATACCATTACCAGAGCCTTTGAGGTCCCCTATCAGTCCATGTGACTTCCTTTGCACATATTTTCCTTACCATAACAGGCCTTGACTCTTTCATACTTGCAATGTGGTCTGCTTGAAGGGGAGGACTTCAAGTCCTCTTAGCCCCTTCCCTTCCAGTATCTGATGGCCTTGTCCTCCAGCTCAGTGTTGGCCTCGCAACAATTCTCTGGGGCCAGGGTGTCACCGAGCCCCAGCATGGTGACCCCTCTGCTAACCCTGCTTGGGGTCCATGGGGTGTCCTGCCTCTACTGAAATCAGTTTTCCGAGGAGAAGATAAGGGTTGTCTCTGCCCAGCTTTGTGCACAGCAAACTCGTGGCTCAAAGAGTGCTTTGCATTTAGGTCGCCTGCACTTAAAATGCGAAAGCTGCTCTGGGTGTTGCACCTGACAATTCCTTCCTTCCACAAATGTCCTGTGGAAAAGTCTGAGGCTCCTCTTTGCTCCAGCTGCAATGGGTGGCTTGCTCAAGTAACCATCATGAGTTGTCTAGTGCTCTGCTGTTATTTAATTCAAATCTTTTGTCACTGAAGTATTCAGAGCCTTCTGCAGCAGAGGCTGATGCCTTGTCAGGTTGGGTAAAACATGTTTCTCTAATCACTGCTGTCTCCATAGTCTTTTAAGAGCAATGTCAGATCATTTAATTAAATAACCTGATAAACTAAAAGCCTTTGCCAGTCTGTTCATGTTGAGTGGAAGATGCCAGGTGACTACGAGTTGCTGCAGCATCCTTCATGCAGAGTAAAAACTCCCCCAACTTGCCTGTTGAAGTGCCCCAGCCACTATTTGAGGAGGAAAGGGAAAAAGTCAGTCCCTGAGCCATTGTAGATCCTTCCTAGATAGTCTAGGAAGTGTTCAAAGTCTTCTGCTTCAGCCTCACTATAGGCTTTGGGCCTGTCTTGAGTGTTTGGCCTCAGTTTTTCCCTGCTGGTAGTAGGGGGATTTAATACTGATGTTCAGTAGCATAGCTGAGGTGAGACCCACGGATAAAAGTTGGATCAGTGACTCCATCTTCAGCAAAAGCCATTCCACAGTGACCTTCTGGTCTCTGGGAAAGCCAGTTAGGGCTTCCTACAGATTAAGATGGGTTCTTCCAGATGGGCCAAGGAGGTTCCCCTTGTTTAGTAGAACGTGCCTGTCCCTCTTGACACAGGATCTCGCAGTGCTCCGTGACCTGGGCTGAGCACAGAGATAGGAGACACATTTTTAGAGTCATTCAGATACATCCAACCACCGAGTTTCTGTAGGTGGATGTAATAACTGTAGTGCATTTTTAACATCAAATTCATTGCAGAAAGTCATCAGCAGAGAAGGAAAACTAAAAGAAAAAGTCTCCATTAAATTATTCTGCTATTGTCAGAGTGGTCACTTCCTAGTGATACTTAAAGAGAAATCTTATTATCCATACATTAATCAGCTGCATTTTTATAATGAGCTGTGGAGGCTTTATAGTAGAAATGCAGAAGTAACTATTAGAGTGAAAATTTTATTATTAGGTACTGCTAAATGAATTTGTAAACATTTCTGGGGAGTTCTGCAATGGTGACTTGAAGAAGTGATATTTAGCAGAAGAGGTTTTTAAACTGTGAATGAAAAAATCCTTATGTTTCATTTTATTCTACCTGTTAGGGTTATTGCTAGTGGGATGTCTGCAGAAAATAGATGAACAAAATCCCTGTAACCAAACAGAAAAATTTTCCTGGTTTTGATCTGACGGGCTTCTAGTAAAGATCTCTTTAATATAAATTAAAGAAGGGAAAGAAAAACTTTCAGGGGGAGGAAAACAGAAGTAAAACTTGGCAGGTTGGAGGACAGGCCGTTTTCAGGCTGTAATCTGTGTGTACCAATGGGGGCCTCTCACTTCCTGGCTAATGAAGGCTGTGGTTTTATTAGCTTTGTTTGCGATTAAGGGCAGCTATCACCATCTCGCAGGACGAGTTCCCACACAAAATAACTGGTCTCCCAAGCTCCTTGAAACTCTCTCTCACTTTATCTTGAAAGGTCCTAAATGCCTCCAAAGATAGCTTTCCTTAATGTGTTTTAATTTTATGTGATGCAGCCACATCAGCTTTTGGACCTGAAAATACTTCTGCTCTCCAGGCTCCAATAATTAATTAAAAAAAGACTTATTTGGTGAGGTCACACGCCTTAGATCTCGCTGAAATTCTTGCCTTGCAGGGGGAGGATGTGCAATGTGTGTGCAGTGTCAGCCCGCGAGGAGTCTGGGAACATGGCTTTGTGCATGGAAAATAAATTAGGATATGGAGTGGGCAAGCAAGTCTTCCCCCCAGAAATCGAGAGAGAAGACTAATGGTTATCAGATGGGTCTTTTTAGTAACACTGGGTGAGCTTCCAGCCATGTCTGAATTGTCAGTAACATTGCTGGTGAGAAACCAGATCCACATGGTCACCTTTCGCTATTTGTGTTAATCTGCAGCGTTGCAGCACTGGTTGTATTGTTTCAGTTAAAGATCTGTCAGCTTTTCCACTAAATCCCCTTGTTTTTAGGGGTTTACAATGTAGACATAAACATTTGCTTTAGCTCCTGGATTGCATGCACAGACATAGAAGCTACATAATCCAGAGAATTAGGAAGCCAAGGCTGGTAATAATCGCAGCAGTCCTCCACAGCCTGTTGGATCAGCCTCCAGAAAGACTTGGGGGCAGGAAGGAAGAACCTTGTTTGGGTTCGAGTTTGGGATGGAAGCTCCTAATACTAATTCAGGCCTTGCTCAGTGGCTTGAATCCCCATACTATAAATGCAGTTGCAAACTCCAAAACCTCGCAGCTTGCCTGAAGGAGAAGGAGGACACATGGAAACCATCCCATGGAGCCATCCCAGCCTTTTCCCTTCCTGCTCCCATTTCTCCTCTCCCTAGAGAAACTCCCTTTCCTTTATTTGCAGGTAGCACTTACTGGCTCGTGGCCTAAATTTGGTAAAAATAAGCTTGTTTTCCTTGGATCTATTGCTAAGCCAAGAGAAGGAATGGAGAAGGGGTAGTGTTAAGGTGAATGATCTTGCAACACTTGGAAGATCTAGGCATAGCAAGGGGAGTGAAAAGGTGGCTTTCCAGTGTAAAAAGTAATGCCTCAGCTTTTTTTCTGATAAAAACAAAAAGACCTGAACCTACTCTGGTGTTCCTGTGCATAAGGTGTACTCACTAACCACCATTTTGTTCCCAGCAACAAAATGGAGGTAAGATACTCAGCCTTGTTCTCCACGCTCACACTCCCCTTCTCTAGATGCTGCTTTATTTTGGTGTTAAAAGGGGAGATATTGTTTCTCATGCTGACAGCAAATGATAACAAGAGCTACAGAAGGACCAAGAGAAGCTCTGTGGTGATGTAGCTGTTCCCTACAAAACCGCTGCGATAGGAACAGAAGTTTCTTTCCACAGCCGGGGTCCCGTGCCCTGTGCCATTTGGTCACTGTCACTAAAATGCCGCAGAACAGTTGAGAAGCTGCTCAGCTCGTATGAAAAATAGGGCATATTTGTCTCAGCCAGAGGATTTGATTTTATCGGCTAAAGGGATGAGGTTTGCAGAGACGGATATCTACTTTTATCGATGACGCCGAGATCAGCGCTTCAAATCAGGCGCTTCAGGTTCCCACTTGTGCCCCAGTCAGAGGTCATGTCTTGTTTTCACTGCCAGCATCACCTTGCATGTTTGTAGGAAACTGAGGCAAAGCATTTACCTGTTTCTAAACGCCAAGGAGCTGGTTAATGTCTCATTTCCAGTGGTTACAAAACATAAATCCTTTGATTTCCGTAAGTTTGTTCCATATTGCGCCCTGGCATCACTGAGAGCAGAGTCATGCCATTTAATATTTTACTTTTACATGAACTAAAGAATAGTTTATGGTGTTGCCTCGTTTTCTTATTTCATCTGAGCAGAAATACATTAAAAATTTGATCAATCATAAGCTGTTATTTTCATTTATGGTCAATTAAAAACAAGTCTTATTAGTACCCTTCCACCAGCTGTGTCTTCCAAGAATTATTAAAAAACAAACAAAAATACAATTTAGAGAAGGAAGACCATCAGCTCCTTTTTTCTTCAAGTATAATTATATTATTATTTGTCTACAGCATCAAAGAGTTTTTAATGTCTTTTCTTTAATCACTGTTCTTACATGGAGGAGAAAAGCACATTTTTAGTAACAGGATGTTTTGTGGTTGAGCATATATTATGTTTCATGGACATTGCATGGACAATAAAAAAATTAGGTTTTCATTTAAGGAAAAGAAGGGAAACTCTTGTATGGACTGTCAAAGTAGTTTGAGGCTTGGTATCCCTGTTATGGTCTCAAACATGTGGTTCTATTTGTAGAAATCCTGAAGCGATACTTTTTTAAAAACAACCTATTCTCCCATTGTAAGTTAACTTTTCGGGGAGGAAAAAAAAAAAAATAAGGGAAGATGTGAACAATTCTCTTCTTGTGCCTGGCATGGAAGAGCAACCTGAGGAAGGATCTGGCCTTAGAGAAATAGTTTGGTCTTTTACTACCTGCAGCTATGACCTCCCATATGGGGACTGTCTCTGGGTCTGTGGGATCTGGGGGCAGCTGAGCTCAGTCCTGTAGGTTGAGCTGTGCTCATGCCAAAAGCCATGGGTCCCCGGGAGCCCTCTGAAGGTTCAGGTTCCAGCAATGAAAGATTACCTGCATTACCCAAGGCTCATAAACTTCTCCTGCTGCCCCGTAGAGCCCATGTTCTTGTTAATTTAACTGCCTGCCCTTACGTCTATCCACGCTGGTGGAAAGCCCACATTAATTTTATTAGGAGCTGGAGCAAGACCGATGAGAGCAAGGATCCAGCTGCAGCCCCAGCCTTTGTAGCTCAAGCCCATCTGCTCAACCTGTGCATAATGTTGCTGACCAACCCAAGCTCTTGGAGAGGATTCACTCAACTCCCCTTTCTTTTCCCCTTCTCTCATTTTAGTGAAGAACGCAAATTGCACGTCGGACTTTGAGGAATATTTTGCCAAAAGGAAACTGGAGGAAGGGGATGGGCATGCAGTCAGCATAGCGGAGTACCTGCAGCGCAGCGACACAGCCATTATTTACCCTGAAGCCCCCGAGGAACTGTCTCGCCTTGGCACTCCAGAGGCCAATGGGCAAGAAGAAAATGGTGAGGCTGTAATTCATTTTTAGCCAGTATCCTGACCTCGTGCAGCTGTTGCAATTATAAATGCACTACATGCCTGGGTGTTTACCTTAAAAATTGAAGAACAGCTGCAGCGGCATGGAATTTCATGAGCAAAGATTGGGGCTGTAATTTCAGTGTATTGTGATTTTTTAGTCAGCACATTTGTATTATTTGGTGGGTGAACTGAAGAGCTGAATTTAAACCGGAGAAAGGCTGCTGCTCTACTTGGGAGTTTGGGGAGTTTTTAATGGAGTTTTAACGCAACGAGAGACAGGGCAGCCGGCCTATCGCTCTCCGGTGCCTTGATAAATAATTGGAGAAGCGTCGGTAGGAAGGATTTGGTCAATGGCATAAGTAACGCAATGATCTGGGGCTGGAATGCAAATTGCCAGTTGATCAGGAAAAGTATTTCTTAGTTTTCCAGCCAGCCAGGTCTGCGGGAGGAGTGATGCCTGTAATTAATTTCCCGGTGGGGTCCGGAGCGGGCCCTGCGAGTCTGCCGTGGGCGTGCGTGGGTGCCGGTGCCTCCTGCCCGCCGGTTGGAAGCGCCGTCCCTCCCTCCCGGGCAGCAGATTGCGGCGATTCCTCTCATACCATCCCGGGCAATCAGCCCATGAGCTGCCATTGATTTGCTGACCTTTTGGCCTGCCTCTCTTTCTATCCAACCTCCCCCCCCCGCCCCATCCCGGGACGCAGACCTGCCACCTGGAACTCCAGATGCCTTCGCCCAACTGCTGACCTGCCCCTACTGCGACCGGGGCTACAAGCGCCTGACGTCCCTCAAGGAGCACATCAAGTACCGCCACGAGAAGAACGAGGAGAACTTCTCGTGCCCTCTCTGTAACTACACGTTTGCCTACCGCACCCAGCTCGAGCGGCATATGGTGACACACAAGCCAGGGACAGATCAGGTGGGGGGCTGGTTTTAAGTGATTTCTTTCTGTAATAACCCCTTAGAGAAACGATATTGCTTTGATTGGCAATCATTATTAATTTTTCATGGCATTTTGAAGATGCAGATCTTTTAATGGTAATAGCTTTAATTGAGGTCTAAATGATTTTTTGATGGTCTCTTCTAATATGATTTAATAGTCTTATGTTCACGATCGAATGAGTGTGTTAATTTCTAATTTAGAAATTTTATTTGCACTTTAACTTGACTTTAGTTTCGTTTTTATGTTCCTCAAAAAGTGAATGAAACTGTAGCATTTTAATTATACATTATTAAACATCTCAGCAATTTTAATTCCATTTTTCACCTAGTTTTACTTTGCAGTGTTGCAGATAGGAACTCCAAGACGTACTAAAAGATCCACTAATATTTTTTCATTACTTTTTGAGGAACCTTTTCAATCACATGAAATTACGCGCATTTTGTATAATCGTTTGTTAAACATAATTACACATTTTGAGAAGAGCTCTTCCTACAGTACATATAGGCTATCATTTGTGATTGTGCCACTAGAATTGGGCATGGCTTTCATCTGTATAGCCCGGCAGCGTATCTGCAATAAATCAAAGTAGTTTTTTCCTCGATGGGATACGTGTAATATTATATCAGTGCCGCATTTAAGGAAATCCTGCGTGTCTCAAACAGGTGACTGAGCTTCCCTAGCGCTCCTAAACAGGCTGGGAATAGACCTGTGCCACAAAACTCTTTACACAGCAGCATGGAAGCTACTCCTCGCTGGAGAACTACTTCTGAAAACCCATCTTGAGGAGGGCTGTAATGGAAACTCAAATGGCACGGTTAAAAGTTAAATAAATAGTTGCGTGCATTGTGTCAAATTATAAAGGCTTTATGCAGTATTTATTTTTCTTAAAAATCTGAACATCATGATCAGCTGTATTTCTCTTGGTAGGTTTTTCCCAGCATAAGGTAAATGCAGTTAGGCAAACACACATCTTCCTAATCACACGATTTTTGCAATTAGCATTTTTAAGAGAACTGTATCTTTTTCTTGATCTTAAATCAATATAAATGATTCCAGAGCACTTTCTCCTATTCTTTCCTTCCCATGCCTTTTCCAGTAGACAAACACATGTATATTTTTCCTAACCTGATCCACTGTAAGGTTCTTTCTTTAGCTTCGTATCATTAAAAACACCAGGGGAGGGAAAAAAACCCGCCTCGATATTTATCCATCATAACTGCCTGAAATTTCACATGCGAGAGCGCGCTGGTACTGGCGCATTATGAATGGTAGCTTTGGTGTTGAAAAGTCCCCTCATTTGCTCATGGCATTTACAATTAGTAAATTAAAATGATTGTATCATATTAACAGTGGCACAACTAAAGTTTATAGTAGTCCTCGGAGGGCGATGGGGGGAGACAAAACAGCTGTTGCTGTTTGTTTATGCAACTCAGCAACATATGAGCGCGGGTCCCTCAATGGCGCGCGGCGGGCTGGGCTCTGCTTGATCTTTGAAGGTTGCTGCTGTTTGAACAAACCTCCCTGTGTCCCATGTAACACCATCTGTCTCGCCAGGAATGTGGGAAGAGGCAGCACACCCTCGCAGTTGTCATACCGTTTCGGCGCTGCCTTTTTTTTTTTTTTCCCCTTCTTTCTTTTTCTTTTCCCTTTTTTTTTTCCCCCCACTCCCTGCCCCTGTGAAAGGCTTTTGTGTCGTGGCTGCCTGCAAAAGGCTGACCTCCTACCTTGAGCATCCAGCGTGGTTGGCTGGATGTTGTAATCAAGATAATAATTATTTTTTTAATTAATTATTTTTTTTTCCCCCCTCTGAATTCAAAGTCATGGGGTTTTTCTTGCTTGTTGCAAAAAGGTCAGATGCCTTTGATTGTATCTTTATACCACTTTTAACTTTCAACTTTTCCTCACCCCTTAGAAGAGCACCGGGAGGAAAACATGGCACAAAAGGTAGCTCAAGTCTTTCCTGCTGCTCTGTGATTTTAAAAAACATTTCCAGCATCAGCTCATGCCGAAGACGCAGTCTCCTCTGCTTGATAATGAACTAAATCTTACACGAAATGCCACTAACGACAGTGTTTCTCTCTTTCCTCCACACGCAGTAAACAGAATTTTTAAACAAGCCGAGTCCCACATGTTCAGAATCTGCTAGGAATATTAAGAGCCACAAATCTTCTTATAAAACTGTTTCTCTCATCTTAAGATACCTTAAAGCAACACATTTCTGATGAGAGACTTAGGAAGTAATTCTAAAGCAAATATCGAATGCTCTTGTGAAAGTACTTTCTCATTTGTTTCAGTTTACTGCCAACATTTTGATTTTTATTGCAACGCTGATGAGACAAATAAATGTACATGCAGACCTTTTGGTCCGCTTGACGAATTCAGAACCACATTAATTTCATTTTTGTTTTTTAAGCTTGAAATTCATGGTTTCTCTTGCATAAAATTCATGTTGGTATCTCTTTTTTTTTTTTCTTCTTTTCCTCCCAGCACCAAATGCTGACCCAAGGAGCAGGCAATCGCAAGTTCAAATGCACTGAGTGTGGCAAGGCCTTCAAATATAAACACCATCTGAAGGAACACCTGCGAATTCACAGTGGTGAGTAGCGGAGGTGCTGGTGTGCTCATTTGCATTTTGTTTAATTAGCTGAGTTTTAAAGACTGCTTAAAATTTACACAGTTCTGCTTCTGGCTTCTTGGAGCTACTAAGGTATTTCATAAGTGATATCTGAGTCATCCTCATTTATCATGCTGTTAATACCACGGTCTCGCTGAAAGATTTGGAAATAGTAAAGCTTCCTGCAAATAATATAGATTGTTTGGCAGTTTGAGTTCAGAAGCGTTCATTCATTGCCGTGCAGTCGGAACCTGAAGAGTCCATTATATTTTCCAAAACAAAAAAGTCCCCCCGAGTGAAATACAACTCATATTCTTGGATAACGAGTGAGCGCCAAGCGTCTCAGATTGAATGACTTGGGCGTTTTGGCTCCCCTGCTTGACGCAGCATTCAGCACACAAAATGTCACCAGGCTCTGCCCAAGCACAAGCTCTACCAGTGCTGACGTGGAGGTTCTAACAGCGGGACTCAGTTTGTCACGTCGTGCTCATATCCAGTGAAAATTCCATTTTTCAGGAGAATTTAAAAAAAAAAAAAAAAAGAAGAGGAACCAATTTGAACATTCTTGAATTGATTTTACTCCTTTCCCCACAGGGTACTCATCTGGGACTTGCCCTGGTCAGTCTGGAGCCAGTCTCATACCTTTACCTTAATGGTTGTTGCCAGCTGGAGACCATGGGTCCAAACTGACCTCAAGACCCACAGAAAGAGGAGGTTAAAGCAGTGGTGGTGTGTAGCCTTATTCCTAGAATTCCCTCACTATTAATCAGTGGATACACAGTCAATCAGTTAGACATCAAATGCAATCTCTTGCAATTATGGCAGCAACAATGATAATTAACATTTGGCTTTAATTATCATTTTAGGTGAAAAACCGTATGAGTGTCCAAACTGCAAGAAACGTTTCTCCCATTCTGGCTCCTACAGTTCGCACATCAGCAGCAAGAAGTGTATTGGTTTGATCTCTGTGAATGGCAGAATGAGAAACAATATCAAGACGGGTTCTTCTCCTAACTCTGTATCTTCCTCTCCTACTAATTCAGCCATTACACAGCTGAGAAACAAGCTGGAGAATGGCAAACCACTTAGTATGTCTGAACAAACAGGCCTACTGAAAATTAAAACAGAACCACTAGATTTCAATGAATACAAGGTTCTTATGGCCTCACATGGGTTTAGTGCAACTAGTCCTTTTATGAATGGTGGACTTGGAGCAACCAGCCCCTTAGGAGTTCACGCTTCTGCTCAGAGTCCAATGCAGCACTTAGGTGTAGGGATGGAAGCACCACTGCTCGGGTTTCCTGCGGTAGGCAGTAACTTAAGCGAGGTGCAGAAGGTCCTACAGATTGTGGACAACACGGTTTCCAGGCAGAAAATGGACTGCAAGGCTGAAGAGATCTCCAAGTTGAAGGTTTACCACATGAAGGATTCATGCTCTCAAGCTGAGGAACAAGGAGTTACCTCCCCCAATATTCCCCCCGTGGGTCTTCCAGTAGTAAGTCATAATGGTGCCACTAAAAGTATTATTGACTATACATTAGAGAAAGTCAATGAAGCCAAAGCTTGCCTCCAGAGCTTAACCACAGACTCGAGGAGGCAGCTCAATAACATTAAAAAAGAGAAGCTGCGAACCCTAATAGACCTGGTAACTGAAGACAAGATGATAGAGAACCACAACGTATCCACTCCATTTTCATGCCAGTTCTGTAAAGAAAGCTTTCCTGGTCCCATTCCGTTGCATCAGCATGAGCGTTACCTGTGTAAAATGAACGAAGAAATCAAGGCAGTCCTTCAGCCTCACGAGAACATGGTTCCCAACAAACCTGGAGTGTTTGATAAGCAAACCCTCTTGCTGTCATCAGTACTTTCTGAGAAAGGAATGACTAGCCCCATCAACCCATACAAGGACCACATGTCTGTACTTAAAGCGTATTATGCTATGAATATGGAACCCAACTCTGATGAACTACTGAAAATTTCCATTGCTGTTGGCCTTCCTCAGGAATTTGTGAAGGAATGGTTTGAACAAAGAAAAGTCTACCAGTATTCAAGTTCCAGGTCACCATCACTGGAAAGGGCCAGTGCCAAGGTGGCGCTGGCTGCCACCAACAACACTCCCACTAAAGACTCTTTGTCAGCCAGATCTCCAATAAAGCCTGTGGACTCTATAACTTCACCATCTATAGCTGAACTCCATAACAGTGTTACTAATTGTGATACTCCTCTCAGGCTAACAAAACCTCCTCATTTTACCAATATTAAGCCAGTTGATAAATTGGACCACTCTAGGAGCAATACTCCTTCTCCTTTAAATCTTTCTTCCACATCTTCTAAAAACTCCCACAGTAGTTCTTACACTCCAAACAGTTTCTCTTCTGAGGAGCTTCAGGCTGAGCCTTTGGACTTGTCTTTACCAAAACAAATGAAGGAACCCAAAAGTATTATAGCCACAAAGAACAAAACAAAATCTAATAGTGTAAATTTAGAACACAACAGTGTTTCTTCATCATCTGAAAACTCAGATGAGCCACTGAACTTGACTTTTATCAAGAAGGAGTTTTCTAATTCAAATAATCTGGATAAAAGCACTAACCCAGTATTTGGTATGAACCCATTTAGTGCCAAACCTTTATACACAACACTTCCACCACAGAGCGCATTTCCCCCAGCCACTTTTATGCCACCAGTCCAGACCAGTATTCCTGGGCTGCGACCATACCCAGGACTAGATCAGATGAGCTTCCTACCACATATGGCCTATACCTACCCAACTGGAGCAGCTACTTTTGCCGATATGCAGCAAAGGAGAAAGTACCAGCGGAAACAAGGATTTCAGGTAAATTGTTGCAACTGGTTTTCCTCTGAAAGGCTAGAATTTAGCATTCTGTGACATGTCCTCTTACAGAAGAAAAACCCCAAAGCTGCAGTCAACATTTCTGACAAAATTAGCAGAGTTTATTTAAGTCTGAACTTGCAAAAATGTGGTGGAGTAGGAAAATGAACTGCAGTTACCTTAAAAGTACCTCTGCTTGGGTTCAGAAGCAGTACCAGTAACTTTGAACAGGCATAATAATGCTTGATGGTTTTGTTCTATTAAGAGTTCAGCTGTTTCTTCTTAGATCGGTATCTAAATAGAAATAGTAATAATAATGTCTGTGAAAAATCCCATCCTAGAGAAAAAAAAAAAAAAGAAAGAAAACTTTGTAGGGAAACTTATTTCTTCAGGGCATAACTACATCTCACCACGGGGAAAAAGAGCAGTGGGAGACCCCCTGGGGGCCATTCCCACACTTGGAAGCAAAGCTGTATTCCTCTAAGCAGAGGTCCATATGGCCTCATAGCCACTGTATTCCACTGAAAGCCCTCAAAGCTTCTTTCTCCATGTTTTTGGGGGGTTGTTCACCCACTGTGTGTGGGAAAGGTGTTCTCTCTTCTCATGAATGTCTGAGGGATGAAAGAAGTTGACCTGTAGCCCCTTCCTTCGGCCCACCTGCTGCCCTTCCCAGACTACCAGTCCTCTAATCCTGCCAGTCATCTGGAACAGCTTTGAAAAAACGCAGAGATTAAATGAAATTATTTGGAGAGGTAGCAAGCCAGGGCACTTAATGACAGACAAAGTCTTTCCCTGGACAAGTAATCTGGGTCAGCACTTCTTCGTGCCTGGGTACAGCCCTTAATCCTTCCCTCGGGTTGTCCCAGAGTCAGTGCAGGTGTAGCAAAGGATTTTGTCACTGGCATGGCTACAGCAAAGAGCAGCTCCACGGAAGTCTGATACTTTTATAGCTTTTTGCTGGGTGTATTCAGATATAATGTACAGAGTTTAGTTAAATGAGATTAACTGATTATAGATTAATAATTTCTTTTTACATTTGCGCCTGTTCCCCCATGTCCTGTTACGGTCTATTAGTAATTTTACTGACTAGTAAATGTTTTATAGTTTCAAATGTGAAAATCAGGTATGGTTTTACATTACAGACTGTAATCCCTCTTTGCACAATAGGAGCATAAATAGCACTGCACCTCCATAACAGCTGTTCCACTATTCCAATTTACAGTACATCTGCCCTCTTTGTAAATGTATTTAAGCCTATTTAATCTTCTCTAATATTAATTAGTGCAAACCTAGTCTAAGAAAACTGAACTGTGTGATAGCAAATGGAAATGTATGTTATCATGCAAGTTTGCACTCTCTTTGGATCAAGACAAAATAAATATCAAGAAATTTAATAATTTACTGATCCACATTCATTATTGCTTAATGCTGAAGGCTGTTTTAACATAGATAGAACATTGATAAAAAGTGTTATTAATATTCCCTATTTCAAATTACAAAATTAAATATAAAAATATAGCTTGAGGCCTTTAGTTGGGAGACATACATTTAAATGGATTGCATAATAATAACATTTGTACCTAAATATAAAATTCAATTAAAACCTTTCCACAGATACAGAATACATCCAAGTTTTGGTGTTTTGAAAGGAGCGATCCCCTAGCTGTTGCTTACACTTACCTCTGTAAAACATTATAACACCTTTTGGTGGCCATGAAGAGCCTCCCCCTTTGCACCTTCTGCTTCTTGAAAACACTTAGTGCTGATGTGGCAAACGTTGTTGGTTTGGCTAAACCATGTTATTGCAGAGTGCTCAGAGACAGAACGCTGGTTTGAGGCACAGAAGTGAAAGGTCTTCATTATTTACACAGAGTTTCATTGCTGGTGGGTCCCTAGGCTAAGAGGGACCACCATCCTAAGGGGACATGATTTTAATTTCCCTGGGTGGTCGGTTCCTCCGTGGGAAGGAGCGGTGGTGGCAGCGGTGTCGCTGACGAGTGGTTCCCTCACAGGGAGAATTGCTTGATGGAACCCCAGACTACATGTCCGGCCTCGACGACATGACGGACTCCGACTCCTGTCTGTCCCGAAAGAAGATCAAGAAGACAGAAAGTGGCATGTACGCGTGTGACTTATGTGACAAGACATTCCAGAAGAGCAGTTCCCTGCTGCGACACAAATACGAGCACACAGGTAGGGCGGCCGCGCGCGCCGAGGGGAGGGCCGAGGTTCATGCTGCGTTCTTCACAGTCTTTCATGAGCACATTTGTGCTACGAAGGGTTTGGCAGCTCATGAGGCTTTCAAAAATTCTTTTGCTCAGTTCAGCTTACTTTTTAATTTTCCTTAATGGCTGTTCCTTGGTGAAGGACGGTTGGATGCAATGGGGTGAATGTCAGCGGGTGCTGCGCAAGATTTCAGGCTGATTGCGATGGGAGTTGTGGCACTCAGCATCTCTCAGGACAAGCCCTCTTGGAATGAGACAGGCCCTAGCACTCAGAAAGAGCTGCAACTTGGTCAGCACAGAGTCTGGCAAGGGAAGGAACACTGACAGTGTATTTCTCATTTCTTAGACACTATCTGACCCTTCTCCATTTAATCCAATAAAAAAAACTTCCACTGACGTCAGAAGCACAAGAGCTGACTCTGGTCAAGTTATCTGAAAGTAAACAGCTCAGGGGGGTTTCTCTTGCTGTGATTTTGCAAGCCAGCGGCACAGGCAGGTTGCAGTTCACTTTTTCACTTCCCAGTTAATGTTGCCTGGGGAAGGTTCCCTTCTTTCCTGAGTAGGAACTGATTTTTGTCTAGTTCGAGGAAGTTTGGCAAAGCTCACCGCAGATTGTCAGCTTAAAAAATACTTTGGTTTGAAAAAGACCTTCCATCACACCTATGCTGGCCATGGTTCCCCTTACAGACAGTGCTCCCTTCCCCACTGTCAGCCAGGGCAGAGCTCTCTGAGGGGGACACATCGGCTCAGCATGTTTCAGTTAGGGGAAAACAGGACCAGAGCTTCCCAAATAATAGAGATATCAAGTTATGTTAGAAAAAGGGAACGTGAATTATCATGTGAGTTATTGTGCAGCAGGACATAAACCAAACTCCAACTTCCTAGAGTTAGAAAAAGCTTACTCAGGAGGAAACTTTCCTTCACTTTGAAAGCTGAGTCCCACTTCAGGAAATGAAGCAAGTCACATCATCCTTCAGTCTCACCATGTGACAGTAAAAACCTTATACCTCTCTATTAATACATCTTCCAGGCCGCACATAGCCATTTGGCATTTCACAGATGAAAAATTTACAATTCAGAAGTGGACTGTGCCTTTAAAACAAAATCCTTTACTTTGTTATTTTTCCTTATACTTTTCTTCCAGATTCTAAGCTAATCCCACAAAGGAAAATACAAAAGGAAGTTAAAATACACGTGGGATTAGGAAAGAAAATTAAAAGCAACATTTTGGACTAGATCAGCCAGTTCGTTGGTGGAATGTGCTTCCCACTACATTATTCAGATCAAATTGTTTATTCAGGAGAAGAAGCTTTGAAGGCTTTACGTCCCTGCACCTTTCCTCTCCTGAATGATTTTATTACAGCCATCTGCAAACATTATGGTTTACTACACTACTACCGTAAAGCTCTTATGTTAGAACTGGCCTTCATATATATCGGGATCTGGACATATGGTTGAATCCCATAAAGTTGGTAGTCCATAAGGTCGACAGACATATGGTTGAAAGGCTGAAAATTTGACAAGCTGAAATGTGTGCAATCACCTTGATTTGCAAAATAAACTGCATTCGTAAAAGCAAAAATATGGTATGGTCTTGAAGTAGCACAGGAACCTACTGCCTAGAGAAATGCCACACAGCTGCAACGCTGCAGCTCCCTCTCCTTCTTTCCTCCGTCCCTTTCGGCTTCTCGACTTTAGGTCCGCCAGTTTTATGGGACTCGGCCTTATGATCCAGAACGCGTGTACGGTGTCACATTCAGTACAGTAGAACTCCAGCACCTCACCAAGCCTGACCAGGGCATTTCGAGACGGGAGGGATGCTCTCGTGGCAAAGGCCCAGGCGCTGGGGCTGAGAGCGCCGCGCCTCTCCTCTGCCTTGCCGCGGACTTCCTCTGAGAACCGCACCAAGTTGTTTCATCTTTCTCTCACCTTCGCCCATCTTTGAAACAGAGGGAAATGATACCAGCCCGCCTCTCCGGGGCATAGTAAATATGAATTCAAGCAGGCTGAGATCCTGCGATGGGACTCGCTGTGTAAAGTGGGAAGTGTCATTACGGATGTGTTCGCTCTTGTGGAGCCTCCACGCATCGCGATAGCCTTAGGTAGAGGTGGTTGGGAGCTCTGAGGACCCCCATACCTGATGCACAGCCTTCAGGAGGCACACTGCACTGGCATTTTGGCTAAGGACTCAGGTGCATCTTAAGAGAATTTCAAATTAATTTTATAGTTTCAGGTGAAGCTTGTAATTGCATTAATAGCATGGGTGTGACACTGCAGGAAGGAACCGAATTGAAAGTGACACCATCTTCTGTGTTTGGGGTCATTGTAAGAGCAGGTTCAGGTTTTCAGTCAACTTTTTGACACCTGGGAAAGAGAAAGAGCTTCTTTTCTGAGGGTGTTTTCTTGACCAGCTGATCATCTAATCCATTGTAACTTCATTAAAAAATATGCTTTAGGAGGAATTGAAACACTTTCTGTCTCTCCTGGAGAAGCACAAAAAGTGGATGTTTTCCTGTGTAAAAAAAAAAAAAATCTATGTGCTTTCTTAGGACTTTTTTTCTGATATTGAAACAATCAGATTTTTATTTGTCACCCCTTCTCATAGTCCACACACCTTTTGCAACCAATGCCTTAGTTATCATTTAATGTTAATCAAGCGCTATAAATGAGAAAACAAGAATGTTTTAGGTGTTGCAGTGGAGCTGAGTTTCCCTGCCAGGGCAAGAAGAACAGGATTTAGCAGGTTCTTTGTGTCAACCCAAGAACTTTCGGTAAGACTGTGCAGCTGCAGAACAAGTTGCTCTGTGATCACCTCTGTACACCATGCCTGCCACAGCTTGAGCACAGTAGAAAAAGAGCCCTAAATTTCACAATCCATAGTTTTTAATTTATGCAGTATTGGTGGTATTCTGGAATGGGAGAAGGAAAACTCACTGTGTTACTGCAATGAGTGAATTGCACTGGGTTTGGCTCATCTGAAATTTAGTGTAGAGGCCACTGCTTGTTGCAGGACTAAATTCTGCCAAGGTAATTTGGGGATACTGTTTAATTTTAAGAGAAGTTATGTGCCCCTCTTAGAGTTTGAGCTTCACAAGGGCCTATTTCTTTGAAGCCAGGAGTTGCAGCACTGTAATTAGGGTGCAGAGCATGGCAGGTAGCACAGGAATTCAGTGCTCACATGATCTTCCTGCGAAGTCTTATGGACACGTCCTAATTTGGTCAAGCTGAAATTAGTTGAGCCAATAGGGCATGTGTTTAATCTCAGATTTTTCCAAGCTGCTTAGCACAGGGTTCAAGACACTTTCCTTATGAAAGGTGAAGAAGCTGGTTGCCTCCATGGCAAAGCATCGGTGTTCTGGCGAGCAAGAAAATCTCTGTGCTGCTGATAAGGAGGGAAAACAGGAGTGGGTGAGCGAGCAGGAGAGCAGAAAGAATGGAGCATCTAGAAAAAGAGATATATCCTGACTCCTGGTCCAGTCCCCCTTGGTCACCAGCACTGATTCAGAAGTAAGGTGAAGGTTAGCATTTGTTCTGCTGTTGCCTACGCCTACGTCTGCCACGCACCAGCTTTATCGTAGCTTCACAGGGGAACTCTTAGCGTGCCTGCTCTGCAACAAAAGCTGGAAACAGTTTTTCAGAATCCTACCTAGAAATTTGAAATCCTTTCATTGTTGTTCTATATTACATCATATTCTATTTTATTACTTGTGTGGGCTGTTGAGGGCCTCATAGCTGTGCTAGTGCTTTCATCCTTTCCTTTTCCACTGTATATTTTATTAAGACCTCTTTTTTATTTTTGTAGCTTTCATGCTGATGCAAGCACTAGTTTTATTTCCAGATTGATTCTGTAAACTAAATATTGTTCTTGAGCCTGGTAGCAAATCAGCTCTCGCTGGCTAGTATTTTGAATTCCCAGCTTGGGAGTTTTCTTTATTTAGAGCTTGATTCATAAAAAATTTACATGCTATTTAAAGGTTATTTTTTTCTTGCTTTACTCTGATACAAGTTTTGAATTCCCCATTTTACACTCAAATAAAGGAAAAAAAAAGGATGTATACTATGCTTGTGAAATTTGTTCCATAGACAAGGTCTCCTATTGAAAATGGAACAGGTGCAGCTTGGGCAATTATATATAAATTGCATTTATCTTGCACCTTTGACCGCTTTGCTGTGCTCTGGCCACTAATCCACCTCCATTGGGACTACATCTAACATCCAACCCTCCGAGCAGCTTCAAAAGAACTGCCTTTAAAAAATAAAAACAAACTGTCACAAAAATGTTTCCTTCTTTCCTCCAAAGAGTGGGATTCCTGTTGTCCCTCTCCCACTGAAAAAAGACCCACTTGCCCTAGGCAAAGGGTGGGTGATATTTAGTCTGGGACCAGTGACAGATTGTGATCTGATATTTTCTGACTTTTATACCACTGCAAATGGGAAAAGCAGAGCTTTTCAGTTAAAGACTTTTAGCCCAGGAAGATTGAGAGATACTTACTGTTAGAGATTTTGTTGTTGTTGTTGTTGTTTTGTTTTAACAGAAATGCAATTTCAGAGACTTCACAAGCAGATTAGTAATAATTTCCTCTCTGTAGATTGAGCATGGGCCCCTGTGGGAACCTCTTTTGTGCAATAAAATGAAAAAACACCCAAACATTTCCTTTAGATATTTGAGAGAGATTTATCAGTTAGTTTCAGTGCAAAATGTGGCATTTACATTGTGCATCCACTCGATGAAACACAAGTGTTTCAGGAGCCCTTCTGGGAGCTGCCTTGGGTTCCTCTCTCCTAGTTCCATCCCCCATGGAGGACACAGTTGCTCTCAGATGAGACTGGGAAAACCTGTGGTGTGGGCTGTTCAATCTGCTTGCTTTTGACTTTCCTCTACCCCACTGATGTTATGGATGTTATGACACTACACGACAGTGCTCTAGGACAAGGGGTGATGGCTTCAAACTGAAGAAGAGTGGACTTTTTCAGGTATTAGGATATTAGATGTTGGTAAGATATTATTAGATGTTAGTAAGAAATTCTTGACTGTGGGGGTGGTGAGGTCCTGGCACAGGAGAAGCTGTGGCTGCCCCAACCCTGGAAGTGTCCAAGGCCAGGTTGGATGGGGCTTGGAGCAACCGGGGATAGTGGAAGGTGTCCCTGCTCATGGCAGGGGGGTGGAACAAGATAAACTTTAGGGTCCCTTGCAACCCAAACCATTCAAGGATTCCAGGACTACCTAAAGTTGTAGGTCCTCCCCATCCACCTACAACTGTAGGATCTCCACATCCACCTACAATTCTAGACCTATCCCCATCCGCAGTGTAAAATACCTTACTTCAGCTTTATTTTATGGCCTACTAACACGCCGTAGGGATTAAAAACTCCTTTTAAAAGGCTGAAATACTGGGGTTTGCACATGGGGGGAAGAAAATAATTCTTCTGCAAATGTCCGGAAACCCGATACGTTTGAAAACATATTTCAATTAGTGTTGTAACAGCTGCACACTGCACACCGCTAAGGTATGTTGTGTGGTGTCTGAACAAAGAACTTTGCTCGAGCTGTCAGGTTCCCTCAGATCAAAACTGAGGCCTTGGTGTGGATGTGGTAGACTAAATAGCTCTAGTGTGGCCTTTTTAATACTAATATAAACTAATATAAAAATATGAAGGATTTTAATAGTCTCGTTTCTAAATTAATTTATAAAATATGGATGATTCCCTGCCAGGCTACCTCTGTGCTGCCTGGGGGGAGGCCTCAGGTAGCACGAGTGGGAGGTGGAGTGATGAACAAATGGCACGTGGAAGGGATGAGCAAAGCAGGCAAAGACTGAGGGGCATCAGCCAGCCTTGGGGAGGGTGGGTGGAGGCAAGTCTGGGCGAGAAGCAGTGAAGGTCATTAACTTCTATTTCAGGAGAGGAAAAGTGATGGATAACTGGATGGAGCACAACTGTGGGGGTAAGAATCCTGGAATGGTTTGGGCTGGAAGGGATCTTTAAAGGTCATCTAGTCCAACCCACCTGCAATGAGCAGGGACATCTTCAACTAGATCAGGTTGCTCAGTGGCCCATCCAGTTGGACCTCAAATGTTTCCAGGGATGGGACAGAGAGGGGTGTAGTGAGCATCAAATGTAGCATAAAAAAAAAATAAATCAGGGAATTTGAAGTAATGGAGCAGGAGTGGCACTGTGGAGAAGTGGAACAAGGTAAGGGTTGGGCTTGCTGATGTTAGGGAAAAGTAAGTCAGAGGGAGGGACTGAGGCAGCGTGGGCAGTTCAGTGAAGAGGACACAGAAAAAGGTGCTGAGGAAAAGCAGAAAGTCTAGGAGCATCAAAAAAGGAACAAAATTAGCAATTGTGGAGGTATTAGCACTGGGACATTAATGTGTTGCTCTGAGGGGGCTCAGCAGGACAGCTGGGTCTTGGCAGAGCTGCATCCCATTGAGTGGCTGGTAGTGTTGGGAAAAGCTCCCACCTCACCCTCGAGGGTTTTTTCTGGCAGTGCTGGGGTTTGAGGAGGGGCTTAGGCTCAGAGTGCTTTGGGATTTTAAGCTAATTTGAGTAAGTGACTTGATTGTGCTAAAATCTCCTGAGCTAAGAACATGGGATTTCCCCATCATGGCTAAACTTGTGTCCTGAATTGCAGGTAGAGCTGCCTCAGCTCTGGATTTGGTGCACCCCCAGGTCAAGGATGGAGGTTCAAAGCCAAAGTACATTTACAGCTCAAAGCCCAGAGTTTTCTTCAAGCTTGACTTTTAACCAACAGGTTAAATTGGCAGAAATGCATGTTTAGGAAACAGATCACACAAGCAATACTGCCAAAATTCAGTATATCAAGCTTGAATTTTCAATTTTGCTGTAAAGGGAAATAAAGGGAAAAAAAGAAACCCTGTATGTGTGCAAGCTTAGGAAACTCAGCTACAAAGAAATGCAGTCTGAGCCCTAATTTCCAGGTATCCACTAATTTCCCTGTCACTTGTGTTACTCTATCTGTGGTTTCTCCTGTATTTTCCTTGCTGCCAGATCTCCCCTTCATTTCATAACACACAGTTTTTGGCTTCCTTGAGCATTCGTTAATCACACCTTATTAAATGTGAACTTTCACAGTGGGACTTGAAGGTAGCTGTGACTAGATTGGGGGAAAAAAAATTAGCATAATCCTTGGTATTCATTCTTAACAACTTTGCTATGGAAGTGGAATTTTTTCTGTGCTCTGTGCTCTCACATCCCGGGCAAAAAAAAAAAGCAGATCAGGTTCATAAAGGAGCAGCTTCAGTTTTCCTGGAAGTTGAGATCCTTCAGCAGTCTGAAAGCATTTATATTTTTTTCCCGCTGGATTTGCTTCCTCACTGGCACAGCCAGTGACCATCTTCCCGGCCCTTTGCTCTTGGTTGGCGTTTTCTCCACCATACTCATCCTCTCCTTGCACTTGCTTCTTTAAGAATTAAAGAAACACCACACTTTTACAACTGGCAGGATGGGAGGGCTCTGGTGTGAAGTTTATTCCTGTTCTGGTCACATGCTGCATGAGCTAAGCGTGATAAATATGCTCAAGGAATTAGGCCAGTTCACTAATAAGTTCCTAATGATCTGCTATAGCAGTAGGACATGCAAAGCAGGGCTCTGCATTTGAGGCACCCAACACCAGCATTTTAAAACGCATAAAAATAGCATGAAATATAAAATAATGACCAATTGGCACCTTCATCTGCCTACATGGTTGCACCACTCTGGGCCATTCAGCTGAATGACACCGAGATTATAACTTGACATTTCTAAAATAAAAAAATTAAAAAAACCCACAAAAAACCTGGCTGTAGGTACTAATGTTTGATTTTATTTTTTGCCTTCTGCAATCTAAGTTTGGTGATCGGTCTTCACTAATTCCAATCTTTGCACCATATGTTATGTCTGGATATCTCACGGTTGCATCATGCTTTGCTGAGTTTTGTCGTGTGGTATCATGCTGACAAGTATTTTTTGTCAGCTCTATTTTGGAATTAAGCTTTCAGTATGGCAGTTCTGGAAGGTGTTGAAGGCATTCCTGTGCTATTTGTGGCCTGGGATCAACCAGATGTGTTTAGGCTTGGCACTGGTTTTGAGTTTCAAACATTGGTTCGAAACTGTCTGAAATGCCAAAGGAAATACTGTTTTCTGCAGCTTAACACCACTTTAGCACTCAGCGAGTGGCTGACAACATTTTATTTAGAAACCCCTTATGCTTCCATGGCAGATGTATGTATTTGTATTTGCTCACGTGGTGGGGGAAGAACGTCTTCCAGTCCTTGAGAGCTTCCTCCCTCAGGCAGGGGCTGGAGGAGACGACCCCTGTCATGGGTTGGTGTGGGTCCAGCTCAGCTCCTGTGGGCCAGCAGCAAAACCCTTATGGACTCAGAGAGTCCCAGCTCTCTCCTGCTGTCACCAGACCTGTCAGGCACATCCTGAGGGAAGCCTTGATGGACTCACCTTGGGGTGGTGCAGGTGGGGAAGGGTTGGCCAGCGCATGGCTTGCGGCTGCGTGGCACCACCGGTGAAGGCACAAATATAGGATGTTGGCTTCCTGCTATTCACCAGCAACAGAACAAAGAAAACTTTAAGAAACAAAGGTCTTCTCTACGGGCTAATCTCTTCAGCAAGGCGGGGAAAGAAATACGGCGTGTATGTGATGCTGTCAGCAGAATTATTTATAAATAGGGATATTTTTCGAACATTTTCATGGGTGTCAGCTGCTCGCTAGAGCTGCCAGTTTTCCATTGATGCTCTCTGAGTCATTTTCTTTATTATCCTGAGCTGCTTGAGTAAAATTACTACAATCAACACCATCCAAACTCTTAAGTTGTAGCATAAATGTGGGGTGGGTTTTTTTGTTTTGCTTCTGCAACGGAAGAAGAAAGTGGGGTGGGAAGAAGGAGAAGAAAGTGGGGTGGGAAGAAAAAGGAGCAAGTGGGGTGGTTCAGTGGGAAGAAGAAGAAAAAAGTGGGGTGGTTCAGGCGTTGTGTTGCTTGAGCACATTAGAAAACGGAGGGGGAATGAGGGGCAGAGAAGTCACCCATCCCTGCTGCTCTAACCTGTGTGTCCTCTTGTCCTTCCCCGCAGGAAAAAGACCACACCAGTGTCAGATTTGCAAGAAAGCATTTAAACACAAGCATCACCTGATCGAGCACTCACGCTTGCACTCCGGGGAGAAGCCCTACCAGTGCGACAAGTGCGGCAAGCGCTTCTCGCACTCGGGGTCCTACTCGCAGCACATGAATCACAGGTATTCCT